>OY856414.1:551835803-552313303 GCA_963693085.1 Alisma plantago-aquatica | reverse complement strand
CATTAAGGTTGAGGATCATGATTAGGGTTGATAAGGCACTCAACCAAATAGCACCATACATGGTTCATTCATTACTCATACAAGTCCATTAATTATTTGTTCAAATATAGGTCTCAACCATCTTCCACCCATGTGTCGCGACCACCTATCATAAATGGGTCATGACCACCACTTCTCAAGGTGTCTCAACCACCCACAAATAGGATGTCTCGACTATGACTAACCACAAGGCAACTTGTCTCAACTCACTCCTCAAAACTAGGGCTTTGCCTACCCAAAGCAACATGTTGCAGCCTCAAACTTCAAGGGAAGTATCTCGAGCAAACCCAAGGAGGTGTCTTCATGCTCATAGTGGTAAGTGTCGTGACCATCGAAGAGTAGGATTTTGTGACTCCACAAGGTCAGCTGTCTTGACCCATAACCAACATGACAAGGTGTCATGAACCAAGGAAAAACAAGGTTTAGTGACTACTATTGGTCAAACTACCATCAAGGTAAAGAGCCATCATCAATCCAAGGGACCAAAGCAAACCATGTCCAAAAAATAAGAGAATAGTGAGGAAAACCACCATCCTCAAGAAGGAAGACATCACCCAAAATTGGGTATCAGTCCTAACACAAGTGCCATGAAAACACCATGAAAGGTACCTCATGCAAGAGAGAGAAAAATTCACATTTACAACCCTCCAAACATAAAAAAAAACTCGTTGGAACATCAAGACACATGATCATCATGCTTGTGAGAAAGACCAAGGTTAAAAGGTAGGAGAAAACAACCATACCATCATCATCATCTAAATCGAGTATTAAAACTAGGGTTTCAAATTATTTTCAAACCAAGCATGGTTTTAACATCAAACAAGTCCTAGGGCTTAGCATCATCGACAAGTATGTTAAGGGAACATTTTAGAGATAGAAAACATCAACATTCCTATAGGAAAAGTTCATTAATAGAGAAGGTTAAGAGTTATATAACCCACCTTAAGAAAGATCACTCCAAGGATGATAGCTCGAAGAACACAATCACCAAGGATGTTGAAGCTCCACCAAAGGCTCCACTTTCGGCCACAAGATTACCTCAAGAAGAAGAAGACACCAAGGTCATATATTTCCAAAGAAAAGAGAGAAAAGATCCCTAGGCCGAACCAAAAGAAGGAGGGTGAAAGAGAGAAGGAAACGTCCTCACACTTGGGTCCACCTTGTCAAAGCATGGCCTAAGACCCTTGTGATGAGGAGTTCCTCTCCAAAACAACCACCTAGGAAGATACATGGTCTAAGGACAAGAAGGGAGAAGGGTAAGAAGGTAGAAAATCAAACGAAACATCATCAAGGAAAGAAATATACTTACCAAGGTTGAAGATGAAGCAAGAGTCACCACATGCAAGAGATCTTGATCACCAAGGCTCCATGGATCAACACCCCTTCCTCCACTAAGATCCATGTATGAGAAAAAGAGAGGAAGGAAGAAGTAAGGCCAAAAAGGGTCACTTGCATTGAGAGAAGAGGGTTCATATAGCAAAGGAGGAGAGAAGTAGGGTGGAGATGAGGTGTCAATAAGATAGGGCTCCAAAGGGGCACTTGTCCACCCAAGAAACACACATGCAACCACCTTAGCCATACATCCATTTGATTGTGATACACTCTATGTTGGGTATCCACCACTTGGGTCATCCAACTTGGTTGTGGTCGTAACCCAACAAGGAACATCACCCATGGTCACAACAAGATACCAAACAACACTAGGTCAAGACAAAAGATCACCACACACGCCCTAGGTCAAGACACTCTATACAAAAGAAAATATCATGACCCAAGGCCAACCAAAACCATCTTGGTCATGACTAAACCACCTAGAGGGGGTGTCTCGACCATGACACCAACAAAACTCACCCTAGGTCACGACCTAGGTTGAGACAACCCATAAGGTACACATAAGTCGAGACACACACAAACTCTAGAAACCCTAATCACCACTAAGGGTGCCACCATTCAACCAAGGTTCAAAAAAGGCACACCCTTCTTTATCTCTCCTTTAGATGATGTCAAGAAAGATAAGGAACATTATAGAAGTGACAAATTTCACATTCACACCCTACTTAGGGTAAATTGCAAGTTGCACCAAAACTAGCACACAAGGCACAAACATCATCCAAACAAGCTCAAACTGGAGACTTAAGCTCTCCACAAGGTCTAAAAGCATCTCAAAGGATTATATCAAGGTTCTAAGCACCTAATCAAGCCAAAAAAAAAACATGGTTAGCCCAAAACCTATGTTAGGAGTCTTACAAGCCATCAAAATCTAACATGGATTTTCCCCCGAAATCCAAAGCGAAAAGAGATGGGTACTACCTCTGCATCTCTACCTCAAACTCCTAATCAGCTTAACCAAAATATATATAAAGTAGAAGTAGACATATCAGAATGACATAACTTCATCAGACCTATCTTTACTCATGGGTAGACCTCTCCTTCTAGCCGATTCAAGGTGTAAAGGCTAGTCATCACATGCCCATACACTAGTACACATACTACCTTTAACGTCAGTTACAATGGCCTTTTAATGTCTATTTCAAAGTGACACCCAAGTGGGTGACAGTAAAGGTAGAATCCTACAACATCGGTTCCAAAACCGATGACACAAAGCCAACCCCAATTGCAATCGGAAAAGAACTGACACTGATAGGATCCATAGTTCACTACAAGAAACAGACGAATTAGCTAAAATTATTCTACCTACATATATAATATATATAGTTAAAAGTACTACTCTTTACAAACCAAACAAATGTATGCAAAGAAAATATAGTTAATTGCATGTAACCTGAATAACTACGAATTGACTACACTTTAAATATATGCAACGCTACTACCACCATAATAATTCTAGTTGGACGTGTGAGTATTTGGTGAAAATCGAATCAATCACCAGTGTAATCCCTTTTTTATAACTATCTGCCAAAACATAAGACCCTTATTTTTAATCTTTTCCCCTCCCGCTTTAGTTTACCAACCCATAGACTTCATCCACTGACCAAACACTCATCTCTCGTTGTTCAATCTCTACCTCAAACCTGACAATCCCTATGTTCTATGGTTGTTTTCTTCTTAAACTCATTCTCCTCTGATGCATCCCAACCTCTTCTTCTTTCTCCCACCCTACCCTCCACAATATCCACCATTCCCCCTTCTTGCAGATCTGATAGTTTCACTCAACTCACCATAGAGATTCCACTGCCCCAAATTTTTCCCAGACTCAACTTGCCCTTTACTAGCTTCTTCATGGACACCAATCTTGTCGGTTGTCTTCCATATTAATATGGAAAACCATAGAAAGGCCATCGCATCAGAAGAGGTTGCGGAGAGGTGCCCTACTGATTCACAAAGTTGACGCTTTGGATACTCTCCTTTCTTGGCTTCCTATTAGGCCAAGTACTGCGATTGAAGAGGGAATCATTTCTTAGGTTTGCCACGATTGCTCATAGGTCACAAAATCAATTGGCTTGTTTTCTCCCATATTCTTTTGGGCCTATAATCCATTAATTGCAATAGGACTCTTGTCACTGATCGTGGCTCTTGCAGCTTTTAATAATTGTTTCCTTGAATGACTCTCCCATACATTATCAGTTGTTTAAAGAAAATTTTCGCCTATCTCAGGACATTATTGACGATTATTTATGGGAAAACTGATGACTAAATTCCCTTTCCAAACAAAAATTTGTTTGGTTCATAGTCATCGATTTAGGTAAATATTGACAGTACAACTACAAATTGTCATCGGTTATGAGTTCATAAATCGATGATGGGTTAGGACATAGTCATTAGTTTCTTGTAAACAACCGATGACGTATACCTTCATTGACGGTTATTATAAACAATCAATGACCAAATGTGATTTTTTTTAATATCATCTTGCAAGCTTGTTGTTCGGCTGGTCAGCAGGATGTAGAACCTGTAGTTCAGTTCAAAAAACTACATGTTTACGACATCTTATGATTTTAGCATAAGAAATAGGCCACAAACTTGCAATAACAATTTGATCAAGACTATATATCTACATCATGTGATTCACACACATGTAAGAACATAATTAATTTATTCACATGATTCACACATGTGTAGAAACCTACATTTCCATTCATTCATCCATTTTCACATTCACACTGTAGAAACCTATAGTTTCATTCATTCACCCATTTTCACTTTTAGACACATGTAGAAAGCTATAGTTCCATTCATTTCATCCATTTGCACATTCACACACATGTATAAGCACATTCATTCATTCATCTTCACACTCACACACATGTATATAGATCAAATTTTAATAAGACAATTCAAAAAAATTCATTCACAAATGTATATATAAGCACAACATATATATAGAAATAATGACACTAAAGTTTAGAAATGTCATTCTTTGTCATCAGTACCCCAATCATAATCCAAAATTGCCTCCCTTTCAAAGGCTTTTTCCCATTTTTCTCTTATTTCATCGAATTATTCTATCATATAGGGTGCATGTACATCTAATAGCTTTTCCCCTGTAATGAAGTCACTAGTTTTAAACACCTACAAAGATAATGATGTATATATATAACTAATAAGTTTGAAATTTTCATATTATCTAATGAGACTATATATACTTATAATGATCAAGATTATATATTACTTGTTCTATGTTTTTTATGTCTTGTGCAACATATCTAACAATCATGTCCATATACCACATCATGTAGTATGCACATGCCCAACTGTTGTCTTGTACAACACTATAAATTTCAACACAAAAATTTGTAATAAATAAAAATAAGCATAGTTCACATAAATAAAATATGCATTGGAGTCAAGAAACTACATCCACATTCTTACAAACTATCACTTTCTTTTTCTTGTCCACATTTCCTCCAGTATTTTTATATATTTTAAAGCCCTATATGTTAATGTAACACATTGAATTGCATAAGTAAATAGTCATGTAATAATAGATGTTAATGGATATAAAAATAAAAAAAATCTCACGTGTATAATGGCCTCTTCAAATCATGTCCTGAACGGTCTAATTTGGTCCACGTAGAAACTAGATAATAAATAGTCATCATCACAGGGACAACAATGAGTAACTCCCAATGCTTACCTCTAGTGATAACAAAGTAAAAAAGATATAACTCAAAATCCGCATTTTATGTAATTTTCTGAAGTAAAAAATATAAGCAAAGTAAACTTACCCAACATTATATGGAGCAATTATCACACTCTTTTTCTTTTCACCAAAATATTTGAAAGTGATTAAGTATAAGGTAACTGATGTAGGGTTTCCATTTACAAGATTGATCAAGGATGGAACTAGAAATCTCACATGAGTCATTTAGAAATCTTTATAGAACCTATGTAAGTGGATACAAAACATATATTACGTATGCATTAATACATAAGAAAATAGATACCATATACAAAATGAGGTAAATAGATATATAAATAAGATCTCGACATATCCATAGTTCTATCATAGATAAATTCAGCCAATCATAACAAATCACAACTCCAAAATATCCTCTAGAAATATATTATTATTGTATGATTGGCATATAGCATCCTCCTCCATAGAAACAACAATTGGTGAAGTTTTGTAATGTTCACCTATTCATATTGACATACCCTTGCATTGAGGACCTATCGAGTCATATAGGTCCTTTGGAAGCCAACTAGGTACTTGAGGAAGAGGTGGAGGAGGATGAGCTTTAGCGGGTTTCTTCCCTTTGTCCTTCCTATATAAGTTCATATCAATTGTCATGTATGTACATATACCAATTAATGTAATGTAAATGTACCATACATGATCAGGTTAGATGACTCCTACTTTGGGCCACAAAACCACTTTGCCTTCTGCTTCACTAAGCACATCAACATTTGGGTGGGCATATGGCAATGGATGTTGCCTCCAAGTGGGGAAGACAAGCCTCGGGCTCACATGAACCACACCATTAGGTACTGGAGTACCATGAATCATGTTCCCTGGAAGGCGTGGGTAAGCCTCTCCCTCTAGAATGATGAATTCTTTCAATTTTAGACAGCATGGCCTCAACCCCTACAAATTTACATAGAGTATGTTATGTATACACATAAACATATCATCTTCAAAAGACTAGCTACTATGTCATAAAAATACTTATAACGGACTTGCTAGGTGGTGGGTCTATAGGATTATTCCCAACCACCTCTACAGGATCACTCCCAACCACCTCCATCGTAGGGGAAGAGCGGCACGCCACATGTACTGTCTGAATGGCAGCCTGAGATGCCTGACACTTGCTCATTGCTTCCTGGACTCTCTTATCAATTAAATAATATACATATACATGGCCAAAAGAAACTCTTTTTTATTCATGAATTCCCTTTGCAATAACATTCTAAAAAAAGAATAGGTTACCTCAGCTTTAAAAATCCCCCTTTTTGGACATGTTTGCGCTCTGATGGCCCAAAGAACGCTCTTAGGCCCACACCAGCGCCTGCATCCCTAACCAGTCTAGGATGTTATGGGTTACCGAGAGCAACTATTGATTCCTCCCTTGTGCCCTTAGGGATGAACCAACCTTATTTCCTCTACTCATGAAGCTCCTGCTAATCATCATCAATAGAAATTGATAAGTAAACATAACAATCATCAATAGTAATTGCTCTCATAGTTGCATTTTACCATTTTTGTAGCCGCCTCAATAGTTGTGGGGTTGGTTATATATCCTTTTTTGTTTTGCCTCCCAGCTATCCACACATCATGGCGATGCAGAGGTGTGGGAGTAGTAGAGGACTCAGCAATCTCAATAGTAGGAGTAGTAGGCTACTGAATGGAGGACATCTATAGTTTTTAGTGAAGGGATGCATAGCCAGCTGGACCCATCATGTGGTCATGCACATTCAGTGCATGCCTTGCTCTCTGAGCATCGTTGATATCCTTGTTAGTAAGCACATTGAATTAGTTAGTAACAATCAAGGTCAATAATAAATAGGTAAATTCATGAAAATTTATATTAATTAAATTGGGAGTGATGCTTAACACCTTGAATTAATCGGTATTTCTCTTGGCAACAAACACCTCCCACTCAATTGGATCTAAGTAGTTCCATTGCCCAAGGGATGACTTCTTCCTCTTATCAGCCTCACGTATGTATTGTCAATTGAGAGTTGTCCTAAAGTTCCTTATGACCCTCCCACAGTGTTGCATCTCCTATTTACGATGTAGGCTTTCATCTAGTTCAATTACACTCTACAAAATTTCATATGTTTAATAGAGTATTCTAAAATTAGAATTGTAAATAACTTAAAAAATGGAATTGCAAATGATAATATCTCACACACAGTTCTTTTCATACTAAGTCTTTCTTCCCTTTAGGAACTGTATGCCAAGATTCTACATTTACACTACAATGGCTACGAGTAAGAACCCCAGGATATGAAACAAATGAGTTGCGGTTCTTTTGAACTGGATTTTCTGCATGATCAAAATCCACAACCAATTTTGGCCCATTTCCCCTTTGTTGTAGTAACTTATTCATCATAGTGATGCCCTTGATTTTTTTCAATTTTATTATGTTGCTCATCACGTGGCACAAGGTTTTCAGGGGGTACATCCTCAACCTAAAAATTGACAAAAAAATGATGTGAAGCCTCACCCTCATATAGGATATAACTTATAATGGACATATAGCAAGATATATTGTAAAACTTACATTGTGACGTGGTGCATCACCCTCATGGTAATCATCATCATGATCATCATACTCATGGTCAGCCATCTGGAAAAATGTCATATAAATAAAATCAGACATTATAAAGTTCAAATCATTCTAACATTCAAAAAAATAAAACATTTAAAAAATAAAAACATTCAAAAAATAAAACATTTAAAAAAATAAAAACATGCCCCTAATATTGAGATATTTTATCAATTAACATTCCTTTGATGTGATCTATACTCACATATAAGTCATCATTATCTTCAATATTTGGTGTTGGAAACCCAATTGAAGATGGACTCGAGTCATCATACTTATCATAGTAGTCTTCTTCATCTATATGATCTTCAATGAACTATCTTTTACCATGAAGAACAACTGACCATTTTTCATTTGTAGGATCATCGATATAAAATAATTGTTTTGCATGTGATGCCAATATGAATGGTTCACCCTTCTCGCCAATCTTTTCAAAATTCACTAATGTGAAACCCTATTCATCCACTATAACTCCTTTGGTGTTATCAACCCAATTACACTTAAAGAGCGGAATTCTGAAATCTACGTTCAATCTCCCATATGTCTTCAATGACACTGTAATATGACATTTTAGCTTCACATGGACTCTTATCTTTCACACTAGAAAAAAACAATGAAGACTCTTGAACGGTGACCCCATCATTTTGGATGATGCTCTTATCATCTTGAAACTTTGTGTAATATGA
Source organism: Alisma plantago-aquatica (assembly GCA_963693085.1). Classification (NCBI taxonomy): domain Eukaryota; kingdom Viridiplantae; phylum Streptophyta; class Magnoliopsida; order Alismatales; family Alismataceae; genus Alisma; species Alisma plantago-aquatica. The sequence continues at coordinate 552,304,848 of OY856414.1, read as the reverse complement.
GAACCCATTTATGTCAAACCCTTCATAAGGCATAACAATCATTTTTTGTTTAAAGGTGAGGCATTTGATATTTTTGGCAATATTATTTAGTGTTTGAGATAGTTGATTTAAGACTTTATCTTCAAACAACTTAATAAATGTCTTGTTATGCTCTCTAGCAAGCCACATTGAATTGGCTCGAGGATATTATCTCTTGATGAAATTGGTGTGTTCCATGATTTAAACATTCATTTCATCCATGTTGTGTAAAATATACAAGTGAGATTGTTCTAACAGCTCACAGTTGATTACTTTCATTCATGCTCCTAAAGTCCCTTTCCCAGAATAGTACTCAATATTCTTGTCATTTACAGGGGCATCATTACCACTCAAAAAGTCATTGCAAAAATCTATAACCTCTCTCGCCATATAACCCTCAATAATAATCTCTTTAGGCCTAATATGGTTTCGAACATCACCTATAAAAATGCTCATGTATCATTCAAAAGGATACATCCAATGCAAGAAAATTGGTCCCAATATTTTCACTTCCCTAGTCAAGTGGACAACAAGACATACCATGATATTAAAGAATGAAGGAGGAAAATACACTCAAGATGACATAGGGTAACCACTTCTCTTTGCAACTTATCAAGATTCTTAGGATCAATAACTTTGCTGCATAGACTGTTGAAGAAGAAACAAAGTCTGGTGATTGCAAACCTTACATGCTTCGGCAGTATAGATTGAATTGCCACAGGAAATATTTGTTGCATTAGAGTGTGGAAATCATGAGATTTAAGACCTATCAGCTTCAGATCTTTCATTGATTCCAATCTATAGATGTTGTAAGAGTAACCATGTGGTACCTTAACATTAACAAAGCACTCGCAAAAAGCTTTCTTCTCCTTTCTAGACAATGTGGAACAAGTAGGAGGTAAATATGTTCTCCGATTACTACTAACTACTTATGTTAATTTTTTCCTTATTCCCATTTCATGTAGGTCCATTCTAGATTTGATGTCATCTTTAGTCTTACTTGGTATATTCAACAGAGTACCAATGATGCTATCAAAGACATTTTTCTCAACATGCATGACATCGATACAATGCCTAACTGCCAAAGAACTCCAATAAGGAAGATCCCAAAATATTGACTTCTTCTTGAATAAATATTTGTCACTTTGGTGTGGAAATGGTACATTGTGATCTCTTACCAAATTCATTTACAAAATCTTTTATTGTTTCATAAACAACCTCCCCTGGTATAGGTTTAGGAGCACATTGTTCCTCATTCCATCCATTGAATGCTTTGCACAACCTTCATTACGGATGGAATTTTGGAAGAAACCTTCGATGACCAAGATATATAGTTTTGTCATTATGTTTCAGTCATATGGAATCAATGTTCTCTTCACATATAGGGCATGATTTGGATCCTTTTACACTATGTCCAGACGAATTCCCATATGCTGGAAAGTCATTAATAGTGCAAAACAACATAGCATACAAAAAATGTCTCTCTACATGAAGCATCATAGGTCATCACACCTTTATCCCAAAGTTTCTTTAAGGCATCAATCTGAGGTTCAAAATAAACATCAATATCATTTCCAGTTTGTTTAGGGCCCGATATTAACAATGACATCATAACGTACTTTTTTTCATACATAATTAGAAAGGAAGATTATATATAACAAGCATAACAGGCCAAGTGCTATGTTGACTACTCAATGTGTCGTATGGATTCATCCCATCTATACAAAGCCCAAGTCTTAGATTCCTGACTTCTTTACCAAAGTTAGGGTATAATATATCAAACTTCTCCACTATGCGGAATCAGATGCATGTCGTAGGATCCCATCATTATTTTTCTTAACCTCTGCATGCCACCTTAAATTCTCTACATCTATCGGATTGGCAAACAAGCATTGAAACTGTGGTATTATAGGTAGATAGAACATAACCTTGGTAGGAGAGCCAATTTTGGACTTCCCTAAAGTCATCATTTTATACCTTGACGCCACACATTTTAGACAATCTTTCAAATCCACATAGTCCTTTTGAAGTAATACGCAATCATTTGGGCATGCATGTATCTTCTTAGCCGCCTTTTCCATTGGGCATAATATTTTCTTTAACTCAGATGTTGAGCATGGAAACTCGTTTCCTTCAGGAAGAATTTCTTTCAACAAAGACAACAATGACATGAAGCTTTTGTCGCTCCATTTATTGTTAGCCTTCAAATTATACAATCTCAACACAACTATCAGCTTTGTAAACTTAGCACAACCAGTGTATAACAATCTCTCAGAATCATGCACGATGTTCCTAAACAAGGAAGGTGGATCAATGTGCTCTTCCCCACAATTATCCAGAATCACATCAACGATGTATCTTGGAATAAATTTTTCCACATCTACGTCATTGTGGAAATTTCTTGTTCAACATAAGCACTACTATTGACATATGTTGATCTCAGGTTTGAAATCTCTCCATGCCAGTACCATTCTGTATAGACTTGTACAATCCCATTGCACATGACATGACTTTTTATTTTGTCTCTAGTGGTGACTTTCAAGTTGTTACCACAATTCTTACATGGACAATAGAACCTATCTCCAAGTTATTTCCCATGTTCCTCCGCAAATTTAATAAACCGACCAAGACCAGCAATAAACTATGGGGTGCAGAGATTTAGAATGGACATCCATGATCTATCCATTCTATGATCAATGAGAAAATTAGTGTTAGGGTTTGGGGTTTACATATTAATTTAATGATTTAAATATTAGGGTTTAGGGTTAAAAGATTAGGGTTTAGGGTTAAAAGATCAGGGTTTAAGATCTTATAATGAATGTGTGTACCACCTATCCCATTATTGAATACCTAATCTCACCAGTAAGTGTATAATGTATATTCGATTTTCAAGAAAATTTTGGCACATTTCCCCGCAGTTCTCCAAGTACACTGATGTACATGGTCAAATGTCCACCAACATACATACTTAGAAAACAAAATGGGGAAGTGTTGATGAAACATCTTGAAACCCAAATATACATTATACACTTACATCATAAATGAGATGAAGTGTTCAAGAACATTCCCAAACCGGGGATCATCCAAGATTTACTCCTAAGGAGTAAATCTCAGACGAGTTTCTAGGCCTCCTAAATACATGTATATATGTTGTCATTATTATATATATGATCATAGTTTCATCATTCATATGGCTAGTTTTTAAGTAACATCATTTAATTCAATTCATTCTTCCATTTGGGTAATTAAGTTCATTCATGCATCATTAACCCTAGTTAATCAATATTAATCAACTACACAATCTTGAAGAGAAATTATTGAACTAAGTTAAATTAATCACTAACAAGAGAGAAAGAAAGTAATATTAATTAGTTAAATTCATTTATGCATCATTAACCCTAATTAATCAATATTAATCAACTACACATTCTTGAGGAGAAATTATTGAAATAAATTAAATTAATCACTAACAATAGAGAAACTAAGAGTGAATCTAATTAATTAAGTTCATTCATGCATCAGTAACCCTAATTAATCAATATTAATCAACTACATATTCTTGATGAGAAATTATTGAAATAAATTAAATCAATCACTAACAATAGAGAAACTAAGTGCAAATCTAATTAATTAAGTTCCTTCATGCATCATTAACCCTAACTAATCAAAATATACTTCTGATTAACCACTCACCACAATGGTGGGGTGGAGCAGGCTACAGCGGCATAGGTCAGAGGTGGAGGTGGAGGTGGAGGTGGTTGCACTGGCAAGCTGGAGCGGCAGTGCTAGCAGGCTGGATGATGGTGGAGATGGAACAGAGGCCAACTAAGTAGGTGGAGGGTGGAGGTAGAGCGACAGCGCATGGCAGCGACTCTGGCATCCTCCCAAGCTCCGATGTCCTCTCAAGCGAGCAAAGGTGGAGGTGTCGACTGGAGGAAGAGTAGTGGTCGGCGAGGAAGCGACGGTGGATGGAGGGGTAAATCATAAGATATTGAGAGACCTAGCTAAACCGTGATGAAATAGAGAATGGGGAAGAGTCTATTTCACGCGGGTTCTATTAACTTACCTATTGTTGTAGGTTGTTAAAAAAAAGTTGACACCTAACTCTAATAGTCGTCGGTCACATGTAAAACCTGACAACTAAGTGAAAATATAAAAAAACTACACCCTGTTAGGGTTTTAGTCATTAGTTGCTAGACATAAAAACCAACGTCTAGTGTTAGGACCATAGTTGTCAGTTGCCTAATACAAACTGATGATGAAGGAGAAAATTGGGGGGAAAATAATTTGCAAGGGCGAGGCACGAAAACACATAGTCATTGGTTCCTACTTAAAAACCGACGACTAATGAGGGGATAAAATTTTGTCTCATGAAGGGTGATTATTCATCAGTTTTTTTTAAATAACCGACGACTAATGAGGGGATAATTTTTTTCATAGGGACATGGCACATAACATATGTAATCGGTTTGAGAAAAAATGATGTCGTATTGAAATTTTTGGAGGCAAATTTTTTCCTTAGAAAATTGTATTTTGTAGGTAATTTAAGACGTTGATTTCTTTGAAAAGAAGCCGACATTAATGTAAAAGTGGTATGCATGCCTTTTCTAAATCGATAGGACTTCACATATGGTGATGGTTGTCTTATATAAATGACGTCGTAGTTCTATGGTGTTGGTTATTTTGGGTAACTAATGCCATCAAAGGTGATGTTATATGTCATTTTTGTACTAGTGATATGAACCAACCCGCAACATCTATCCACATCCTCATCCTCCACCACTGCTAAATTGTTGCCTCTGTGAGCCCTACTGGCTTTGCCTCGACTGTTGAGTCACCTCATCACCTTTCACTGGGCACTCCCATCTCAGATGTCCTACCTTCCCACACTTATGGCAAGTCTTGGTCTCATAATGTAGCCAAGACGTCCCTATCACTGATACATATGTTGTGTTGTGGGATCCTACAGGTGGAAAATTGTTGCTTCTACCCTTATTTAGTTACCACTATGTTGGTGTACTAGACCTCTATTGTGTTGGTGGTGATGAGAACCTAGGATCCTTAAAGCCACGCGATGATTGTTCTTGGTACTGTGTCAGTCTCTTCTTGGAAACTTTATCATGATTCTCAACCATAGATCTCTCTATCCGCTTAACTGACTCCACAAATGTGGCAAAACACTCTTTATTCTCTAAGGCTACTGCCAGCATTGTTAACTCCACACTTAACCCCTTCCCAAAATGTCATATTCTCTCCTGATCTGTAATGTCCATGTGAGGACAAAACCTCAACAACTATATACATTTCACTTCATACTCATTGATCATCATGGATCCCTAATAGATCCAGTCAAACTAACTAATCTTTTCATCTAGATACGTCTGAGGAAAGTATCGACTAATGAAATCATGTAGGAACTCCTCCCAGTTGATCACAACACCTGGCCTTTTCTCCTCTTCTATGGCCCACAAAGGGCCAGCACTCCCCTTCAAAAGATGTATTGCATTCCTTACTTTGTTTACTTTAGGGATGCTTAGGATCTTGAAGGCCTTCTTTAACTCCATTAACCAAAGATCTGCATCTATTGGATCCACCATACCAGCATACTCCATAGCTCCAACTCACCTCAATCGCTCAAAAGTCTTCCCCTAGACTGGAGATTCCACATTGGGCATTGTTTCTCTCGCTTGAGGAATGGGCATTATGTCTACCATATACTTAATTGTAGCCATAAACTGTCCAAACATGGACTAAAAAGTAGGATTGGACTTCACTGCAGGGTCTAACTGGGGCATCTCAGGTGCCCTCTCCTCAACATCCTTCCTCCTTGCACCTCCACTTGGTGCAACAACACCAATCTTAGCAACGTGTTCTTCATGTTCTGCACCCATCTTTTCAGCTCTTCTTCTTCTTCTTCTACATAAGAAGAAGTTACTATAAGACAGACTGAAGGATACTAGAACACATACAAACCTTGGTCCTAGATCCCTACAGACACACTGAACCTAAAGCTCTGATACCAACCAAACTGTGACTCCCTGCACTACACAAAGCAAGATTACTCAAAACTAAATGTGGAAACAACACCAAGCAAGCATATTACTAGAAAATGCACAAAATTAAATCTAATTTCATAGAAGTACCAAGCTGAAAACCTTTGCATATAAGTTCAAAACATGGAACTTGAATCACATAACACATATCACAAGGTTCTCACATCAATTTTTTCAACCTATTACATGAGCTACATGTTCCATATATATTTATATACATGTACATGACATATCTATACAATAAAAGGTGCACAAGCCAAAAACATCGTATCCATAACATCTCTACAACACACGTTGAAAACACCCCAAGACCTGAGTGTATAGGGATGACTCTAGGACTCTAACACCAGAAGACTAGAAGCATATCCAACCTTATCAACTATTGATCTTGCTGCTCTTCCTCAGCTATACGATCTCACGTCATGCACGGACACCTAAAAGATGTTGAAACCCACGAGGTGAGACCAAATGTCCCAGTGAGAGATATAACTCTCCATCAATGTCTATTAAAGCATAGATAAACTAAAGTAGGTAGATAACATGATGATTGAGTAGATTCTACTAAATGATATGTATCCAACATGTAAAGAAAGTTAATAAATAGTAGTCAGTTATCACTGAGTAGTAGAACAATTCACATTTTAAAAAGGAATATAAAGAACATGTATATTCACTATCAATCAATCTACACAAAAGCAAGGCAATGCTTCAACCAATGTTCTTCACATTTTGTCCTTAAACATATATACCACATGGCTGCATTGCATATTTTATTATGTCCAGAGGAGATGAGGTATACCACTCATACTCCAACTAACCACTGCTAAGTTTAAATCATTGCTATACAAGGTCTATGGAAGAGTTAGAATCCACAACCTCTCCACACCTCCTGATCAGCATGGAAGAAACACTACAGTGACATAATATATGAGTCATCTACAAAATATCCTAGCATGCCTTGGTATATAGGCACAACGCTAGTGAAGCTGAGCTACGGCCCAAAGTCACACGCCTTCCAAGGTATGTCCTGCAGCCAATCCTATGAAGGTATATATTGAGTCACATCACTGAGCTATGGCCCGTAGCTACACTCCTTCCAGGGTATGGCCCACATCCATTCCAATGAATGCATATACTCAACAATATAGGACTCCAAACTTCCACTAAGGGAGAACATGTTTCACCATCCAGCACTAAGACTGACACTGGAATAGATCTAAGGCACATGGAACCTACATGATTAGGTTTCACTTGATTAATTCAGCCAATTGGATACCTATTAGCATCAATCAAGTTACAACATATAAATCCATAACAATTGTACAATAATAAGGGCATAATACAACTTCAAAAGATATAAAATGTATAAGGTGTGAACTTGTCACATCATCACATAGTAGTGTAGCACTTCCATTCAAAAGGCCATCATCACTATCACACAACCACACAAGGATATCACCAATGTCACAACACTATGTGATATCAATCCCTCAATCACACCTTCAGAGATTATCACCTCAAATCAAGCACAAGGCACCTGCCAGGTCATTTAACCAATTCACATCAATATGCATCACAAGTATCTCGTCAAGCCTCTTCCAGGCTCATTCAATCTATGTCATATTCATATCACCTACAAGGTTATAGGTTCATAACCAAAATAGAGATAACATCATAACATCATAACTTCATAGCCATTCCAAGGGAAAGAAGTAAACACATCAATTTTCCCTAGGTTAGGGTTAGGGTTAGGGTTAGGGTTCCATACTTAGCTAATTAGGGTCTACAATCATGATTATAACACTAAACCCTAATTGTGTCACCTCCCACATTCTTGGAGCACATTAAGGCTAAGGATCATGATTAGGGTTGATAAGGCATTCAACCAAACAGCACCATGCATGGTTCATTCATTACTCATACACGTGCATTGATTATATGCTCAAACATAGGTCTCAACCATCCATCACCCATGTGTGGTGACCACCCATCATACATGGGTCATGACCACCTCTTCTCAAGGTGTCTCAACCACCCACAAATAGGTTGTCTCGACTGTGACTAACCATAAGGAAACATGTCTTGACCCCCTCCTCAAAACTAGGGATTTGACTACCCAAAGCAACATGTCGCGACCTCAAACTTCAAGGGAAGTATCTCAACCAAACCCAAGTAGGTGTCTCAACCCTCATAGTGGTAAGTGTGGTGACCATTAAAGAGTAGGATGCCGCAACCTTGACAAGGTCCACTATCTCGACCGAAAACCAACATGACAAGGTGTCGCGATTCAAGGCAAAATAAGGTGTAGTGACTACTATTGGTCAAAATACCATCAAGGAAAAGATCCATCATCAATACAAGGATAAAAAGGGTAAAAATTGAAGGCAAATTATGTATAAAATAGAAGATAATAGCAAGGAAAACCACCATCCTCAAGAAGGAAGACAACACCCAAAATGGGGTATCAACTCTAACACAAGTGCCATGAAAACACCATGAAAGGTATGTCATTCAAGAGAGAGAGAAACCAACATTTAGCACCCTCAAAATTGAACCAAAACTCCATGGAACATCAAGACACTTGAACATCATGCTTGTGAGAAATACAAAGAACAAAAGGTAGGATAAACCACCATACCACCATCATCACCAAAATTGGGTATCAAAACTAAGGTTTCGGATTACTTCTAAACCAAGCATGTTTTTAACATCAAACATGGAATAGGTCTTAGAATCATCCACTACCATGTTGAGGGAACATTTTAGAGAGAGAGAAAATTAACATTCATATAGGAAAAGTTCATTAATAGAGAAGGTTAAGAGTTATATAACTCGCCTTAAGGAAGATCACTCCAAGGATGATAGCACCACGCACATGATCACCAAGGACGTTGAAGCTCCACCAAAGGCTCCACTTTTGGATACAAGATCACCTCAAGAACAATAAGACACCAAGGTAAAATGTTGATCAAGAAAAGAGAGCAAAGATCCCTAGGCCGAACCAAAAAAAAGAGGGTGAAAGAGAGAAGGAAATTTCCTCAAACTTGGGTCCACCTTGTCAAAACATGACCTATGACCCTTGTGATGAGGAGTTTCTCTCCAAAGCAATGACCATGGAATATCATGGTCTAAGGCTTAGAATAGAGAAGTAGAAGAAGGTAAAAGATAAAAAGAAACATCATCAACGAAAGGCATATACTTACCAAGGTTGAAGATGAAGCAAGAGTCACCACATGCAAGAGATCTTGATCACCAAGGATCCAAGGATTAACACCCCTTGCTCCAACAAGGTCCAAGGAAGATAAAAATAGAGGGAGGAAGAAGGAATTCAAAAAAGGGTCACCTACATGGAGAGAAGAGGTTTCATATAGTAAAAGAGGAGAGAAGTAGGGTGGAGATAAGGTGTCAACAAGATAGGGCTCCAAAGGGACACTTGTCCACCCAAGAAACACACATGCAACCACCTTTGCCATATATGCATTAGATGGTGATACACTCTATGTTGGGTCTCGACCACTTGGGTCACCCAAAATGGTCTTGGTAATTACCCACCAAGGAACACCATCCATGGTCACAACAAGACACCAACGCAACACTAGGTCGAGACAAAAGATCACCACACACACCCTAGGTCGAGACACTCTATAAAAAGGAAACTATATCGACCCAAGACCAACCAAAACCACCTTGGTCATGACCAAAACTCCTAGAGGGGGTGTGTCGATATAGACAATAATAGAACTCCCCCTAGGTCGTGACCTAGGTTGAGACAATCCACAAGGTGCACATAAGTCGAGACACACACCAACTCTAGAAACCCTAATCACCACTATGGGTTCCACCACTCAACCAAGGCTCAAACAAGGATCCCCTTATTTCTATCTCCTCTAGATGATGTCAAGAAAGAGAAGGAACATTCTAGAAGTGAAAAAATTCAAATTTACCCCCTACTTTGGGTAAATTGCAATTTGCACCAAAACTAGCACACAAGGCCCAAACATCATCCAAACAAGCTCAAACTGGAGACTTAAGCTCTCCATAAGGTCAAAAAGAATCTGAAATGATTGTATAAATGTTATAAGAACCTAATAAAGCCAAAACAAACATGGTTTTTCCAAAACCTAGGTCAAGGGTCTTACAATTCTTATCCCTAAAACATCTAGGACATAATGATGTGACCAACTTAGGCCAATATCTACAAATATATTGGTCCTAAGGATTACGTCAAAGCTATTAGTGGAAATACTTAAGGGAATGATTCTAAATTTTATATCTAGTGAACAAAGTGGTTGTCACAGAACCAGTTATTACCCATCGATACTCAAAATGACTAGAAAGTAATTGTGAAAGGGCCCAGGCATCCGTCCTAGTATGGTAATATCAAAGTGCAATGACGAAGCACAAAATATTAGCATACATGAACAAATAACTATGTGTGCATAAAAAATATCAATGTTCAACAAGTATTAATATACAACATGATTAGTTACATAATTTCAATTGCACATTTAAGAGCAAAATATACAAGTTTGGTCAACTAGGATCTTACAATAGGTACAACTTGAAAACTTGCTCAAAAGCCATCTTCTCTCAATATATCTCTAAACCTAAAACATACAAGAAACAAGTGTATCAACATAAAAGATGTTGAGTACAAGGTAGAAAGATACATATATCCAAGGTTTTAATAATTTGATCAGATGTGTCAAAGAAAACAAACAAGAGTATAAGCATTGAGTACTCGATAAGATGAAAACCCATGTTTCAGTCATTTTACTCCATTATACCCAATCTATTGTGTTTATAAGTCATTTTACCAACTTCCCACTATAATGGTTCTGTGAGGGTGGAGGCTCAAAGACATTAGCTAACCCTATTTATCAACATTGTTGGCTCTAGGTTGATAATTCATGTAGGATGTCTAGCCTTGTATCCTTACACTGAGAAAACAGGCATGTGCACAAGCTTTGTATAATTGAGATTTATATTATGTGTTCAAGTTATAAAATCAATGAGGTAAAACATCGAGTAAGATACTACAATACTACATAGAAATATTTGAGAAAGTAAACAAGGATACATACATATCAAGCATTCGATCAAAAAAAACATTATCCATATAATTGTTAAATTTTAGAGTTGATTTATAGGTTCTTAACCTATACTTGACCATCTAGACCTCGAGAAACATGTTATTAAGAAGAAGATCACATGGATGTATTAGATTCTCATCATTAACCCTAGATAGATCCACTTTTAGGGTTTTTGGCCAAATTAATTCAAAGTTAATTATTAACATAATTTATGATGTTTTATTGATTTAGGGTCCATCATTAAGGTGTGGCCTAAGTTTCATGTTATTTAGAGGTTCCATGCATTTTATATAATCATTTCAAGTTCAATTTCACTTATGCACATTTCAAGGTTAAGGGACTCGTAATAGGACAAGAAAGACTATATATTACCAATCGATAAGACTCAAACATGGAAGAGGGTAAATATCATCAAAGTAAGACATAAATATCATTCAAAATTAGAGAGATATCCCTAGGTGCAAGGTATCATATATCCAATATTTGGTATGAACGTTCCTACATATATGCAATATTCAACATAGCTCACTTATGTCTTTGGGGTCAACATAAAACTTAGATGGACATCCCCATCAAACAGTTCAAAATATTTAAGACATTTCCTGATTTAGAAGGGGAGAGGATAAAAAAGATTAACATTCATATTAGGAATACGACATAAGAAAGACAAGCAAGCCATATATGTCTTATTTTTGGTTTAATATGGTATCTACCTCTATATAGGTTTTCCTATTTTCTTGTCTCCTATTATTAATTATCATTGACCACGACCTATAGGAACTGGGTCATTCAAAAGAAACTCATTAGAATCATCGCTCAAATCCACTTGGTCCTATACCAAAATGATTTCAGACTCTAAACATGGATGAATAAGGGCCACATACATCATGACATTACAATGGGGGTTATTTCCACTTATATAAGAGGGTCTATAGTATAATAAGACCAAAGTCCCTATTTGAATAGAGTATACAATTTAATCTCATAAAGGGACACATACATATGTCTTCAGGACACGTTGAAGATCAAAAAATGTGTTTTGTGCCACATTCACCTAGTTGGGAGAAAACTAATTTAAGGATGATATTAGTGTCATGATGAGGCATGAGTTTTTTTATTTCAAGTAGACATTATATGCCATTTAGAAGCAAGAATAGCCAAATGTAACAAAGATCATCATTAGTATACATAAGACATCAAAATTAAGCATTAGAGTCAACAATTGAGCAATATGGGTGTTTAAGGATTCCATTATCTATACAAGAGTACAGTGGCTACTTAATTCCATCTAGAAAGTGGCTTCAGGTCATATATGAAAAAGATTAATAAAAAGAACAAAAATCCATCACATATTTCCAAGTAAGTCATATATGGGCATTAGGGACACTAACGGTTCATGTAAGGGATTAGTTCTTTATCATATATGTAAAAGATTAATAGAAAGAACAAAAATACATCATATATTTCTAAGTTAGTCATATATGGGCATTAGGGACACTAAGGGTTCATGGAAGGGAATAGTTCTATAATTATGTTCAAGCATGTACACAATCAACTATTTTATGAGCAAGAGTGTCGAGGTCCAATAAATATTCAAGATTTATCATCAATATCCATTAATTTCAATTCAAAATGATCAAACATTACAACTTTAAGAGAACTAAGAAAGAGTAGATGGAATCAAGGTCTGAATCCAAGCCCGTTGTTTAGATATTTTGTATTTGATCAATTTGGTACATTAGAATGTCTCACTTGGGTAAGGTAGTTGATAGATATTCATTTTATAAGATTTTTATTCAAAATTTTAGGGAATAGTTATGATTACTTTTAATCATTATTTTCTTGATCCTATTGGTATATTTTGGTCTCAATGTTTGAGGTCACAAGCTCAATGGGAGGCTTAGTCAATGATTCAAAAGGGTGGAAGTAAGTGGGTTGTTGTGATCCTGACCTTCAAGGGGGTGGGGTTGGGTGAGTGTGTCCTACATCTAATAGCTCAAAATCTATCACACTTGCCCACAATCTAGTGGTTTCTATAGACACATTTGGTGTGGATGCACATGGCCTGAATCAGAGTGGGGGAGTTGTCGGTTGTCCTCGCCCTATCTATGTGATTGTAACATCCCTGACCTGGGTTATACTTTAACCCTAGGTGTTTTGATTAAGAAAGGTGATTAAATGCTTAATCTCATCTTGTGAAAAGTAATTATGGCTCAAGAGGAACTTATGTTGCAATTCTAGCCCTTTTGAACATTGTTGAAATCGATGTTTTGCTTGTTTTGGACTAAAGTGAAAATCACCCAAGTTGAGGGGTTTAAGTGAAAACTGTGCATGATAATATGTTCCTCATGTGTTGAAGCATCATGAGAGTAAAGATGATGTTGAGTTATGGCTTATGGAAGCCTGAATACCAAGAAAGAGCTGATAAAGCAATGTATGTGCATGAAAACCTAGTTTTGGTGTAATGTGCAATTTACCCAAAACCTAGGGTGCAATATGTAAATTACCACTTCAATAAGATCTCTAATGTTTCTTGGTATCAAGTAGAGCAAAGAAAATGATAGGGGCGCCTCATTTGAATTAAGTTGGAGGAGAGAGAATCTTGATATTAAAATAATCAAGATTTAATCCTAATTGAAACCCTAATTTGATTTAGGGCAAAAATAAATGTATTAATTAAAGGGCCTTCAACCAAAATTAAAATTATTGGATTCAGATGTGTGTGTTACGTCTTTGAGCCTTGCAAGGACCACGAAAATATCCAAGGGAGTGGATAACTCACACACAATTTTATAAGAAAAAGAAATATCCACTCACATATGGATATTAATATAATATGAATTGAGGTGCTTAATTTGCTTTTCTTTAAATCATGGATAATTGAGAGGAATAAGAGGCAAACAAGATAGCCTCGTCCCTAAGGAAGATGAGGGGGAAGATGCGGCCACATTTTTGGGATTAAATGGATTTTTGCAAAGCATATTCTCTCTCATTGATTTTTTTATAAAAGAACCTTTTACAAGCCAAATGGAAGGCTTTTTCGACCCCACTTCTTCTCCTTGCTTGGGAAACGACCAAGGGATCTTGGGAGGGTCAGTAGGACGACCCCCAACTTGTTGGTAAGGTTCTGGATCCATTTCACCTTGATTCCATGGTGGAAATCAAAAATAAATTATGGATTTCTTCCTATTTCGATCTCCTCTTCAATTCTAACCATTCCTTTTCACTCAAATCTTGAGGACGAGCCTTGGAATGGTGAAGGGAGATGCATCCACCATTTTTTCCATGAACATGGAGCTTTGGAGTTCAATTGGAGGCGGGTTTTATAACTTGAAACCCTAACTTATTGCATTCAATTCCCCATCAAATAATGATCATTTCTCTATTTACAATTATTGATTTGGTTGATTGATACAATCTCCATGGAAATCACAGCAGGTTTTGTGGGTCTAGAGCTTGATTATGATGACATCATCATAAGCACACACCTCCCCAAATATCTAGACCAAACGGTTTCAATCAAATGTCCAAACAGTTTGTGTTTTGGGGAGCAAACAGTTTCAAACCGTTTGGAATGAAACAGTTTCACTAAACCGCATAGAAGCAAACGGTTTAAGACCGTTTGGTGATGTTGACCAGGGTTGACCATTTGGGGACTTGTTCATAATGATCTAGGTTAATGACACACCCATTATTATTGATTAACTCCAATTTTTTCATGAGTTGAAGGTCCATCAATCACCTAAACCCTAATCGGGTTGAGTGCTGATTTCATAAGTGATTGAGTTTGAAACTTGAGTTGATTGACCCAAACTATTTCAAAACCATTTGAGAATCACCCAAATGGTCTCAGGACCGTTTGGAGGTCAACCAAGACCGTTTGTAGGTCTAGGGTTGAGTATGGTTAGGTATTTTAAGATTCAAACATATGGTATAAACCCTAATCGGCTAAGTTGATTTTCCAATTGAATGAGTTGATGCTTTGGGTTGATTGACCCAAACGATTTCAAAACCATTTGGGGGTCACCCAAGACTGTTTGGAGGTCTAGGGTTAAGTTTGGTCAGGTGTTTGAAGGTCCAAAGATACCAAATTTAAATGCAATCAAATGTTGATTTGGTGACCAATCCTAGGATCCAAACCCTAATTGAATGACATGGTTAATGATGATATGATGGGAAAACGGTCTCAAGACCATTTGGAGGTCATCCAAATGATCCCAAGACCGTTTGGGGGTCACCCAAGACTGTTTGGAGGTCTAGGGTTGACTATGGTTAAGTGTTTGAAGATCTAAAGGTACTAAGTTGAATTGCAATCAAATGCTGATTTGGTGATCAATCCAATGATCCAAACCTTGATTGATTGACTTGGATTTTGATGTCAACATGGGGAAATGGTCTCAAGACCGTTTGGAGGTCATCCAAACGACCTCAAGACCATTTGGGGTCAGGTCATGCCCAATTTGTATGATGGTCCAATGGTTTTAAAGTAACTAGTTTCACATTGGTTAATGTTGAAGGATCATCGATTCCAAACCCTAATCCAATTGATTCAAACCCTAATTGATGATCAATTGAGGTTCAATTGAGGGTCAAATCAGTTGAAGGTTGACCTATTTAACTCAATTAAAGTATGGTGATAGGTCCAATTGATGATTGGATACATGAATTCAATGATTGAAGGAACCAACATTGGAAACCCTATTTTAATTTGATTGGTTGAGACCATATTTGGTCCATGCGGTTTTGAGGAGGTTTGGATCAAACAGTCTCAAGACCGTTTGGGACCAAACGATCCCAAACCGGTTGAGTCCATGCAGTTTCAAAAAGGTACTTTAGCAAACGGTTTCAAGTGACCACCTTTAGCAAACGATCTTGAAGGTCACCTTTAGCAAACAGTTTCAAGTACTTGCTTTAGCAAATGGTCTTAAGCACCACCTTTACCAAATGGTTTCAAACCATTTGAACTTTGAAATACCAAGACAGTTTGGGGTCCAAGTAGTCAAAATTGATTGAGGACTCAATTGGTCAATTCAATTGGATACCTTATGTATTGGAGGTCCAATGTAATTGAATCTCTTGAGAATTAAGATTATGAATGATCCATTGATCCAATTATGATTAGTAATGACAATTAATGAAGGTACAAGGTTGAAAACCTAATAGTACCTAAGTGATTAGTGACAATTAATGGATGAACCCTAATTGCTTATCGGAATAATGAGGTGGTACTCTATGTTAATCATAGTTGTATGTACTTGATTGAAGGGTTGATATGACCTAATCAAGTTGAGAAGATGATAGCATGAGGTTCATACATGAATATGATTCATGAGGTGATTAAGGGTATGATTCTTAAGCAAAGAGATCATGAAACCCTAATCATGAACATAAACCCTAATTGACATGGTTGTTGGACTCTAACCCTTATTGAGGGAAATTCTGAATGAAACCCTAATCCAGGGTGAGGATGTAACCCTAATCTAGGGTAATGATATATGAAACTCCAATTTAGGAAAATGAGATGTAAAACCCTGATTGGAGATGAATAGTAGACCCAGGTTGTGGGCAACCATAGTCGAAACCTTAATTGAGGTTGATTCCATGTGAATCCCTAATTGAGGTTGATTCAATGTGAATCCCTAATTGAGGTTGATTCAATGTGAATCCCTAATTGAGGTTGATTCCGTGTGAATTCCTAATTGAGGTTGATTCAATGTGAATCCCTAATTGAGGTTGATTCCATGTGAATTCCTAATTGAGGTTGATTCAATGTGAATACCTAATTGAGGTTGATTCCATGTGAATTCCTAATTGAGGTTGATTCCATATGAATCCCTAATTGAAGTTGATTCCATGAGAAACCCTAATTGAGGGTGATGCCATGAGAAATCCCTAGTTGGAATGAATAATAAACATTAAGTATAGACAATGAGATGTGGAAGCCTAATGAAGGGTGATGTTATGTGCAATCCTAACTCTAATGAAGTATGATAGCATGTGAAATCCCAAAGCCCTATTAAAGGGCAAAAGTATGTGAAACCCTAATTGAAGTTATAATATATGAAGCTTTAATTTGGGGCAACATGATGACTACCCAGAACCCTAATAATAAAATAGTGGGTAAAACCTTATAAAGGTGAAATATCATAAATGGTTGATCATAGACAAGCTTATTGTACGAAATGCCTTAACCTTATATGAGTCGATATCATTAAATATAGTTGGACCATTCTTATGTGTAACCTATGCACTTCATGGTAAGAGTGATAGGTTAGTGGATGAAAGGATTAAGATGGGAAATACCTTAATCCAAGATAGATGATAACTTAAGAAAGTTGGGAGTGATGAGGAAAGTAATACATCAAGATATGAAAGACTTCACAGTTAGCATCTCAAAGTTGATATACTTTGATAACTATGAAATCCTAATGTAAGATGGGAAACCCTAATCCCTAAATTGGGTAATGGGACATGAGAAATCATAATATGATATGAATAGAAAGGCCTAACCCTATTGAGTGGATAGAGGTGTTACTATTATACTACATGAAGTAATATGATATCGTTGCCTAGTGAGAGGTGACAAGATTTTTAATGGCCTTATGAGCCATATGGTTAGATGTTGCCTAGTGATAGGTGACAAGATGCTTCATGGGCCTTATGAGCCATGAGAGCAATTATGGCATAGTGAGAGGTACCAAAATAATTATAAAAGTTTATTATAAGAAAGGATAATGTTTTAATAAACTTAAAAAGAGGAACAACTGTATTAAATAGAGAATGTGTAAAGCTATGCAAGATAACCTCAGGGTTCAGAGCCTAAAGTAGTATGTGATGATCAATGATGAGTTAAAGGAATTAAATTCCATGAGCTGTATAATTAGGATTGGTTAAAGTCCAATGTTTGGCTATGAAATCAGGATTGGTTAAAGTCCAATGTCTGGCTGTGTAATCAGGATTGGTTAAAGTCCAATGCCTGGTTGTGAAATAAGGATTGGTTAAAGTCCAATGTCTGGCTGTGTAATCAGGATTGGTTAAAGTCCAATGCCTGGCTTTGAAATCAGGATTGGTTAAAGTCCAATGCCTGGCTATGTAATCAGGATTGGTTAGAGTCCAATGCATGGTTGTATAATCAGGATTGGTTAAAGTCCAATGTCTGGCCATGTAATCAGGACTGATTAGAGTCCAATGCCTAGTTGTGTAATGAGGTTTGGTTAGTGTCCAATACCTAGCAGAGGTGTAATGCCTGTAATCAGGGTTGGTTAAAGTCCAATGCCTGGCTGTGAAATCAGGATTGGTAGTGTCCAATGCCTGGTGGTGCAATCAGGTTTGGAAGAGTCCAATACCTGGCAGAGGCTAAATGTCTGTAGTGATAACACATGATTGGTAATAACCCAATGCCTGTAATGATGATTTAGGATTGGTATTAATCCAATTCATGTAATGATGATAAATGAGTACATGGTAGATGTATCTCTTTATCTGTTTAATAGGTTGGCTAAGGCCAACAGAATGAAACAAGAATGTTTCATGGGTGACATAACAAGATGATGAGTGTCACAAGAAAATTTTGATATGATGGTATAACATGTTGAATAAATTATATACATGTCATTCCTAATCCTTATTTAAAAGAATAGATGATATATTGCTCTATCATAAATAGTTGCAATGCTTATAAAGTTGAGAATGCTTTAAACTACTTAACCTCTGCTCAGTTTCATATCTTTAAATTGCAATGTAATGTTTTGGCGGAGAGTTATACCTCCCGCTGGGAAAATTTTACAATTGTCTCACCCCCGTGGGATCCAATGTTTTTAGGTGGACGCAGACAAAGAGGCAGGGAACCTTTAGCAGGGAAGGAACAAAAACAGCTTCAAGGATAGCAGTAATATCTCAGGTGGAGATATTGCATGTATAGTTGTATATATAGTAGTCCTATGTGTCGTCTCTGTACTCTCAGGTCCTCAGGATTTATAGATAGTGCTTTCATCATCGACTCGAGGTTTTGGCTTGATGCCTCAAGGTTTTATGTTGTCTGTACATAATGTTGAATAGGACAGCTGATGTTGTAATCCTCGAGAAGAGATAGTACAGGTTGTGTACTTATGGAACAAAATGTAAATATTATATTTTGGTTCTTGATGAAAAAGATTTCCTATGTATGGATCTCTTTGCAAAAAGTTTTAATTTTTAGTGATTTTCAGTAATCCGCTGCAAATGATTCGCTTCCGCTTAGTTAATCTTGTGTTTTATAAGTTGGATGCCGCAATTTAGTGGTATCAGAGCTCTAGGTTCGCTGAGTCTACAGAGACATAGGATTAAGGTAGTAGAGTCTGTTCTGGTGTCATCTAGTGTATCTGATAGTGTCTTCTGCTCATATAAGAGAACAAGAACTTAAAGATGACTGGGTCACATGAGAAGGTTACTACTGAGAGCAGCAATGTTGCACCAAGAAGAGGTGCATGGGAGCAGGCAAGAGAGAGACAATTGCCTGAGAATCCCCTGGTTGATCCATCTATGATAAGAAAATCTTTCTTTAAGTATTACTGTTGGAGAATTTAGGGAAAAAGTAATGTATATAGTGGATCAAGCATTGGTAGTGTAACCTAGATTACCAACCCCAATGATGATGTTTTAGATATCAACATGATTTGTAATCAGCATCTGCAGGTTGAAGCAAAAGGAAATGATGAATTTCTGGACTTAAAGTGAGTATGTGCTCAACCTTAGCCTGCTGAATCAATCTTTGAGGCAGAGTTAGCCTGTGACAGTGAATAATTCATGAATTATGACAAGTTAGACAAGATAATGTCCTTCAAATATGTCATTTTATGAATTCCTGGATTAACTGAGAAAGGAATTGATTGAAGTTTCCTTGATTAGTCCTGTGAGGACTTATGTTTTTCATAGTAAAATATTACAAATGTTTTATGTTGTTCTTACCTCCTTGAGAAATGATGAGGTACAGAAGAGATGCTTGAATGAAATGTAGGGATGTTAAGCCTTATGCTTGTGATAATATGAAAAGAAGAAATATGATAGTATACAAAGTGCATACCACTTAATCTCAGTATTTATATACCCTGGCCAGGTATACAACTATTGATGATAAAGTGGGTATGGAAACTCTTAGATTGTTTTCTTTTTGATTGCTCTGATCAAGTAGTCATTCTGAGACAATCTAATGAGTATTATAAAATCAGAAATATGGAATGAATAAATGTGTCATTCCTATGCATAAGAAAGAGAGTCTGAGATAATCTCAGATGAGCATGTTGTATGAGGAACTAAAGGTGTACTTCTTATAAGATAAGAATAAGGGAGATGAACCATGTTCAATAAATGCTGCCAGCATAATAAAAATCCTTCCCATAATGAGGAAATGGGAATTCTGATGAGATCATGAAATGATCATAAACATGCTAGATAATAATAAAGAAAGGGATAATGACATGACAATGAAGTGGGTCTTAGGACACTTGATGTGCATAAAATAAATATGTTCATGTGATGGATACTTAGAAAAGTATCAGTTTATCTTGGACTTTGGTTCCAAGATGAGGACATATGTAACAATTAATGTTCCAAGATGAAAGGAAGAGAAATATATGATGTGTTTCCAACACATGTGATAGATACCAAGGTGAAAGATTCTGGTATCTAAGAATTATCAGATGGATTAGGTTGGCCACCTGGAGTGGTCAACTATGAAATTAGTTTGATTATATAAAATGATATGAACATCATATGTTAGGGGTTTATGCTTTGCATAAACATGATATTAATAAAGAATGTATGATGCTTCTCTGAACAAGAAAAGTGTTATTTGACACAAAGTTGACTCTATAGTCAATGATGAGGGACAGTGGGGCATGTGCCTTGTGCGTTGATTCTATGAGAATCTAGTATGGAAACACTTTGTGCTAATCAAAGATTTATGGTGTCTCTATAATAAGGAGATTATATGTGAAGACTAGATAGTATGATGAATAAAATACATCTGTCTTCCTTTATCTAGATGTCGAGGATGAAATCCTTGTTAGGGGTTTATAATTTGTAACATCCCTGACCTGGGTTATACTTTAACCCTAGGTTTTTTTATTAACAAAGGTGATTAAGTGCTTAATCTCATCTTGTGAAAAGTAATTAGGGCTCAAGAGGAACTTATGTTGCAATTCTATCCCTTTTGAACATTGTTGAAATCGATGTTTTGCTTATTTTGGACTAAAGTGCAAATTACCCAAGTTGAGGGGTTTAAGTGCAAATTGTGCATGATAATATGTTCCTCATGTGTTGAAGCATCATTAGAGTAAATATGATGCTGAGGTATGGCTTATTAAACCTAAATACCAATAAAGAGTTGATAAAGCAATGTATGTGTATGAAAACCTAGTTTTGGTGTAATGTGCAATTTATTCAAAATTCAGGGTGAAATATGTAAATTACCACTTCAATAAGATCCCTAATGTTTCTTGGTATAATGTAGAGCAAATAAAATGAGAGGGGCGCCTCATTTGAATTAAGTTGGAGGAGAGAGAATCTTGATATTAAAATAATCAAGATTTAATCCTAATTGAAACCCTAATTTGATTTAGGGCAAAAATAAATGTATTAATTAAAGGGCCTTCAACCAAAATTAAAATGGTTGGGTTCAGATGTGCGTGTGACGTCCTTGAGCCTTGAAAGGACCACGAAAATATCCAAGGGAGTGGATAACTCACACACAATTTTATAAGAAAAAGAAATATCCACTCACATATGGATATTAATATAATATGAATTGAGATGCTTAATTTGCTTTTCTTTAAATCATGGATAATTGAGAGGAATAAGAGGAAAACAAGACAGCCTCATCCCTAAGGAAGATGAGGGGGAAGAGGCGGCCACATTTTTGGGATTAAATGGATTTTTGCAAAGCATATTCTCTCTCATTGAATTTTTTATAGTGAACCTTTTACAAGCCAAATGGAAGGCTTTTTCGACCCCACTTCTTCTCCTTGCTTGGGAAACGACCAAGGGAGTTGGGAGGGTCAGCAGGACGACCCCCATCCTGTTGGTAAGGTTCTTGATCCATTTCACCTTGATTCCATGGTGGAAATCGAAAATAAATTATGGATTTCTTCCTATTTCGATCTCCTCTTCAATTCTAACCATTCCTTTTCACACAAATCTTGAGGACGAGCCTTGGAATGGTGAAGGGAGTTGCATACACCATTGTTTCCGTGAACATGGAGCTTTGGATCTCAATTGGAGGCGGGTTTTATAACTTGAAACCCTAACTTTGTTATTGCATTCAATTCCACATCAAATAATGATCATTTCTCTAGAGCTTGATGATGATGAAATCATCATAAGCACACACCTCCCCAAATATCTAGACCAAACAGTTTCAATCAAATGTCCAAACGGTTTGTGTTTTGGGGAGCAAACAGTTTCAAACCGTTTGGAATGAAACAGTTTCACTAAACCGCATAGAAGCAAACGGTTTAAGACCGTTTGGTGATGTTGACCAGGGTTTACCATTTGGGGACTTGTTCATAATGATATAGGTTAATGATCCAACAATTATTATTGATTAACTCCAATTGGTTCATGAGTTGAAGGTCCATCAATCACCTAAACCCGAATCGGGTTGAGTGCTGATTTCATAAGTGATTGAGTTTAAAACTTGGGTTGATTGACCCAAACAGTTTCAAAACCATTTGGGAATGACCCAAACGGTCTCAAGACCATTTTTAGGTCAACCAAGACCGCTTGGAGGTCTAGGGTTGAGTATGGTTAGGTATTTGAAGATTCAAACATATGGTATAAACCCTAACCGGCTAACTGCTGATTTTCCAATTGAATGAGTTGATGCTTTGGGTTGATTGACCCAAACGGTTTCAAAACCGTTCGGCGATCACCCAAACGGTATCAAGAACGTTTGGGGGTCACCCAAGACCATTTGGAGGTCTAGGGTTAAGTTTGGTCAGGTGTTTGAAGGTCCAAAGATACCAAATTGAAATGCAATCAAATGCTGATTTGGTGACCAATCCTAGGATCCAAACCCTGATTGAATGACATGGTTAATGATGATATGATGGGAAAACGGTCTCAAGACCATTTGGAGGTCATCCAAATGATTCCAAGACCGTTTGGGGGTCACCCAAGACTATTTGACGGTCTAGGGTTGACTATGGTTAAGTGTTTGAAGATCTAAAGGTACTAAGTTGAAGTGCAATCAAATGCTGATTTGGTGATCAATCCAATTATCCAAACCTTGATTGATTGACTTGGATTTTGGTGTTGACATGGGAAAATGGTCTCAAGACCGTTTGGAGGTCATCCAAATGACCTCAAGACCGTTTGGGGTCAGGTCATGCCCAATTTGGATGATGGTCCAATGGTTTTATAGTAACTAGTTTCACATTGGTTAATGTTGAAGGATCATCGATTCCAAACCCTAATCCAATTGATTCAAACCCTAATTGATGATCAATTAAGGGTCAAATCAGTTGAAGGTTGACCTATTTAACTCAATTGAAGTGTGGTGATAGGTCCAATTGATGATTGGATACATGAATTCAATGATTGAAGGAACCAACATTGGAAACCCTATTTTAATTTGATTGGTTGAGACCATATTTGGTCCATGCGGTTTTGAGGAGGTTTGGACCAAACGGTCTCAAGACCGTTTGAGTCCAAATGGTCTCAAGACCGTTTGGGACCAAACGGTCTCAAGACCATTTGGGACCAAACGATCCCAAACCGGTTGAGTCCATGCGGTTTCAAAAAGGTACTTTAGCAAATGGTTTCAAGTGACCACCTTTAGCAAACGATCTTGAAGGTCACCTTTAGCAAATGGTTTCAAGTACTTGCTTTAGCAAACGGTCTTAAGCACCACCTTTACCAAACGGTTTCAAACCGTTTGAACTTTGAAAGACCAAGACCATTTGGGGTCCAAGTAGTCAAAATTGATTGAGGACTCAATTGGTCAATTCAATTGGATACCTTATGTATTAGAGGTCCAATGTAATTGAATTTCTTGAGAATTAAGATGATGAATGATCCATTAATCCAATGATGATAAGTAATGACAATTAATGAAGGTACAAGGTTGAAAACCTAATAGTACCTAAGTGATTACTGACAATTAAGGGATGAATCCTAATTGCTTATTGGAAAAATGAGGTGGTACTCTATGTTAATCATAGTTGTATGTACTTCATTGAAGGGTTGATATTACCTAATCAAATTGAGAAGAGATAGCATGAGGTTCATACATGAATATGATTCATTAGGTGATTAAGGGTATGATTCTTAAGCAAAGAGATCATGAAACCCTAGTTGACAGGGCTATTGAACTCTAACCCTAATTGGGGGCAATTCTAAATGAAACCCTAATCCAGGGAGAGGATGTAACCCTAATCTAGGGTAATAATATATGAAACTCCAATTTAGGTAAATGAGATGTAAAACCCTGATTGGAGATGAATAGTAGACCCAGGTTGTGGGTAACCATAGTGGAAACAATAATTGAGGTTCATTCCATGTGAATTCCTAATTGAGGTTGATTCAATGTGAATCCCTAATTGAGGTTGATTCAATGTGAATCCCTAATAGAGGTTGATTCCATGTGAATTCCTAATTGAGGTTGATTCAATGTGAATCCCTAATTGAGATTGATTCCATGTGAATTCATAATTGAGGTTGATTCAATGTGAATCCCTAATTGAGGTTGATTCCATGTGAATTCCTAATTGAGGTTGATTCCATATGAATCCCTAATTGAAGTTTATTCCACGAGAAACCCTAATTGAGGGTGATGCCATGAGAAATACCTAGTTGGAACGAATAATAAACATTAAGTATAGACAATGAGATGTGGAAGCCTAATGAAGGGTATTGCTATATGCAATCCTAACTCTAATGAAGTATGATAGCATGTGAAATCCCAAAGCCCTATTAAAGGGCAAAAGAATGTGAAACCCTAATTGAAGTTATAATACATGAAGCTTTAATTTGGGGCAACATGATGACAACCCATAACCCTAATAATAAAATAGTGGGTAAAACCTTATAAAGGTGAAATATCATAAATGGTTGATCATAGGCAAGCTTATTGTAAGAAATGCCTTAACCTGAGATGTGTCCATATCATTAAAGATAGTTGGACCATTCTTATGTGTAACCTATGCACTTCATGGTAAGAGTGATATGTTAGTGGATGAAAGGATTAAGATGGGAAATACCTTAATCCAATATAAGCTGATAACTTAAGAAAGTTGGGAGTGATGAGAAAAGTAATACATCAAGATATGAAAGACTTCACAATTAGCATCTCAAAGTTGATATACTTTGATAACTATGAAATCCTAATGTGAGATGGGAAACCCTAATCCCCAAATTGGGTAATGGGACATAAGAAATCATAATATGATATGAATAGTAAGGACTAACCCTATTGAGGGGATAGAGGTGTTACTATTGTACTACATGAAGTAATATGATATCATTGCCTAGTGAGAGGTGACAAGATGTATAATGGCCTTGTGAGCCATATGGTTAGATGTTGCCTAATGAGAGGTGACAAGATGCTTAATGGGCCTTATGAACCATGAGAGCAGTTATGGCATAGTGAGAGGTAC
The DNA here is from genome assembly GCA_963693085.1 of Alisma plantago-aquatica. NCBI lineage: Eukaryota > Viridiplantae > Streptophyta > Magnoliopsida > Alismatales > Alismataceae > Alisma > Alisma plantago-aquatica. The sequence goes on along the minus strand of OY856414.1, from coordinate 552,279,054 downwards.
CAAAATAATTATAAAAGTGTATTATAAGAAAGGATAATGTTTTAATAAACTTAATAAGAGGAACAATTGTATTCAATAGAGAATGTGTAAAGCTATGCAGGATAACCTCAGGGATCAGAGCCTAAAGTAGTATGTGATGATCAATGATGAGTTAAAGGAATTAAATTCCATGAGATGTATAATCAAGATTGGTTAAAGTCCAATGTTTGGCTGTGAAATCAGGATTGGTTAAATTCCAATGCCTGGCTGTGTAATCAGGATTGGTTAAAGTCCAATGCCTGGTTGTGAAATCAGGATTGGTTAAAATCCAATGCCTGGTTGTGTAATCAGGATTGGTTAAAGTCCAATGCCTGGTTGTGAAATCTGGATTGGTTAAAGTCCAATGTCTGGCTATGTAATCAAGATTGGTTAGAGTCCAATGCATGGCTGTATAATCAGGATTGGTTAAAGTCCAATGTCTGGCCATGTAATCAGGACTGATTAGAGTCCAATGCCTGGTTGTGTAATCAGGTTTGGTTAGTGTCCAATACCTGGCAGAGGTGTAATGCCTGTAATCAGGGTTGGTTAAAGTCCAATGCCTGGCTGTGAAATCAGGATTGGTAGTGTCCAATGCCTGGCGGTGCAATCAGGTTTGGAAGACTCCAATACCTGGCAGAGGCTAAATACATGCAGTGATAACATAGGATTGGTAATAACCCAATGCCTGTAATGATGATTTAGGATTTGTATTAATCCAATTCCTGTATTGATGATAAATGAGTACATGGTAGATGTATCTCTTTATCTGTTTAACAGGTTGGCTAAGGCCAACAGAATGAAATAAGAATGTTTCATGGGTGACATAACAAGATGATGAGTGTCACAAGAAAAGTTTGATATGATGGTATAACATGTTGAATAAATGATATACATGTCATTCCTATTCCTTATTTAAAAGAATAGATGATATGTTGCTCTATCATAAATAGTTGCAATGCTTACAAAGTTGAGAATGCTTTAAACTGCTTAACCTCTGCTCCGTTTCATATCTTTAAATTGCAATGCAATGTTTTGGCGGAGAGTTATATCTCCCGCTGGGACAATTTTACAATTGTCTCACCCCCGTGGGATCCAATGTTTTTAGGTGGACGCGGACAAAGAGGCAGGGAACCTTTAGCAGAGAAGGAACAGTAGTAGCTTCAAGGACAACAGTAATATCTCAGGTGGAGATACTGCATGTCTAGTTGTATAAATAGTAGTCCTATGTGTCATCTTTGTACTCTCAGGTCCTCGAGATTTATAGATAGTGCTTTCATCATCGACTCGAGATTTTGTCTTGATGCCTCGAGGTTTTATGTTGTTTGTACATAATGTTGAATAGGACAGCTGATGTTGTAATCCTCGAGAAGAGATAGTATAGGTTGTGTACTTATGGAACAAAATGTAAATATTATATTTTGGTTCTTGATGAAAAAGATTTCCTATGTGTGGATCTCTTTGCAAAAAGTTTTAATTTTTTGTGATTTTCAGTAATCCGCTGCAAATGATTCGCTTCCTCTTAGTTAATCTTGTGTTTTATAAGTTGGATGCCACAATGATGGTGATGGCAAGCATGGAACATGAGAAGGCATCACAAAGAGGGAGATCCATGACCTATCCATGGCTGCATCGGACATCGATGGGAGGTAGGAAGCAGAAGGTTAAGAGGGTGATCTAGGGCTCAAAAATGAGGAAAATGAAGGGGGAAAGAATGAGAATGAGGAACAAGTGTATGGGCTAGAAACTTTTGCATAAACATATCGAGAAGATGTTCTTGGCTGTTCGTATGCTACATCTACCAAAGTACAGATTGAGCTATTAGATGACCGAGAAGAATTGGATTAGGGATGGGTACATCATGTTTTCAGTGCATTTTAGGTGCATTTTATATTTAGTTTGTGCATGTTTTATTACATTTCAATTCATATTTCACATGTTCAAGGAATTTAATAGTTTATACAATTCCTTGAATATATAATGCATTTTATTTATATATGTAAGATAAGTTCAAGTCAAAGACAGAAGCAATTATCCTCCATAAAATCCAAACAAAAATGATCAAAGGTTGCATATCCTCACTCCCTATCATTAACAACTGGAGAGACGCATATTAAGTATAGATGGTCAATAAAATGGTTCGAACTTATTCGTCCAAACTCCAAATTGAGCGATTCAAAAACCATTAGATACATAATTCAATTATCTTCACAATAAGGACTAGTACAGAGATAGACTATAGATTCTTTTTTTCATCCTATAGTGTCATTTTGGAAATGATGCTTAAGTGGACAACGCTATATAAGTTGCATCATAACGTCGAGTTTTTTATCCAAAGAAAACACTTATAGATAAACGTTAGGCTTACCACAAATAGAAACTCGAGGCAATAGAAACACTTTTGTGTCAATTATTTTTACAAAAATTGACCCTACATGTCAATGTGTTTATTTAAAATCTACAAACTAGTTTAGTCTTAGTTAACCTAACATAACCAACCCTAAATGAATATATGTTATTTGTTAAAAAAATGACTCCAAAAGGTCAATCTTATCAGTTAAAATTCAAAAACAAATTTTGACTTGACATATCTAGCATAACCGACCCTAAAGAACATTAAGGTCATTTTTTGAGTAATTGACGCTATCATGTGGTTTTTTTAGTACAACAGATATCAAACCTACAATGAAGAAGACATGTAATACAAATATGCGACATTGAAGTACATACTAAAATCAATGCTAGATTTCATATTCATTCCTATTTTAATGAATCGAAACATTCATAAATTAACAATTCATACACATTCACAACAATAATAATTCAATCACATATTAATTGAGGCATTCACACAAATTGCATGTCCCTCAAAATCCACATAATTCACAATCCATAACATTCAAAAAATGCAAGAAAGTTTGTATTAACCAAGTTTGACTTTATATGTTAAATTAATGTAAAATACAAAATAAAAGTTAAAATTAAGAGTCTTAAACTATAGATATACTTGAAACTAACATATGCATTCAATCCAATGCCAAGGTGACTTCATCTAGAAAATCATGTGACCACTCTTCTCAAAATTCTTATTAAATTATCATGTGTGTAAGGTTGAGTGTTAAAGATCTACAAAAGATATCTACTTGTTGATATTTTATGAAATGATTAAAATCCAATTTTAATTTTATGATTTATTATTTATTAACAGATCTATACTATGAATGCCATGTGTTTCTATCTTGGAAACCGTTCCCATTGCATTAGATGATAGACATAAAACCATTCATTGTTTTATATAGGAAAATACAAATAAAGAATTATACTCAAAATTAATAAATTACTATATATAGAGTTGGAATAAGACTAAGTAATAAAACTAGATACCTTGGTATACTTCAAAATCATTACTAAGTCATCAAACTAGATACCTTAACATAATAAATTATTATAAACAAAGTTGACGTAAGACTTGGTCATTAAACTATCTATCTTGATATTCTTCAAACTCATTGTCTTTGAGTTTCAATGTATTCTTCATCCACCTTCACATACCCCTATTAATTAAATGATTTAGATAGACGGCTAAATAGACAGATCATTACAAAATGCTTACTCTATAGTTTGAGATTCCAATTTGTGTTCCATTGATGTTTTTCCTAGTGGATCAAGATAATAACATGTTATCAAGATTGGTACAATCACTAACTAATCTAAATGTTTGGTTTTGAGTAAGAATAAGACAAACATTGGAACAAATCAGAATAAAAGAAATTTACTCGATATGAAAATTGGCTTGAATAAGAGAAACTTACTTGACATTGAAAGGAACTAGAATAATGTCCTTTAACACACTAGAAAAATATTTGAGTGAAGTGAAGAAATATTCACCTACATCTTTAGTATCTCTTTCCATCTAGCTAGTGACTGAAGGAACAAAAAATCCAACATTCTTTATTTCAAATTTCAGGTCTCTGTATATGAATGGATGGAAAATATATATATAATAATCTAGTATATAGAAATCAGTCAAAAATCTATATTGGACTTTCCTATATTAACAAAACCCTTACAATATTAATACTTGTAATGTAGAAGTATTAGTCAATCATACCGGAACAACTCTAAATTATCTTGAAGAAAGACATAATTCCCAAAGTCTCTCCCTACTATGTCCTCGATTAAATTGACAAAAGATATTTGATCTCAACTTTGACTAGATAAGTATCAGCATTAGCATTTCCATTTACTTTCCAACTCATTGAATGTGGATTCCTAAATGAAAGATGGCTTAGGAATAGGAGGACGACAAGTAGGATTCCAGAATTTTTGTTTATGACTCTATTAAATTGCATATATGTATATATGTATATATATATGTATATATATATACATATATATACTACTATATGCACGTGCAAAAACACGTGACTCACATGCATGATTAATTCAACATAGATCCTTCAACAGTATGTCTAATAATCTTATTATTCAACAGAAAAAAGTACCAAAATGATTATAGATGGTCTGATCGAATTACACCATATATATACAACATGATTTTGATATTACTAAGGTTAAGAAACATATAACATGGTTGAATTTTATATCTCAGATCTTTTTTTTTTTGAAAGTCAGAGGTTTTTTATTCAACTCGCCCCTCTCATGCAAGCTAACTCAGATTCAACGTTACAAACTAATGAGGAATTGTTAAATGGAGATTTGGTAGTACTACTACCATTACATGACTCTCTGTTGATGATATCAACTAATTTATGAGGTGGAGTTCTATAATTATAGAAATCCCCTTTGATTTTTTGGTGTAGTTTGGCCAGCATATCTGCTGCTTTGTTTCCTTCTCTATGGATATTTTTGCAGTGACATTGATTTCTCCATTTTCCTCTAGTTCTCACAAGCCATTTAGCTAGCTTAGAGTTCTCTCCCACATCTTTTTCCACAGCCTCTTTGGCGCCTTTGGAGTTTGTCTCAATTGTCAGTTGGTCAACATTCAATTTACTGCCAATTTCAGTAGCCAATTCAATAGCCCGAATCTCAGCTTCTAATGCATTGGTTGCCATAATTTTCTTTGCCCAACCCCCTTTCCACCTACCCTCATTGTTTCTACCAACAATAGAAATTGTGGACATGGTTTTCTTATTTTTGAACGTTGCATCTATGTTAAATTTAAGCCTCCCTGAGTCGGCTTTCTCCCACTCCCCTTGCCTCTTCAATTGCTATGTACCCTCTGTGGCTTCCCTTGCCCATGCGAGTTCAATGATTGTGGCCTCCTTCTGAATAAGATAAGCTATGAGACTGCTCGGTTGCTTTATTTTTTCAAAAACATCCAAATTCCTACTCTTCCAGAATTGCCAACACCCAATCATGAGCACAGTGCTATCAGGATTATCTTTCCCCATGTTCTTTGTCAGCCATTGCCAAATATTAGTCTCTGTGAAGAAACTAGTCCATCTCTGTCTATCAATGATTCTCTTCCAGACTTCTGATGCTTTTAGGCAATCCCTTAGGACATGCATAATGGTCTCGTCATTCGCTCCACATATAGGATAGTGCATATCAGTGGTGAACTTGTGGGTGGCTTTTCTGTAGTTTGTAAGAATGGCATTATGACCTGTGAGCCACATGAAATATTTGATTTTCATTGGGGCTCAGGCACTCCAGATCATATCCCATTTACCAGGGACCCTAATATCTTTCTCCCTTCTCAGAATGTTATAGGCACTCTTTATAGTGAACTTTCCTATCTCATTGTGTAGCCACGCTCTCATGTCCTCTTGCTCTACATCATCTAGTACCTCATTCCTCATAACTTCCTCAGTAATTCTGTTAGCAGCCATTCATTTAGGAACTCTTTGTCCCATTTGTTGGATAGGTTGACAAGGCTCGCAACCTACATATCTTGGAGTTCCATCGGGATGGGCCTCTTAACTACCTCCTCCAACATTTTATTCGGGCACCACCATTTATCCTTCCACACATTAGTATTCTGTCCATTCACCGGGATTGAGATGGAGTTATCCGTAATGAACTTTTTGCAGTCCAGAACTGATCTGGTGAGCCTTGAAGCGTTAGTTTTGTATCCTCATGTATATTTATTGTATTTGGCAGTCATACTCTCACACCAAATTGAAGGTCTACCTATAGCAATTTCCCAGGCATGCTTAGCTATTAGGGCCATGTTGAGTTCCCTCATCGTTTTCAGACCTAAACCGTCGTGCTCTTTGCTGCATGTAATCTTGTTCCATGCTACTAGCAAAAGAGGGTGTGCTTTATGATTGCCCCCCCATACAAAGGAGTGAATGCTTCTATCTACTCTATCACAGATCTTCAGAGGTAATATTGTCATTTGCATTACATAACTTGGAATGGCCGTCAAAGTTGCCTTAGCAAGGCAAACTCTACCAGCTAAGCTCAAACTCCTCGCAGCCCATGAGTTGATAGATGATGAAACCTTGTCGATTACATGACTGTAAGTGTCCTTCCTAACCTTGCCATGTATGAGGGGAACACCCAAGTAGCGTCCAAGATCTTTAGTTATGGTGAAGCCACTGACTCCGTTGATTTCATTGTGGGTTCTGTTGTGAACATTTTTGGAAAAGAAGATGGAGGATTTACTGGCAGAGATAGCCTGGCCTGAAACCTCCCCAAACTCCTTGAAGCAATTGAATATGGTCCTCATTTCCTTTATATCAGCTTTAGCAAATAGAAGCATATCGTCTGCAAAGCATAGGTGGGATATACTCGACCCTTTGTTGTACAGTTTGATTGGAGTCCACTTTCTCTCCATCACTAAGTTCTCAATCGATTGATAGAGTCGTTCTAGGCACAACACAAAGAGGTAGGGGGAGAAAGGGTCTCCTTGTCAGAGGCCTCTCATAGCTTTGAACGTTCATGCACTCTTACCATTCTAGAGGATGGTAATATCACCATTCGACAAAGAATTGAGAATGTAGTTGTAGATGGTGGGAGGTAACCCGATCTTCTCGAGTGTGTCAGCAATGAATGGCCAAGCCATCTTATCGTATGCTTTGGATAGGTCTATCTTGATGGCCATGGTCTGTTTAGTGTTCTTCCTTCTCATAATGTGCAGAATTTCTTGAGCCACTGTGATGTTGTTAAATATTCTCTACCCCGGTACGAATGTGCTTTGCGTTGGAGATACCCAGTTAGATAGGTGGTTCTTCAGGCGTTCTCAGATCTTGTTACTCTATAATACTTTATTTTTAATGGAAGCTTTATTACTTGCACGTCATCCTAATTTGGCTGATTAGGAGATTGTATTTTTTCTTTATTATGTCAAATGGTAAATCTTTATTTTTTCACAAAATATTTTTCGGCGCTTGATTTTTATTGCTTGTCTTCTACATGTTTTTAGTATTCCTTCATATTCCCAACAAGATTAGCTTTAATGTATGCACATCAATATTTTCATTTGTTTCTTACACTAATAATACTTATCATACTAAAAATAATAAGTAAAAATGCCTTAAATACAAATCAATTTAAAAAATGAAAGAAAGTGAACCGATATAACAAAAGACAATATTTGTAACCTTTAAAGACAATATCTTACTAAAGTGAATGGGTTTTCACAAACTCTCTATATATTCGGAAAATACGTCCACTAAAATTGAGTATATTGACTACATTATGCATTTCAATGATTGAGAAGACGTGGTTCTATGCATTAATTGGTATATTATTTGTTATTTTTAATTACAATATCAATTGTTTATATAATTCCCTCATGTTTACATAACACTTATCAATATTAGTAAAAAAAGGTACTAAAATATAAGCTATCTTTCTCATTATTCAGATATTGCTCGTAAGGTGATCACTGATGCTGATCTAAGTAGATTACTATATAACAAGGAAATATTAACAAATTGAAAAATATAAGTGGGAGATTATAAGAAAAACCTAGTGATATTCAACAAATGATGAAGTATTATGGATGTTACCTAATTATTTACAACATGACATGACCTACTTGTTAGATTTTTTTTATAAAAGTTAGTAATCGACAATGTCATATGAACTCATCTAGATATCAATGATTCTTCAAGGGTTCAAATCAAATTTTTGGTCATAAAAGTGACAAATTAGGCCTTTAAACTCCAAGCATTATGTATTTTTCATTCTAATTTTAAAATCTTAATTTCATAATCTATGATATGAAATCATGGTGAGTGGATAAAATAAAAGAATTTGAAATATTTTTCATATACTATTTCATGAACTTTTTAAGGTATGGTAGGAATAAAGCAAAACCTCAAAATGTGACTATGAGGTATGGTAGGAATAAAGCAAAACCTCAAAATGTGACTACGGGAGAATAATTTAATATGTGGCAGTTTGACTATTGCCAATGTGTAAACCAATTTCTAATAACATAGCTATGTATTATAATTCATACTACATTAAATTCCACATGAATCTCAAAATATATATACATAAATGATGTACTAACTTTAGTGACAATGATTGATTTGCATTAGTTATAATTCATCTACTTTTGGGTTCACTCATAAATATGTAGTATATTTTACACTACATAAAAGTCCACATGAATCAAATATACTTACATAAAAGACGCCTTTTGTTTTAGTGAAAATGTATGATTTCCTTGAGTTGTAATTCATCTACTTTTCGGTCGACTCCAACCATGTTGATAGTTGTTTCCAAATGATTGATGGAATACCTTCATAAATATACCAATGATAGTTCTTATGCATATTTTATACAGTTTTTTTAGATAATATATTATCAAATAATGTAACAAAAAATATTAAAATGGATGAAATTAAATAAAGCAAGTTCCTTTTGCATAATCCCACGTTAAAAAATAGGATTTTCAGTGATCCTATCAGCTATACTGTGTTTTTGTGTTCCAAAATCATATTTGTTTACCTTTAAATTTTATTTTGCTTCTTGAGTTGTTCGCTTTTCCTAATATGGATAGCCATTACTAACTAACTTTGTGTCTAGAAGGTTTTTAGAATAAACAACTTGTTGACAACACATAGTTACAATAAGTATTCTAATGAATGAGAAATATGAATAAAAATGGATGAATCCTTTTCATTACAAGGATACGACTTGATAAAGTGTAAGTAAGCCAATAACTAAATTGAATATTCAATGATCCAAAAAGCCATCAACACTAAGACTTGAACCTAGATTCTCTCATTCACGTATGTGGGAATTAACCTATTATGTGCCCCTTCTTGAATAAAGAAGGCAATGTATTGCAAGAGATCCTAAAAGTTATTGCATTGCAAGTGACAAAGAAATCAATTTTTGTAGCTTAGTAGTCAAAACTTGTTGGTTACTTCTTAATTAGCTTGTTGTTTAGTTGTCAATAGACCCTTAGACTCTAGATCACCTTTTACAATAAATACTTGATGATACACTAGTGGTTTATAAGTGTTCAATGATAATTGAGAATTTTTAGATGCAATTTTTGAGGAAATGGATAAGTATGGATAAAGTATATATTAGTAAAGGAGGAATAAGTATGTATACAAACTCTGAAAACTTGAGTTTGAAGTAGAAACCTAAGAGTGTATGCCAAATTTCCAAATCCATATTCAAAGTTCTTAGGAACTCAACTCAAAACGGCCTTATTTTCTCGATAAGAATGAAAAAAGGTTGACAAATGTATAGATGTAGTACACATATATAGATGTAAAATACATATTCTCAATAGAAAAAATATAATTGATGTAAAATACAGGGAGCTGAATAGACATGTAGCTAGAATGAACAAAGTTAGAAGTTGAAACACATGAGGATAAGTTGGAGCCACTTTGTGCAGCACAAGCGAAATACCTAAGGATTCTACCACATAAAATTGTGATTGTGAACCGGTATGGTGATTTTGGTTTCTTGCACGTGCATGATGCATTCTGCATTCTAAGACAAATATCTATTAACTAGTGTATAACCCTTGATTTAATGATTATAGGTATCTAGAAAAAGTATATTTCCTAGAGTGCACGTGTGGTCCTTGGAAAAAAAAATAACATTAATTCATGAGCAGAATGCACTTACACAATAGTCATCTTGCATTAAAAAATGTATCCAAGTAATGGTTTAGTTGTTTGTATTGGAAAAACCAAGGGCCACATAGTATTAGATTCTAGAATTCTTTTCCTCACAGAATTAAGTTTCATAATAATTATTAGTACTATTAGTGAGTTTCTTACGATAATGAGCAGATTAGAAAAGTTCGCATTTCGTTTCGTTCCATTGTAGATGAATAAGCATCTGAAAGTAATCCCCAATTCGAAGAAGTTGAAAGCTTGAATGGAATGAAGCTTGCGAACATCCAAAATGAATTTCATGAAATGGTATTTCCCTTTGAGGAGAACACGTGAAAATAAACAAAAAGGAGATAATTGATTAAGAATCTGTCTTGCTTACATTATGTTTGTGAATTTCCACATCTGGAGGAGATGAAATATATGTCTTGCATACAATTAAAGGTATTACTGTAGTTGAAATGTTATACGTACAAATTACCATCAAGAATGATTTTGTAGCATCTGGGGCAGGAAAAATTGAAAAGAATATTCAAGGAATTACCTTACAAAACCAGTCAATCTCGAATATCATCTAATTTAATTTCTAACTGATGCACGTTGTCTTGCATATCTCTCAGTCAATATGAAATTGATTCTGTAATATGGAAGAAAACATAGTTTACTGGAAAGTAAAAAGACACCGATGGGCTCCTCCATAAACCTCGGGCGGTGACGTATTTGGGTCGAACAATATCCTAGGAGCCATCTAATGCGGTCCATCTGACTGTGGAAACCAAAATATTGGTCAATCTCAGTTCTTTCCCTTGCAATCACACAGTTACATTCCAGGTCTGGACTTGAAAACGTTCTGTCTAACAGAAGACACCAAGATTGGTTAGATATTCGGTTTGTTAGTGAGAGGTCCCAGGATCGAGCCCAGGCCACGGGATGAATAGAATGGCCAATTTTTTTTAAAAAAAAAAAAAAAAAAAAATGCGCTAAGAAAACAATCAATTAATCAATGAAGCGACAGCTACGCTTGCAACTGCAGCAGCGTTCACAGCCATATGAATATATTGTTTCATTGGATACGTCCATGGACATGGACATTAACAGTGGGACCCTTATCACGTTGTTTCCCCTACTTGCTTCCTGTCTCTGCTGGGAGGACACAGATCCACCAGGTTCAGCATGACCTTGATGTGGTTATTGGCTGTAAAGCAACTAAAACAACAACATCGATGGCCGCCAAGCAATTGAAACAACAACGTCGATAGCCATCAAGCAACTGAACCAACAATGGCTGATGGCCATCGACCAGCGGGCGAAGGAGGGCACAATCTATTTTCCCAATCCCGCTAAACATAGAAATCCAATGTTGAACAGTGGTCTATTTTCCCTACTCCTACTTCTGTTTTCCTCGTACAACCTCTCATCTTTCACATCTCCTCGTCCCTCCTCAAGTTTGGTGATGGCCGTCCGTCCCATTAAGGTTGGCATACAGTGCACATAAAGAACATTCAAAACAAGATGCATCGGACACGAATCCAAATTTATCAGGCCTCTTTAACTTTCATGGTATAACCACCAAGATGAATCGGACGGAAATCCAATTTGATCTGGCCTCTTAACTTTCAAGGTACACGGAATCTCACGAGGATAGACTAATAGATGTCACGTGTTTATTACGGAGGACGGAGCCGAGTCATATATATATATATATATATATATATATATATATATATATATATATATATATATATATATATATATATATATATATATATATATATATATATAGTGTAGTGATTCAATGTGAAACATCCTACGGTGAGAGCATGAGAGGCATTTGAATAACTACAAATAGGGAGTTTTTTTTTCAAAATCTAACCGTATAGATAGATAAAGCATCATTTTATTTACCTTCTAATAAAAAATCATTGCAGTCAAACATTGTTTACATGTCCATATGTACAATATACACTTTTTACATCCAACGGTTAGCCTGAAATTCAATATAGAGCGTCGAAAAGTATTTTATTGTTGTGAATGATCTACAAATCCGACGGTGATGAAATTTTGTATGAAGGTAAATGTTAAGGTATATTTGCTATCTATATGATTGGATTATGAAAAATTGATCTATGTGAAAAGTTATTCAAATGTCTCTCATGCCCTCACCAAGATATGTTTCTCACTGGATCGTTGCCATATATATATATATATATATATATATATATATATATATAGAGAGAGAGAGAGAGAGAGAGAGAGAGAGAGAGAGAGTCAGGCTAGAATACACTCGAGTGTATCCAGAGCGGAATACACTCAAGTAGTTTTTCATGATGCAATATTTTTTTGAAAATCTAAACCGTTGATCTTCTTAAACATCTCGTGAACAACTCATACGCAAAATTTGAGCACATTTGGATATGTATAGCTCATGTTATGAAGACCGCAAAAATTATGCATTTCAAATTAGTTTCGCGCGTCGATTTTGTTGCCCTTGGATGAGTGACTTACACTCATCCAAATAGGCTCAAAATTTGTATGTAGTCTAGTTATAGTATGACGGTGAAGATCAACGGTTTACATTTTGCAAAAAATAGTCTTGATATACAAACACACTTGAGTGTATTCGTGCAATCTATACACTCGAGTGTATTCTAGCCTAACTCTCTCTCTCTCTCTCTCTCTCTCTCTCTCTATATATATATATATATATATATATATATAGGGTATATCTTCGCTACCCGTGCGGGTAACTAAGATTCGCTACCCGTACATCAATTTTGTAATGGGATGACACATATATGTAATGAGACAACCACATTTGTAATGAGACAACCGAAATTGTAATACAAAAACTCATTTTGTATTACAACGTTGTTACAGTGATAAATATATATTTATTATGGTAACATCGTTGTAATACAAAACGAGTATTTGGATTACAATTTCGGTCGTCACATTACAAATTTGGATTGTCTCATTACAAATGCATACCTTCCCATTACAAAACTGATGCACGGATAGTGAATCTTAGTTACCCGCACGAGTAGTGAAGATATACCCATATATATATATATATATATATATATATATATATATATATATATATATATATATACATATATATGGGTGTTCATTCATTGCCCGCGCGGGTAGTATGGATTTTTGCTACCCTGCAGCCAAAAAAGTAACTCTCCTAGCTAAGAAAGTAACTCTGCTGTAAAAAAAGTAACTATGGTGTCAAAAAAGTAACTCTGCTGGCCAAAAAAGTAACTCTGTACAAAGTATACAACAGATATATATAAGGACGGGTTTTTTGATTTTGGAGGGGCAAATGATATTATTTTTGGCTCAAATTTTTTGGAGAGCTAGACAAAATAGTCCTCTACAATTTCGAAAAAAAAAATTTGAAAAAAAAATGATCGGAAGGGTGGGCGGGTAGCTACCCGCGCGGGCAATAAAGCCCTATATATATATATATATATATATATATATATATATGTGTGTGTGTGTATTCACTACCTACATGGGTAACTAACTTAAGTTACCCATGGATCTATTTTGTAATAGAAAGGTACATGTTTGTAATGAGACAGACAGTTTGTAATGAGATGACCAAATTTGTAATACAAAAACTTATTTTATAGCACACGTCTGGTTACATTAAAATGATATGTATGACAGCAGTTTACATTGCAATACAAAATGAGTGTTTGTATTACAAATTTGGAGTTCATCAGGAGATGGCTCGCGGGAGGAGCGGAAGGGGGCGAGGGCGTGGGTGAAAACCTAGCGAGCTAGGAGGAAGAGGGCAAAGTGTCGTAGAGTCATCATCGGCTCCTCTGATTTGCCAATCTGAGGTAAATGGAGACGGAGGCCAGTCATCCCTTCCCCTGGAGTCGCCTAGGGCTCAATCGCGCAAGGAGGCGGCGACTTCCACTTCCGACCCCCTGAAGACCCCTCCCAGAAGCCCTGAAGGTTCTACAATCTCTACCCATTTCACAAATTGGCTCAAGGTCAATAGGCAGGATCGTGATGAGATTGAGATCGAGTTGATCGATTATGTGGAACCTACCAACAGAGATGGTGTGTGATGTGCATCCGTTTCAAGTCAGGACTGCCCAATCCCTAACTGGGAGGAGTTCCTTTCCATCCGGTTCGTGGGCAGAAAGCCTTACAGCAGCCAGCTCAAGGGATGGATTCGCAGACAGTGGCGTCCCAGCGGCTCCGTTGAAGTTATAGCTGAAGAACGTGAGGGATTCATCGTCAAGATGCCGACTCACAAAGAAAGGGAGCGTGTTCTGAATGAGGCACCTTGGTTTATGGATGGCTCTCTGTTAGTGGTTCATTCGTGGATGCCAGGTGCTTCTCTTCAACCTCTTTCCTTTGAGCAGGTTCCAGTTTGGTTTAAAATTGAGAATCTAGGGTTACCATGGACCCGCACGCGCATCGCCTGCGTTTCCAGTACCATTGGCAAACCCTTCGACATTGAGGATCATTCAGTCACTGCAGGGTGCCTTGGCGAGGCACTGGTTTGTGTTGAGGTCTGCAACGACATGAAGCTTCCCAAGACAGTGATGGTGGAGATTGATTCTGTGCCCAAACTCCTGAAAGTTGAGGCAGTAGCTAATCCAGTTACGTGTTCCAACTCCAAGAAGTTTGGTCACAGGGGCATGTCATGCCCCACGAAGTCCGGGAAGCCACCGCCTGCAAATGACTTGCAGATTAAGATGGGGAAATCAACTATTCGAGGAAATGTCAAGCCCACTAAGGAGCAATCTAAGGTGACGCCTGAGATTCTTGATGTTGTTGGAGTCGACCATGCTGATGAGGATGATAAATTGCGAGAGCTAGTCTCACGGCAGATCATCGATACTGTCCTCAATGCTCATCTTGTCCATAGTAGCCAATCCACAGCCACCTACAATCAACCGAATGAACCTGATATGTTTGGGAGCACTCCAGTTTGCAATGCAGGTAGTCTCAACCTCGATTGGGAGCTGGAGATTGCGAGAAGAAGCAAGGATGATATAGGCTCTGACTCTTGGAAGATCAATAAGATCTGGGAGAGTTGTAGATTCTCTGTTGATTACCAGGAAAGGAAGGAAAACCTATTTGAGGAGGAGGAAAACTCCAATGATTCATAAATCGAGTCTAGTTGATGTGACTTTGATCGTACGTATTTCAACCAGTCTTGGTCAAAGAAAAAGAAGAAGTCTGCCAGGAAAAAGTTGGGTTGAGTATCTTGCTTGCCTAACTTTAGGTGCTCATTTTTTTCTGGCTTTGATTTCCTGGTGTAGTTGTGTTCATTAGGAGTCAATAAGTCTGCTGGCTACCGTTTGATGAAGAGGGACTGGTCCTTCATCCAGACTTCACACTTTCAGGGGACGTTTCTAATTCTAGTGGAGGAAAGGTGGATGGTTAGTTCAAGGACATTACTCGAGGGTCAGCTCATGGAAGGTCCCTTGATGATTTCTCCTTCTGCATCATGAAATCATGTGTTAGATTGGTGGCGGAAGATGATTCTAGTATATTCTTAAAGATGCTGACTTTTCTAGTAACTATCGTCAGCTTTCAGTTTTCCAGGATGGCACATATTGAAGGTGTTTTGATTGCTAGTGTTATGTTGGTTATTTTGGAGGTTGCTCCATAGTTTTGTTAGAGGTCTGTGTTTTCCTATAACTGATGTAGTTTCTTCTTGTGTTCTTCCTTTCTGGAGATCTGTTTTTAGATCTCTTTTGTTTTCTTTTTGGATGGTTCATCCATGTTTGTAATAGGGGCACATATTTTTGTACCCAAGGTTTTGGAAATATTATAACAACAGGATTTTTGACCGACCAAAAAAAAGGTACATTTCTATTACAAAATAGATCCATGGGTAATTAAAGTTAGTTACCCATGCGGGTAGCGAATGAATGGCCATATATATATATATATATATATATATATATATATATATATATATATATATATATATATATATATATATATATATATATATATATATATCAAATGAATTCATATACATTCAAGTAGGAAAAAGATAATAGAAAAATATATATACCTTGTCAGAAGTAACTAAGTGTCTAGGCCACCCCACCATAACATCACCCTCTTCTTCTTTGAATGTATTATATTCGGTATGAAGTATAAGTAGTGGTGTCTCCCCTGAAAGATCTAGAGGGGGGTGAATAGAGTCTTTGTAAAATATTTAAATAAATTTAAAGTACACTGGAAAAATAAAAGATGCAACCACAAGAGAGGGATAGGATTTAGAGTGGTTCCGTCTACGATGTCAATCTCCTACTTAGTTGTTGCCAATTAGGATTTTCAACAAATATTTTTATTAATTTATCAGTGAGGAAAAATTACAAAATGATTACTGCAACTAAACCCTCTTTTTTACCGGTCACGAAAGAGAACCACCAAACTTCTTCTTTTACGGAAGCACCGAGGGCCGAGGAAGAGAACCACCACACATCTTCTTTTATGGATGAACCGAGGGTCGAGGAAGAGAACCACCACACATCTTTTACAGATGAAGCGAGGGTCGAGGAAGAGAACCACCACACCTCTTCTTTTTCTGATGCACCGAGGGACGAGGAGAGAACCACCACTTGTGGAAGTAGACCAAATACAATCACAAGTAACATAAATAAGAATGGAAGAAGGAGATTACAATACTCTTTCACAAGATATACAATCAAGCTCTTATGGACAAGTGATGATGATCCACTCCACAAAAAGTTTAGGCAAGGTTGATATTTGGTGGATAAGGATTATACTATTTGTCTTAGGCTAGAATGATGACAACTCAAAGTATAAGCCTAAACTCTTGATAATGATAGCAAGTAGTAGTATGCAAGTTTGAGTATATGATCTCAATTGTTGTAAGTAAACTTGATGTTTTGGTGTCCTAGGACCAATCATATTTGTAGGAAATGTTTACACATGGTTAGGGAAACTGTGGGTAGTGTCTAGAGTGTTCTAGGATGAAAACTAATTGTTAGGATTAAGTAAATTGAATTAAAATGACTAATTTGACCATTTGCTTAATTGCATCCAGAACATTCTCGGTCCACAATATTGTCGACCAGAAATCATCTCGGTCCATAATATGGTCGACCGAGATTTGCTCTTATTTAGAATTTTTATCCAACGGCTATGTCAGTCGAGATATCTCAGTCAAATCTTGCAACGGCTATATCTCGGTCGAGAATATCTTCGAATGAGAGTGACCCATAGCTCAAATTAATGCAAAAATAATAGTAATAGCTTCTCTAATTATATATCTAATGAAACCTAACAACCCTAAAGGCTTCATATTAGTATAGGATAGGGTTTTGGGTAGGTTTTGGAAGATAATCACTTATCCTTACATCATGTCTATCAAGTTGTATGAAAACATATAAGTACAAATATATTCATGGTACAACTTGATTTGCAAGTATCCAAACTTATGTATTTACAAGGTCTTTGTAGTTGGATCTTGATTATGTTCCTTGATCACCTGAAATACTTAATACACATGTTAGTAATATAATATGGGAAATATATGTATCATCAAAATATGAGTGTGGAATATCCAAAAATCCAACAATCTCTCTCCCTTTTTTATGATGACAACTATTTTCATAAGATAAATTGAAAGCGGTAAATTTAGAACTTCATACCTTTGATAGCCAATTTATTTCATGGGTTATTCTCCCCCTTTTGTCAAAATAAAAAAGGATCAGCACTTACCAGCATTGTTCTAAAAAGCGATAATCGGTGTACGGGCGGAGAGGGTACCGAATAGAGTATATATGGTATGCGGGAGTATAAGCGGGAGAATATTCATTTTTAATCGATTTTGATTTTTTTTTAATATTAACCATAAAGATATGTAAATTATATATTTACCATATAATAATGACAATGATAAGTAATTAGAAACATTTATAAGTAATAGACTAATATTGCATTCATAAGTAGTTAGAAACATTGATGAAATTAGAGAAGAAAACTTTGATAAGTAATTACAAACATTGATAAGTCATAGACTAATATCACATTAATAAGTAATTAGAAACGTTGATAAGTAATAGACTAATATTACATTAATAAGTAATTAGAAACATTGATAAGTCATAGACTAATATTGCATTAATAAGTAATTAGAAACATTGATAAGTGATAAGACTAATATTGCATTAATAAGTAACTTGAAACATTGATGAAATTAGGGAAAAAAACATTGATAAGTAATTAGAAACATTGATAAGTCATAGACTAATATTGCATTAAGAAGTAATTAGAAACATTGATGAAATTAAAGAAGAAAACATCAACAATAAGGATCAGTTCAATAAACACTAACTATAAACTTATAGAGAAAACATGAGGAGAAGACCAAATATGTAAATTGGAAGAAGAGAATGTAATTGTAATGACCAATAGTAGTATTAGAAAAAATTAATGTAAAAAAAATTATTACTAGCATTTGATTTTGAAAATCACCAATTAATCGGCCGATTATTCCCCCGATCGGCCGATTAATCGGTCATGGACCAATTATAGGCTGATTATTCATAATCGGAGCGGTAGACCCCCAAAAAGGAATATTCGGCTGATTATTCGGCCTAAGCGGCCGATTTTCTAAACAGTGCTTACTAGTGCTCTCCCTCTAGGAGACACTCCCCATCAACAAGATAGTTATTTTGGAGAGTAAAAACTTAAGCCCAATGTATCAATTTAAAAAGAATACCAATTGAAGTGAAAATCCAAAAAAATATAGACATTAAGGCATTGTAAGGCATAGTCAAAAAGCCATACATGATCAAGGAACGATTGAAATATTGTCTAATTACCAATGAGAGGGATGATAAGTCCTTCATGATAAAAATACCTGACAAAGCACAAATATCAAAAAGATATTCTAGATCAAAGGTAAGGACTGTTAAGTCCACCATGATATAGAGATGCAATGAAAAATAAAAAAATATACAATAAAAAATTGATTTCTCAACCATTTTCAAAGGATGTTAAACCCAAAAATGATTAGAGAATCCTTTGATCTTAGAAAGAGGTCAACAAAAATATCTCAAGACCAAATATAAGGGATGTTAAGCCGATATTGGTATAGAGAACCAATAAAGCACAAGGTAAAAAAATATTCTAGTTATATCATAAGATTTTGAGCTCCCCCTTAATATCATACTAAGAAAAATGAGCTCAAACATAAGAAAAGTATTTACTAAAAAGATAGTCATATAAGATCCCAAAACTTCATGATAAAAAAGTCATATATAGAAATCAAGTAAAATTTGAATCTGAAAACCACATTTGAAAAAGAAATCATGTTGCTGATAACATTTCAGTCGAGAAAAATTTCAATTGAGATTCTCACAGATAGGTGTAGAAAATTGGTTTGAGTACATTACACAAGAATGTCATAGCATATTTTATTTATCTCCAAGTTCAGATCAAATATATTTTCTTGCTAATTTCTCCCCTTATTATAATACTCTTTAAAAAAGGTCAAATGTAGCCACAGGAAGTATGAGCATTATAAGAAGTCATTTCTTAAAATATTTCATGATAATGCCAAATAAGAATGAATCTGATGACATATATTAAGATAAAAAAAAATTGAAAATAAGGCTCATGATCTTTTTACTCCTTATGCAGAGAGAAGTTATGATACTAAAAAATTTGTTCTTCTCTTATTGAGATGACATGAGAGTGTATAATCCTGAGCAAGACAATTTTCATGACTAAGTAATTTTGATAAGATCATGTTACAGAATATAGTCAAGTACATGTGTATTAATGTATGAAATTAACAAGTTATACAACATATTTTCAACAAGTTCCATAAAAAAAAGTAGGAAGAAATAAAAATCATATATGAAATTGTATTATTTAATCCAAAAGATTTTTCTTGGAAAGCATCAAAGAACCTTTATAAGTAGAAATTAAGCATTGTCTTTTAGTACCAATGTCATATCATTTTAATTGCACATCCTTAAGATATATTTTTGGCTTGCCATAATCACAACATTTATTTGTGTCTATTCCTATCAAGATAGTTTTGGTAATAAATCAACAATTTTACATTTTTTGCATATCATGGAAAGCGCAACATATTTAAATGGAATGTGAAAAAACCACAAAAAAGAATTAACAATTTGCATTATGGAAATGGCTTGAATTTTTAAAACTTCTTTGACCAAATAAAACTTAAAAAAAGGAATTGATTATCCATCTTAGTCAAAATAGGAAATTTAAAGTACATTAAAGATTTTTCTTTTAAGAATTATTTCTTACACTATTCTATTTACAAAAAGGTTGGCATTATTATCATGACTCTCCCCAAAATAATACATTTCCCTTTAATATAATGCTTCTTCAAAACAATAATAAAAAATTATAGTGAAAGATGGAAGTATCAGATTGTATCCACAAGAAGCTCTAGTATTATATGGGGAGTCGAAACAATCCATCATTTCATTTGAGCCAAACAAATTTACAATAGTAATAATGCACATCTTGAATAATGCATGTGAGATAAATATTTTTTTAAAGCAAGTGGTTTAGTAAAAATGTCTGTTGATGACAACATGTACCACTTTTAGCAATATGATCAAAAACATATGTTTGGCTCAACTAAGTTATGAAACTGGTATTTTTATGTTATTTGGAACATAAAAAAAATGGTTGAGTTCAGAATAGATTGCAATGAAAATTGCAAATTTTGACCAAGCTCTTTGACCATATTTGAAAGGGTTATAGAAACAGTGGAATGCAATAAAAGATTTAATATGTCATTGGCAATTTAGTAATTGCTAACATGTTGCCAAATAATTCTATGGAGCATTTTAATCTTGTCATATGCACTTTTTTTGCAAAGAATCTCATCTCAATAAGAATGATCAAAGGTATTCAGTTTACCACAATCAAAAAGCATGTGGAATTTATAATTAAAGTGTCAACAAAAAAATTATATAAATTTAATCAGGATTCAAGAAAAAAAGTTCCACTTTTATCATCTTGACCAAGCGTGTGAGAAAAATATCAATTTTGCAAAGTAAAACATTTGTAACATGAAAGATCACATGAACATGTAACAAACTGACTCTAAATGTTTAATTGTAAGATTATCAAAACAAAACATGATAGTCAATAGCTTGATCGAATTAGATATTGACCGCTCTATCCCTTAGTCGAACATCCTTTCAACTGAGAGGTAGTCTGTCAGAAAAAATTATCCATTCTCAATTAATTTAAAGTAAATCAAAATAACAATATTGATGTCATTTTTCTCATCAACCTTTATAAGTGAATCAACAATAGTATTCAATTTTCTTCTCTTGTTCTTATATTTTTCTAGTCTATCCAAGGTGATTTTTTTAAGTTCAATACACTCATTTTTGGATAAATACATTACTATCAACATTTTGTGTGCTTTCTTTTTCTAGTACATTATTTTCAGTGATAGGGCATACATAATGCTTAATTTTTTAAAGGCAAAATATGTCACATGATCAATGGAGACATTTAATTTATCAAATATAGGATTCCTCTTTTTCTTTCTTCTGTAGTGTTTTGGAATGTATCCAAGACCATGATTGTGAAAATGTAACATATTTCTACTATTAGAAAAATTTTCTAATGTCAAAGTTAAATTTTCATTTTCTTTAGTAGAAATCAAGCATTGGTTAGAAAGATCTTTTTCAATCATAGAAGATTTATTATTAAGACTTTTTCAATCATAGAAATAATATTATCTTTTGATAAAGTAGCAAGAGATACCTCATAATCACTATTTTTACTTTCATCTTCACCATGTCCATGTGCTTCTATATGTGATCCTTCTTCTTCATTATTACCTTCTTCATGTTGTCAAGTAGGCAATTGACTACATGGTGGCATTCTGCATCTTTACTTTATTCACTTATGTATTTCTCTAAGGCACTCAATTTATTTGTTATAGAAGAAAATCTAGCCTACATGTCTGAAACATTTTCATTTTCTTGCATATGAAATATATTATTACTATTGACTAGAAAAGTATCTTCATGTGTAACCAAAAGTATTCTCCATATATCATATGTGGTTTCACAAGAGGATATATTATCAAATACTTCAAGAGATATATGTGAATATAAGATACTTACAACTTTTGGCATTTAGTGTAGCTTTTCTTATTGTTGGCTCATGCGATTCCACAAACTTGATTGTAGGAGGTTCATATGAGTGGATGATCATGTTCCAAAGATCAACTCCAACACCTTGAATGTAGGATTGCATATTTTGCTTCCAATGATTGTAGTTGGATCCATCAAACACAGGTGGCCTTCTCACATGAGTTCCTTCCAAGTTTATGTTGACAAGTACATCATCCCTCATTCTTCAAGACATGTAAGGGCTCCTTGAAGACATGCTCTGATACCAAATGAAACATCTAGAGAGGGGTGAATAGAGTCTTTGACAAATATTTAAACAAATTTCAAGTGCAACGATAAATAATATAGGCAACCACAAGAGAGAGAGAGGATTTAGAATGGTTATGTCTATGACATCAGTCCACTACCTAGTTGTTGCCAACTAGGATTTGCAACAAATACTTTTATTAATTTATCAGTGAGGACAAATTCCAAAATGATTATTGCAACTAAACCCTCTTCTTTACCAGTCACGAAAGAGCACCACCAAAGCTCTTCTTTTATGGAAGCACTAAGGTCCAAGGAAGAGAACCACCACACCTCATCTTTTATGGATGAACTGAGGGTCGAGGAAGACAACCACAACACCTCTTATTTTATGGATGGACCGAGGGCTGAGGAAGAGAACCACCACACCTCTTCTTTTACAGATGCACCAAGGGTCGAGGAAGAGAACCGCCACTTGTGGAAGTAGACCAACCGCAATCATAAGTAACATAAATAAGAATGGAAGGAGATTAAAATACTCTTTCACAAGATATATAATCAAGCTCTTATGGACAAGTGATGACGATGCACTCCACAAAAGGTTTAGGAAAGGTTGATATTTGGTGGAGAAGGATTACACTATTTGTCTTAGGATAGAATGATGGAAACTCAAAGTATAATGTTAAACTCTTGATACTGATAACAAGTAGTAGTATGCGAGTTTGAGTATATGATCTCAATTATTGTATGAAAACTTGATCTTTTGGTGTCCTGGGACCACTTCTATTTATATAAAGTGTTTACACATTATTATTGCAACTGTGGGTAGTTTCTAGAGTGGTCCAGGCCGAAAACTAGCTGTTAGGATTAAGTAAATTGAATTACAATGGCTAATTTAACCATTTGTTGAATTGCATCTTGAACATTCTCAGTCCACAATATTGTCGACTGGAAACCATCTCGGTCCACAATATTTTTGACCTAGATTTGCTTTGGTTTGGAGTTTTTCTCCAATGGCTATGTCGATTGAGATTGCTCAGTCAAATCTTTTAATGGCAATATCTCAGTCGAGAATATCTTCGATCGAGAGTGACCCAGAGCTCAAATTAATGCAAAAATAATAGGAATATCTTATCTAATGATATATCTAATGAAAACTAACAATCCTAAAGGCTTTATATGAGTTTGGGATAGGGTTTTGGGTAGGTTTTTGGAAGATCATCACTTGTCCTTACATCATGTATATCAAGTTGTATGAAAACGTATAAGTACAAATATATTCACGGTACAACTTTATTTGCAAGTATCCAAACTTATGTATTTGCAAGATATTTGTAGTTGGATCTTGATTATGTTCCTTGATCACCTGAAATACTTAATACACATGTTAGCAATATAATATGGGAAATATTTGCATCATAAAAATATGCATGTGGCATATCCAAAAAGCCAACATCCCCAACCTCTCCCATACACAAGATGGATGGAGACATGAAAAATTTCATTGGGCATTGGTTGGGAATGCAAAGTACCACAGAGTTAGTTCACCTTTCTCATTGCCACAACATTATATTCTTTCTTGGAAACGACATGTTTACAGTTTGTAACCATCTAGAACTTAAATAATAGACTGTTTACGAAGAACACATCATATTATCATCCATACCAATAATACAACATATGTATCATGCACACAAATAATAGAATGTATATAACAAACTTACAATGAGTTTCTTTATCATTTCATTGTGAGAACTAACACGACCTTCTACAATTGGAGCATAGGATTGTACCTCGTCATTTGAGAGGTGAACAAATTGAGGAGGTTGAGACGGTTGACTAGGATGAAATGAATGCCTTGTTTCTTTTAATTTTTTTATTACTATTAATTCCACTTCCTCATGTATCATACCTCCTCTACAAACTCTCTAGATTGCTTTTTGGAGGGGAAAAATAAGACCTCAATCAAACTCCATCTCCTGATGCCCTAACACAACCAGCATGCTCCTCTGTACCAAGAGCAAATATTAGTTCATCCATGTGGCCCATCTATATGAATGTTCCTAGATGCCATTGCTCATGGAGCTTCTATTAATCATAGTTAATAAAAATATTCAGTAAAAATCAATTAGATATAAAATAAATCAATAGTTTTGGGAGTTGAACTTAGACTACCATTTCTTGTGCCACCTCCATAGTTGTAGTATTTGAAATTTTTTCTATGGTATTTCTTCTAGCATCAATCCAAACCTTGTGTTGTGGTGGACGTTGAGTTGTAGTTGTGGTGGACTCTTCCCCAGAATAGACTTGTTTTTCATGTAGTTGGCAATGTAAGGCATAGCCACCAGGCCCAAAGCGATGGTGATTCCTATTTATTGGCATGTCTTACTTTCTAGGCCTTGTGGATAGTTTGATCATTTCAAATGATATATTGTACATTTAGATCAATTATATAATTGTATAAAAGAAGAGTCATAAATCATGTGATCATATAGTGTGAGAAAGCTCCAACTTCTCTCTCGAAACACTATCCAACAACACCATCTAGCTACACCCATCCTCCAACCACCTCCATAGGGCGGTTGTGCCGCCGACCACAAATCAACACCACAAATCGACGATGTACAGACCCTGAGCCACATCTCTGTCGCACTGCAAACATTGTACCACACCATTAGAGACCGATCTCTCACAGCAACATCAAATTCCAAAAACACACCAGTGGCTGCTGGCTTTTAAAAATCTTGGTGACACCATTATGACTGAAACTACCAACATTGAAAGCTATACCATCTACACCAGTAACAACCTTACTTCCCAACCAGAATAGCATCATCTTTGGGGCAGGCAGACTGATATATACACATAGGGTGATGTCGCAGTGGTCTTCTTCAACTCCTAAGAAATAGCATGCATAGTGTTCCCCAACTTGAGAACAAAAGGACACATCATGGTGTCCAAGAGTCATAATAAACATCTCATACGCAAGATTGCAACCCCTCTCCATCTCCATAGAGCTTATATGAATAGGACATCCAACACTCCATCAACCACGCTCAACCCCAATACTACCATTTCAAAAATGACTACTCTCTTCCCATGTATGAACTACCCACTACATGATCCTATAAATCATAACATCATCCAGCTACCATGAGTATGGAAATACCATGAACACGATCTCCCACCAGGCATCAACAAGATCCAAATAGGGCACAAATGTTTTGATGTTGTCATAAACTATGATAAGAAATCCAACATCTACATAGAACATGGATGGGTAGAAATGATAACAACATTAAAGTTGAAGTTAGAATGGACCATCTTCATCAGGCCCATCACTGGCAAAACCCTGATGGATTGGGTTGTAGATTTCAACAATGAAACCCTAGCAGAGCTATACCCACTTTTCTTCTCAAAAGATGATAGCATCTCCACCAGTTCAGACTCTGCAGATTAGTTATTTGTTCCAAATAAGCATCAACCTACAGAAGGTACCAGATTCAATCACATTGAGATGACCTCCGCCTAGGAAACACCAACAAATTTTGAGGAAGAAGACATTGCATCATCAATGCAACAGATCGCCACCATCGTGGATAGGTACAAACTAACAAACTCTACTAATATCACTTCCCTATCTCCCTTAGATTTAGGCAAACTTTTGAAACATCAAACACACAAGATAACAACATCTCCACTCTCATATTACCAAAACATCCCACCACTCAGTCAGGTTTGAGCCACTGACCTCACCATCACCATGTTCAAACACAACACCACTTCTTTTTCTTGGCAGCGAGCTCCTCTTAAACACCGCTTCTGCACTCTACATTGCACCAGATGCTTTAGCAGAAAACACTCAAGGTCTGAATGCACCACACCACGGTTTGTTACATCTGCAACAAACCAGGTCACCTCTCATACAAATGTTACTATCACAACACCCATTCCCTAGAAGAACACAGAACCTTTACCAGGTTAAAGGTAAAACCTCATGTAACTGCTACAGTTTCCAACAGATCTTAGTGTAATATGAGATTTGACAAATCTAATCATAGACTTCAACCCAATGTTAAAGAGATTACTACACATAACTCTTTTGCTTGTCTCTACCCAGTTGAGAAGATAGAGACACCATCTTAGACTTCACATGCACACGTCTATCTACACCACCAACATCTTATAAAACTCACCATCAGTTTCAAACTGACACCTTCAACACAACCCAACATAATACATCACGTTTGTGCTCCCCCTAAACCCCCATCCCCTACGATACCTTATAGCCCCTCCCCCCCCGCCCTTCACTAGGGATCCCACTTTACACCTAGAGAAGGAGTTGTCATTTGATATTCCATCCAACTCTATGAGACTCTTGAAAGTCTTCATTAGCAGGAGCATTCTTGTCATTGTTACCAATAACATCAAAAATAACATGGTTAACATTCTCAATGTCACCCATGCCATTGCGCTCCTGCTCCCCGGCCACACAATCCTGAAGACAAAGATCCTCTCACCTTCCCAACTTCTCTGCTCAGTCCTGGAAGGTACAAGGCTTGATCATCTCTTTGGTCAAGCTATGACCATTCCATGTGGCACCAGTTTTGTCAAAGCCAACATTACCCGTGGGACACCTGAACACGATTAATCTCTAGTTGGATCTGGCAGCTCAGGCTGGGTAGCGATTGCAAATCTGCCACCACACCTCTAAGAAATTGAAGCTTTCAGAGCTATTTCCCACTCTATTGGAGCTACACTGTAGTTCGTTATCTAGGACACTCTACAACCCATGCAATACATCAAAGCCTTTTGTGTCTTTTCCATCTAATAGGATATTACCCTTTCCGCGTCCCTTAAGACCCAATTGGGAAAAAAATCTATAATATTAAGCTTACGACGAAAAACCCTACAACCATCAAAACCATCTTCTCTGACATCAGTGTTCACCCCCTCCTAGTGCTACCCTACGAACACCAAAAAACCCTTCCCAAGCATCAGAAAATGTTATGAAAGAAGCATGGTTTGGGAAAGAAAGAGCAACATCACCATGTCTACAGAAGAAACCAATCGATCCATTAACAACAAAAGACCCAGAATCTCATCACCATCAACAGACAATACTAACAATACCCTACAAAACTCCATCAAAACTTTCCCCTTCCACAACAATGGCACAGACTCAACTATGAGTATCGATTCTAAAACTGTTCAAAAATTGAAGATATCTATAATTGATGAGATACGAACATCACAGAGTCTGAAGCCAAAAAGTAAGGGAAAGGCTACGGGAACCATCCAATCCATCAACACCATGTCCACCATACTAGAAGGCCTGACAAGAGGAAACTACTTTTCTATGGAAGATCCAAGTACATCTTCACATCCCTCTCCTAAACATGATATTTTTTCCAAACCCTCTTTATCTGATTCTACATCTTCCGATATTGACGACAATTATATAGACAACATAGAAGATATAAACTCATTTCCTGACATACAATCTTTCAAAAACTTTGCTAACAAATTAGGTATCACATTTGAAGATGACACTCAAGCACATAAGGCCCTCGATAACATAGAAAACTATATGAACTAGAGAAATCACATACGCATCCACAATTCATATACATGCCTTGAAAATTTGCATATCTTCTAATAGCCTTTATATACTTTGGACTACTTCCTTTATTTCTCCAATGAAGATCACTTCCTAGAATGTTTGTGGGGCTTCTAGTCTCAACAGAAGAAAATAAGTCCATAGACACATTAAAAATATAGCATCACCATCCAGGAAACTAAATCGCCTCTATCACCATTTGCACTCAAAACTATAGGCGGCAAACACATTAACTCTTGGCACCAAATCCCATCGCTAGGTTTCAAGGTAGGTTTGCTCATAGGACTTAATAGCAACCTCTTTGACATCTCACAAACTAAATTGCATAGGTACTTCATCACTCTTCACATCACAAACACCACAGACAACTTCAGTTGGATCTTCACTGGCATTTATGGAGAGCCCAACACAAACAAATCAGATTATATGGTTGAGGTTATGCATGTTATGGACATATATCACGATAAACCCTAGCTCATTGGTGGGGATCTCAACCTTACCACTCAACCATTAGATAGGCTTAAACCCACTTCTTCAGTAGGAAATATGCACCCAACGAACAATGCTTTCCTTCAACTCATCAATAATCACCATATGATAGGTATCCCACTAGCCAATGCCACCTACACTTGGAATTGAAATCAAACCTGGGCTAGACTTGATCATTTCATCTGCTCCATACAATGGGAATATCAATACCCTCATTCCTACATCACAATTGCTCACCGACCTATTTCAGATCGCTTCCCCATCATCTTTGATACAAAACAGAATAGATGGGGACATAAATTTTTTCATTTTGAAAACTTCTGGATCGTTGACCCTACTTGTCTGGACCTCTATAATAGAACTTGGGCAGTGGTTGATTCTTTCACTAAGGACGTTGGATATCACATCCATAACAACACATAAAACGTCAGGAGAAACTTGAAAAGATGGCAGAGAGAAAAAATTTGAAACCTCTCACAAAAACTAGCTGACCTTGAGAAACAACACTTATTCATTGACAATGACCCATTAGCTAACCCAGCCCTCACCCTCACCATCAAAGCTGAACTAGAACATGTCAAGCACAGTTTGAACACCATTGGAAACAATGCACAAAAAATAAATGGGCAAATGAGGGTGACAAAAATACCAAATTCTTCCACAAAACATGCAACAACAATGCTCGCAAAAACATCATCTCTAAACTAATCATTAATGGAAGTATAACATCCAACAAGAACATGTTCACTAGCCACACTGTCTAACACTTCAACAATATCTTCAACACTAGACACAAGCTTGTGATTCTTGACTTCATAAATTCGAAATACATTTGTGGCCGCAATATATCTTCACCTTAGCAAATTATTAGTCACTTCACCCCTAAAGAACTTGATGAGGCTATCCACTGGCTTGGAAAAAATAAACCCCCCAACCCTGATGGACTTAATACTGAATTCTATCTGGCCAACTAGAACCACATAAAGGAATATTTTATGCACCTCCTTAAAGATATCCACCTTAACACCAATGTTCACAATCTCATTAAAAATATTAATCAAACTAACATAGCTCTCATCAAGAAAGTTACTCATCTTGATATGATCACACAGTTCAGACCCATTAGTCTCATCAACACCTCCTATAAAATTGTTTCTAAGGTCCTTTCCAATCACATAAAACCCCAACTAGAGAACATCATCTCACTCAATCAAAATGCTTTCCTCAAAATTCAAAGCACACATGATGCCTTCATCATGGTCAACAAAACTCTACACCTTTATCACAAAAACAAAACTTCCATACTAGACATCAAACTAGACTTTAAAAAAAGCCTTTGATTGCATAAATTGGGACTGCCTCATCAGAGCTATGATGGGATACCACTTTTCAAGCATCTAGAACAATTGGATCCACAATTGCATCTCCACAAACT
This sequence comes from Alisma plantago-aquatica, assembly GCA_963693085.1. NCBI lineage: Eukaryota > Viridiplantae > Streptophyta > Magnoliopsida > Alismatales > Alismataceae > Alisma > Alisma plantago-aquatica. The sequence continues at coordinate 552,249,027 of OY856414.1, read as the reverse complement.
TCTTCTCCACCATCATCAATGGATCTCCCTTTGGTTACTTCCACAACACAAATGGACTTAGACAAGGTGACCCCCTCTCCCCAATCGTATCATTGGACTCTTTTCATATATGTCAGGTCTGAAGATCAAACTTTCTAAGTCTTACATCATTGGAGTAAACACCCCACCTGATCTTATCACTAGATATAAAAAACTCCTCAAATGTAAAATTGAAAACTTCCCCATCAACTACATTGGTCTACTCATCACACAACACCCCATCACACACTCTGTTTGGAGCCCCATCATTGATAAGATTCATGTGAAACTTACTTCATGGACCAATCATTTTCTCAACCTAGCAGGTCAGCTTACCCTCATGAACAGTGTCATCGCACCCATTGCCACCCACTACCTCAGCTATATTCCACTATGGAGTAAAACTCTAAAAATCATAAATACCATCAGGAGGAACTTCCTTTATAATAACTGAAAAGAAGACAATCCAATTAGGAAAATCCATCTCATCAATTGGAGCACCATCACTGCACCAATCAAATGTGGAGGATAGGGCATCATCAACATAAGAATGCATGCCATCTGCCTCATCATTAAAATCATAAACATGCTCACTTCTGGAACTAACAAGGCTTGGAAGAAATTCATCCTCTAGAAATACTCCAAAAACAAACCTTCCTGACACCACATAACTAACAACATGTCTTCCCCATTATGGAAGTACATCAATAAAAATATGAACACCATTAAGAACCTCATCCTCATCCCCCCTACATGCACACCATAATATCAACTTCTAGGTGGATCCATGGTACCATCATAACACCATTCAAAATCTAAACACACACCTTCCTATCCCATCATCATTGAATAAACTCAATTTTGCCAAAGCTCTCAAGCTCCTCACTAGCAATAGGAAAAACTCTCTCAAAAACCATCTACAAAATCATGCCAGTAACAACGCCCTGAGAGACATAATCCATGAACTTGAATACAACACCAATAGTAGAATTTCTTGGATTTGGGGACAACATTATTCTCCAAAAGAAGCCTACACCCATCTTACTTATAGGCGACACATTTCTGGTATGTTTTACATATGGAAAACAAAATGTTCGCAAAAACACAAAGTCTTCTACTAGTTGTTCTCACTCAATAAAATCCCTACAGACAAACATTTAACCAATAGAGGTTTTTTGGGACCCACTTGATGCTACCTTTGCAAGAAAGAAGAATAAACCACACAACATATCTTCACCAGTTGCACTTTCATGCTACATCTTTTGTATAAGTTTTTCCCACAACTTTCTGATACTAGTAAACTCCTCCAACCTTCCTCCATCACTAGGATCAAGCCCTTACCACAACATTCTAGATTCCCTCCTAAAGACTTGGCCATACATATTTTTGTAATTTTTGGCTAGAGAGAAACAATAGGAAGTTCAATAACATCTCAAATCCCACCCAAATTATATTGACTTATATTCAACATTCTATATTTGTACAATTGCACTATAGTATGGGCCTCTACATCACTCAAGATTATTCGGGAACACGTTTGGTGACCACAATGGAGGTGGATGCTACTCCCTAGAGGACATTATCACTGACGACACATGCTTTTGCGGCTATGATAATCGCATTGACATGATCTTGCTATCTTAGTTACATCTTTTACTTTTTGTTGAGGCATGTATTAAGGGGTGCCTCCCCCACATACAATTTTTTCTACTCTTCCTTGGATGTTATCTCCATCTTGATCTGATGCATGGATAGTAGGGCAACATCCATGTCTGATATCCACATTTAGAACTTTCTCAGTACCCTTTTCTTGCAGACGTTTTGTTTGTAAGCAAACATTATTTTCATTAATGAATGGACTCTCTATCAAAAAAAAGAGTCATAAAGTATATCACAATCTTTATTACCTTACCTAATCCCACTCTCTAGATTAAAAAAAATCCATATTGCAAGATCAACAAAAACATATTGATCAATGGCGACCTTCTTTTTCTAAGGATTAGTAATATACTCTCTAGTGAGATTATTTTGAAGCCCTAAATGGTACACCATAGTGTTGTAGAAAATTTTATATGATATTTTGCATTCATATGAAAACTATCATAAACATACAAAAGCAATGATGTTATTTTAACAAATATATGTCTTCCCAAACAAAATAAATCAGAATTAAAAAAAATCAAACTTAATAAAACTAAATATTTAAACGGACATGTATGTATTTATGTATGAGGTTTTTTAAGGCATAGTCAACTTTATACCAACTTTATATATTTATTGGCACCTTATTGTGCACAGACATCCCTAAATATTGCTTGAAAGCACTGGAATATTTCCCATCAGGTGCTCCCATATCATGAACTTGTATGGACTATTTATCCCCTTTGTCCCTAAGGACTTGCCAAATATGCATTAGTGTGGACCCTCTACATTCTGTTACCATCATTATTGTTGGAAGCATCACTACTACCATTTGCATCACCAAACTCCTCATGGTCATAATCCTCAGAATGTTTGTATCCACTTGCCATTTTAGACAATCTATAATTATAAGTATAATATAAAAACAGTCGATAATAAAAACACAGGTGTTAATATGATGTAGATGAAAAGAATGCATGTTTGACTCATGATAAATGTAGATTAAAAGAATTCACACACAATATTGGTAAGTTTCTAGTCAAGTAAAATTCCTTCAGTATGGTCTTGACATTTATATTATTCATCGATACTAAATTGGACATTTCCACATGGCAAATCAACTAATAATGGGCAAGAATCATTATATTTTTCATAGTATTCTTCTTCATTAGTAGAATTTTCTTCATTAATAGGATCCACCAAGACACATATGCCATAAATGGTGCTATATTAGCTAGGTTTGAATGGTCAAATTCATCTCATGTCATCCAAAAGTAAAATAGCATTATCACATAGAAAAATCATATCATTAGTATGAAACTTAGATCATCTAAGCAACCTACTAGCCTATCACATTTCATGAACCTAGATAACTCTAGAGATGAAAACTATCATCTAAATACTCTCATCTAGATTTATGTTACATATCCTTCTCTTAGGTTACATGAACACTCACTACCTTTATGTGTGTGGTAACATTTTTATGTACATATATACCATTGTTTAGGAAAGTGGTATGCAGTGTACAGGCGGAGGGGGTACCTCATAGAGTATATGCGGTATACAGGAGTATAGGTGGGAGTATATGCGGTTTTGGATTTTTTTTCCATTAAATTAATTATTATATAAAATAATATATTGAAATCATAAATAAAAATATACATATATAGATTAGGTGGCTATATGTATTTACATCTAAACATATTCGTATGCATGTATGACATACTTATATATGTATACATGTCTATATATCAAATGTTTTTGTAATGAATGCACATTTTTTGAAATATATGTATATCAATGTAAAAGTATGTATAGAGAGTGTGTATAAATGCGAGTAAATCAAAACGCACATACACATGTACAAATGTGTTTGTATATGTAGGTATATTACAATGTATATATACATATGAATGTATCAAAAGATATTCATATAATTATACAAATGTGTGTGGAAATTATTCTATACATATAAATCAATGTCTATATGTTTAAATTTTAATATATAATGAAATGAGTGTATATGTATGCTTGTACGTATGAAACACATGGACATTAGTTGTGGGATTTTCAAAAAGCAAAGTTTAATCGGCCGCTTAATCGGCCAAGCGGGAGTATATGCAGCCCATGACCGCTTAGTGGACTGATTAGCAATATACGGTGTGGTAGGGTGACTGAATAGGCATAAGCGGGAGTATATGCGGCCGTGCAGACCAATTTTCCAAATAGTGATATATACTAGTACCTATATACTAGTACTCACTACCCTCAACACACGTTGATAACATATATCTAGGTTAATAACTATAAGATCTCCCGCTCCTCACCTTGTTGAACCATAACCCATACTATGAGATTTGAAAAAAGAGAAGAAAAAAAAGATTTTAGGATTTATATGAGTTTAAATATAGTCATAGAACATCTAGGCTTTAACCTAAAGGCTAAGTCAATTTAGTCCAAAAATGACATCTTATTAAGTTTCTAGGGTTCAGTTGTAAGGTTGAGTTAATTTATATTTAATGTGAGCTAATGTGTGGCATACTTATTGTTTTGGCTCTAATATAATTTTTCATGGAACCTTCTATTACTTAATTCCAAACTACAAATGAGTAGCAACTCAATAGGGAAAGGACCTAGTTGTTCGTACCTGGCATGGTAATATAAAAGTGTGAATGCATAAGTGTAAAAGCATACGATACATGAACAAATAACTAGAATAATGCACCAACATATCTCAACAACAACAATCATTATTATACAACATGATTTATTACATAATTTTTTATACACATTCAATAGAAAATTATACAAGTCCGGTCACGTTCACCAAACTAGGACCTTACAATAGGTACATCCTGAAAACATTCTCAAAAACCATATTCTCCCAAGATATCAATAAACCTAAAACATAGAAGAAACAAGTGTATTAACACATACAAGGTGATGAGTATAGGGAATGAAGATGTATATATCTAATATTTTTATAATTTGAAAAGATTTGAAGAAGTAAACAAACTAGTACAAAAGTGTTAAGTACTTAGCAATGAAAATGCATCAATTTATTTATTTTAATCCATTATACGACAATATCATGTATCATAACCCCATTGAATAACTTCCAATTAGAGGGGGTCTGTGAAGGTTCTTCAAGCTCAAACTCATTAGCTAACCCTATTTATCGACATGGTCAACCTTACCTTGAAAATACAAGTAGGATGTCGAGCCTTGTATCCTTATCATGAATATAGAAAGGTGCGTAGAGTTTGCATAATGGAAATCTATATAATGTATTCAAGTTATAAAATCAACAAGATAAAACATCAAGTACGATATGACTATCATATATGGCAATATTTGAGCAAGTAAACAAGCATGCATACATATCAGGCATTCAACCAAAAAAATAATTTTTAAAATACTAAAAATCACACATAATTTAGACATTATTAAGCTATCCTTGACATCTAGATCTCAAGTAACACCTAATTTAGAACAATATCACATGCATGTATTAGATTCTCATCGTTATCCTTAGATTGCTCCATTTTGGGCTTTTTTCATATTAGATTATAAGTTTCTTATTAGCATATTTTATGATATTTTACTATTTTGAGGTCCCTTATGAAGATGTGGTTCAAGCTTCAAGTCATTGTAAGGTTCTATGCATTTGATATGGACATTGTGAGGTTAATGTAACTTGTGTACATTTCAAGGTTAAGAGACTCGTAATAGGGAAAGCAAGACCATACATTACCAACTCTTGAGATTCAAGCATGGAATAGGGTATAGATAAAAAAAGTGGGACATACAAATATCATTCGAAAATTATGGTATGCCCTCTATGATCAAGGCATCATAAATTCAACAATGGGTATGAACATTCCTACATATATGAAATATTCAACATAGGTTGCTTATGTTATTAGTGGTTGAAATAAGACTTAGTTGGGCATTCCCAAGAAAGGATTCACAAGGATTAATATACTTCCTTATCTAGAAGAAGGGAGGGCATAATATGAAGATTCAGATTAGGATTAGGGAACAAGGAAGACATAAAAGGTATATATGTCACATAAGAGGTCAACATGGGTGTCTAAGCACTGCATAAACCATGATAATACAAGGGGGAATGATCTTAGGCCCTTAGTTCGTAATTGTATCATATGGTGGATGTTTCCAAATATATCTGAAGTATAAGAAGGAAAAATTCCCCATTTTATTAGAGTATAACATTCAATCACATATAAGGACACATTTATGCATATTAAAGCATATTCACCATGTCAGGAGCAAAGGGCTTAGCGATGGTATTAGTGTCAGTTGAGGCATAAGGTTTCTTATTTCATGGTTTGTTAGGCATTAGATGCCAATTAGAAGAAAGGTTAGCCGAATGGAATGAAGTTTGTTATTGGTATGCATAACAAGTCACAATTAAGTGCTAGAGTCAATAATTGAATGACAGGGGTGGTTATGGCTTCAATTATGTTCAAATGAGTACAATGGTTATTGATTTCCACCTATAAAGGTTTTAAGGTCATATATGTGCAATATAAATAAAAAGAACAAAAATACATCATCAATGTCCAAAGTAAGTCATTCCTGGGCACTGGGACAATAAGGGTGCATGGACGGGATTAGTTCCTTGACTATGTTCATGCATGTACATAAGTTATTAATTTGATGAGAAAGAGGGTATAGATACAATAAATATTCATGCTTTATCATAAACATGAATTAATTTCATACAAATGATCAAATATTAGAACTTTAAGAGAAACATGGAAAAATGATGAAATCAAGGTTTGAAACCAAGACCGTTTTTTAGATCTTTTTCATCTAATCAATTTTGTATATTTGATCACCTCATTTGGATACAGGGTTGAAATATATATTTTTTTTAACATCCAAAAATGTATTTTATCATTAGTGATAACACCAATTTTTGTGAAGTTTTTTATTGTTAATTCGTTATCAAAACTGCCCTTTTTAACTGTTTTCCTCTCTTTTTATATGTACTTTTGCAATAACATGCCACACTACGCTCTTAACCCAATATTTCCATCTTTTGCAGAGTTTTCCTCCATTTTCGACTCTTTTATCATCGAAAAGGCCCCTCCCGGCCCATAAATGTGTTCTACCTGCATCGGCCTTTTTCCCCAGGAAGTCGACCGATACGCTCGCTGCCCGATAGGGTAGCGCGATACACTGACGCGCGACACAAGGGTGTCGCGCAAGAGGAAGCGGATGAGCGATATGCCTTTTTACCCGACAGGGAGCCAGACTCACCACGACTGTAGCATGTCGCGATATAGGCCACCCACCGGCAGGCGCCACTCGTCGCGATGACCGACAGCCTGACATTTTTGTGCCAGCCGAAACGTGTATCGGGCGCCCCTGAAGGCCGCAATAATGGAGTTGATGAAGAACACGTGGCGACCGGAGCACCATAACTTCCTCCAACCGCTGCCTATATATAGCAGCTACAGGACTCCGATGGGACGGGTCGGAACCCTGTGCAATGCAACTCAGGAAAGCTTCAAGAGCTAGCATATCGTGCCTCAGAGGTTGTGTCGGGCAATTCTAGGTGAGCACTTCCCCATCCCGAGAGGGAGGGAATGGTTCACTTAGGGTGTCTCAGGCACCACTGCAGGCCGATATCGACCAACAAGGATACCCGATACCAGTGACTGATACTTAAAGCGATACTCTAAGCCCGACACAATACCGAACCACGATATGTATCACCTGTCACGGCGTGTCGCCCGAGAGGGTGCCGCCCGACATGATCGTATCAAGCAAGGGCGCCCAGCGCGATACGTCTACCCGTCATGAGTGTGTCGCCTGAGAGGGTGTGCCGCCCGACACGGGCGTATCGGGCGGGGCTCCTTCCCGGTATCGGGCTAGAGAGTCAGCTGCTGTCTGTCGTCCTTCTAAATCAAGAAGGCGACATTTATCTTTGTTATTTCAGTCATTTACTTCTTTAATTTATGCAATGTAATCAGACCCTTATATGTTAATGGAATTAGAAGAGTTTAGTTATCTGTTGCTTTATGTTTGGTACCTTTGTTGGATGATTGCTATGTTTAACATCTGAACTCTAGCTTGTACGCTTGGATCACGTTTCGATTAGCTACTGAATCGTGTTTTCCCATTGCAACAGCCTTGAGAGAGGTGTTGTGGTTCTAGTGTTTGGTCTGATTCTGGAGTACGAGAGTGCCCAGAATCAGAGTTGTTTTAGTAACCTTTCCACTCTAACTTAAGCCCAGCAACCTCGAGAGGAGTTTGATGCTTGGTTAGAGGTACCCACTTCGAGAGGAGGGGTACAAGATGTTTCTGCTGCCGCTTGTTTTACTGAAGTTTTCTCCTTCGTACCTTACTATAGCATTAGTATTATCTCTCTGCTTTCATTACACGAAAATCCCAAAAAACTTATAAATGCTTAAAACCTTATTTTTCCTTGTAGCTCCAGTTGGAGATAGATTTCTTTTGTTTTATCGGTCTTGTCATGTTGTTCCTTTGGGGAACTTTGCCATCTCTTTACCCTTGCCGGAGTGTAATGTGTCTATTCTGTGTTCTCAACACTACCACCCTTGTCCCTGTGTTCGATCCCGTATATCTACTTCGACCCCGTAAACAAAGTTGTGGGGGCCTAGAAGGTTTCGGGTTATAAATGTAAAAGTCCGACTACTTCAAATCCGCCTCCAATTTTAGGATGCGCGATTTAGGCCGGTCAACTTTTTGGCGTCGTTGTCGGGGACAAGGCAAAATGGTACTGTTGACGAACCCGAATCCACTAACTACACTCCAGTGCCTCAAGCTTAGAAATAAGCTTCACAACACTCTCTTTTTCTCCTTTCATTATTATTGTTATTATTATTTTCCTGAAATGAATAATTCATATTATTGATAACATATTTTCTAACTTGATTGTTACACGATGCCCAGGTACTCAGAAGAGACGCATTTTGTCCAACAGAGCACCAACACCATCAACATGCAGCCTCGCGATGAGCAACCTCTTTCCGAAAGTGAACGCTGAGGGAGAGCCAGACTTCTCTCGAGCACCAGTCAAGGCCAAGATGAGGCTTCAAACCAACCAAATTTGGTTGGACAGTTATTCACTTTTATAAAGAGACAAGATACAATCATAAACCAGTTGGCACAAAGTACGCTTCCCCATCCAGAAGTTCTAAACTCCATGCAGTTCCAGATGGTGAATATGCAGACACGCCAACGTCAAATTGATCAACAGTTGGCCCAGATGGCCGACTTGATGAAGAACCCTTCTAGAAAGATGCTCTCCAGCCATGAATCTTCCAGAATGGCAGTACTGAGATCTGGGAGGATAGTAGAGCGTAATGAGGAGGCCAGGCCAGAACCTGAATCGGGGACTGTGGGTGTGAATCCCACAGAAGATGAAAATCGACAAGCTGATGCCAGAGAGCCTGAACAGAGATCCTTCGAGGAGCTACCTGGTGGGAGAAGCCCTTACGCTCCCAGGCTACCTTTTCCATACAAATTGATAAATCCAAACCTGAAGAAGCGTCATGAAAAGTTCATGGAATCAATCAAGAAGCTTTATCTTGAAGTTCCCTTTCTGGACGCCTTGGAAGAGATGCCAACTTACGTCAAGTTTCTCAAGGATCTGATTACTAAGAAGAGACGGGGGGAGAATTGAAACTGTGCACCTAGCATCTGTGTCCTCTGTTTTCGTAAAACCGGATCTGCCCAACAAAAAGAAAGATTCGGTGGCTTTCACAATCCCTTTCGCCATCGGAAACAACGTCGAACGGAGGGGTCTTGCCGACTTAGGGGCTAGTATCATCCTTATGCCCCTAAGCTTCACACATAGATTAGGTTTAACCAATATGGTTAGAACCAATATGATAATTGAGCTAGCAGATCATACCTTCAAAAGACCTGTCGGCGTTGTTGTTGTTGAAGATGTGCCAATCTGGGTGGGTAATTTCTTCATTCTGTGTGATATAGTTGTCATAGACACCGTGGAGGACCCCCGCTGTCCTGTCATCTTTAGACGCCCTTTCCTGGCTACGGGAAGGGCGTTGATCGATGTTTCTGAGGGGATAATCACTCTGAGGGTCGGAAATGACCACTTAGACTTCAAGGTGAAGGATATGATGAGGGGACCTTCCCTGTCTGAGTCCGCGTGCTTTGCGGACAGCTACGACCAGTTCTGTGAGGAGATAGAAGAAGACATCTGAATGGTAGACCCCCTTGCGAGGGCGATAAGCAGTCAGGATTCCGACTTTAAGAGTCCAGAAGTTGTAGCGTGTCTCATCCTTCTTCACTTGTCTGATGAAGATTTGAGCAACGAGGATGAGGTGGTGGAGTCTGTCAAGTATGCCTCTCTTGAGGGGGAACCACAAGAAAAGACAGCCAGGACCAAGCCTGAATTGAAGCCGTTACCTGAAGGGTTGAAATATGAATTCCTAGATCAAGAAGAAAGGAACCCTGTCATCGTCAATGCCAATCTTTCAGAAAACCAACTGGACAGACTTCTTGAGGGGTTAAGACTCCACCTGTGGGCTATAGGATACTCAGTGGAAGACATCAATGGCCTTAGCCCCTGCTTTATGTATGCATCGCATCAATCTGGAAGAATCTGCCAAGCCTCTGGCTCAACCCCAGAGAAAGTTGAACCAGATGCTGAAAGAAGTTGTCAAGAAAGAGGTAATCAAGTTAAGGGATGCGGGGATCATTTACCCGATCAGTGACAGTAACTGGGTAAGCCTGATCCACGTAGTACCTAAGAAGGGTGGTATGACAGTGGTAAAAGGAGATAAGGGAGATGAGGTGGCGATTAGGACCGTCACAGGATGGAGAATGTGCATTGAGAATGTGCATTGATTATAGGAAGCTAAACCAAGCTACAAAAAAGGATCATTTTCCGCTACCTTTTATTGATCAAGTTCTTGAAAGATTAGCGCATCATGACTTTTTCTATTTCTTGGATGGTTTTTTAGGATTTTATCAGGTCCCCATCCTGCCAGACGACCAGGAGAAGACAACCTTTACCTGCCTCTACGACACCTATGCCTTCAGAAGAATGCCCTTCGGCCTCTGCAATGCTCCCGCTACGTTTCAATGATGCATGATATCAATGTTTTTGGATTTTCTGGAAGATATTGTAGAAGTTTTCATGGACGATTTTTCAGTCTATGGGAAGGACTTTGATACCTGCCTGAAAAACCTATCTTTGGTTCTGCAAAGATATGAGGAGAACAGTCTAGTTTTAAACTGGGAAAAGTGCCATTTTATGGTACGAGAAGGCATCATTCTGGTACATAAAATCTCAAGGCGTGGCATCGATGTGGACACTAGCAAAGTTGAAGCCATATCCAAGCTTCCTCCACCGAAGTTCGTGACGGGAGTGAGGAGCTTCCTCGGACACGTCGGCTATTACCGAAGATTCATAAAGGACTTCTCAAAGATATCAAAACCATCGTCTAATCTGCTGGTAAAGGATGTTGAATTTGTTTTCTCTGATGACTGTCTAACTGCTTTTTAGGCTTTGAAGAAGGCTCTTGTCTCACCACCCATCCTCCAAGCTCCAGTTTGGGATTTACTGTTCGAGCTTATGTGCGACGCCAACGACTATGCAGTAGGAGCGGTCCTGGGGCAAAAAAAAGATAAAAAGCACCACGTGATCTGCTACGCTAGTCGCACGTTGGACAAAGCTCAGGTAAATTATACAACTATCAAAAAAGAGATGCTCACAATTGTCTTCGCCTTTGATAAGTTCAGGTCGTACCTCATTGGAGCAAAGGTCAAAGTATATACAGATCACGGGCATAAGATACTTAATGCAAAAGAAAGATACAAAGCCCAGACTGTTGAGGTGGGCCTTATTGCTATAAGAGTTTGACCATGAGATTATCGATAAGAAGGGTACGGAAAATGTGGTCGCTGACCACTTATCAAGGATCGTGGCTGATGGACAGGGGGAAACGCCCATCAATGACAACTATGCCGACGAAGCTTTAATGCTGGTTGAAACCAAGGAAGAAGACTTACCCTGGTTCGCAGATATCTGTAACTATCTTGCCTGTGGAGAACTGCCTCCTGACATCACCTATAACCAGAAAAAGAAGCTGTTCGCGGATGTGAAAAATTACTATTGGGATGATCCTCTCCTTTTTAGAAGATGTGCTGACAACTTGTACAGGAGATGCATTCCCGAAGAAGAAACCCTGAACATTCTTAAAGAGTGCCACGCCTCCCCTTATGGAGGGCATCTAGGCAGTGAAAGGCCTGCTGCCAAGGTGCTGCAATCAGGTTTTTATTGGCCATCTTTATTCAAGGACGTCGCTCAGTTTGTGAAGGTCTGCAAAGAATGTCAGACGATGGGCAATATAGGGTGAAGGAACGAGATATCGATGGAAAATTGGATTGAAGTAGAGATTTTATATGTATGGGGAATCGATTACATGGGGTCGTTTCCCCCATCAAAGGGGTATCAATACATTCTAGTGGCAGTAGATTATGTATCAAAATGGGTAGAAGTTGTGGCAACCCAAACGTGCGACGCCAAGTCAGTGATCAAGTTGTTCGAGAAAATGATTTTCCCTCGGTTCGGTGTACCACACACTATAATAAGCAACGGAGGGTCGCATTTCGGAGAAAAACAGTTCAAAGCACTCCTACGAAAGTAAGGAGTTAAGCACAAGATCGATACACCCTACCACCCACAGACTTCCGGGCAGGTAGAGGTCTCGAATAGACAAATCAAGCATATTCTGGAAAAGACTGTCAGCCGGACGAGGAAGGATTGGTCAATCAAGCTTGACGATGCACTTTGGGCCTACAGGACTGCCTATAAAACACCCATTGGAACCACCCCCTATAAGTTGATCTACGGAAAATCCTGTCATCTACCTCTTGAGCTAGAACACAAGGCCCTCTGGGCAATCCAATTCTTGAATATGGATCTGGAGAAAGCAGGAGAAAATAGATATTTGCAATTACAAGAGCTTGAAGAATTAAGGGTTCATGCTTATGAGAATGCGAAAATCTATAAACAAAGGACGAAGGTGTGGCATGATGCCCACCTAAGGAGAAAGGATGTAAGTGAAGGGGATAAATTTTTATTATTTAAATCCTCCATTCGTCTTTTTCCTGGAAATTTACAAATGAGATGGTCGGGACCGTTCACTGTGTCAAAGATATGCCCATCAGGAATGATGGAGCTATACGACAAAGATGATCCGACCAAGGTCTTTCAAGTAAACGGGCACAGAGTGAAGAGGTACTATGAATACGAAGCTTTTGTTAGGAGGGAAGAGATCTACTTGCAGGACATGGATACTGATGAAAGCCAAAAGTGAAGGACCTAAACCAGTCGATCTGGCGACGAAAACTACAGCGCTCCTCGGGAGGCAGCCCGAGCTTTTACTTTTCTTTCTTAGAATAGGATGTTATTTACTTTCTTTCTTGTAAAACAAACATTATCGACATTTGGACTGTAATAAGGCCTGAGTCAGCGCATGCGGACATGTGCTAACTCTTCTATTTTATGGGCCATCGCTCAGTTTTACGAAGCATTGAGGAGTAATACTATCTGAGGTTGGGGACTTAACCCTAGGCCAATGATGTTTCACCCATCAATCGCTTTTGCCTTCGCCTCATTTTTAGTTCTTTAGGCCGCGTATCTGAAATGTATCTCCTTTTACTGGTCGTATCGAGCAGCAACTCAGACGGCGCACAGAACTGCTTATATCGGGCAACGACATATCGGGGATTGCAAAGGCCGTGACGGACGGTACTCCCGGGCGTCGAGCGCCAGCATCGGGCAAGATGAGTAATTGCCCTTGATTAGATGGATGGAACCGCTAGTCTCGGGAATGGCTTGTCTCAATGGCCGATGCGCGCCCCAGATCTACCCGTTTTATCCCCGGTTGAGATTGCTATATATAGTTTGGAGGTTTTACTGTGTCGGGCTACTACCTTTCCTCTTCCTACTACTCGTATCACGCAGTAATTCCCCTTGCTCGCATGTCGTCCAGCTAGCTTTTGCTCCCGTGTCGGGTGAAAGTTTCAGAAAGTAAAGGTAAAGCCCGACATCCTGATTGCCTGGCACGGGCTTCATATCACGCGTGGCATACCGGGTTGACGAATTTAGTTGAATTATCTTATGTCACCCGATACGAATGTAGTGTGGCACGTCTTCCATTCGCTTGTCCTATACGCCATATCGGGCGACACATTTTCTCATGTGACCGTACTGCCCGACACACCCGTGTCGGGCAACGTGTTTTGATGCGCAACTTTTCCTCCTTATCGGCCAGGTCTGTATCGCCTAGGATATCCTTTTGATGGATCATACTCGGACTTTGCAACAAGATGAGCTTTATCATGTTATCGTGTCGGGCAACGTGTATCGCCTACCTAAAATTTAAATGATCGATGAACTTGATAACAGGTATGGCCCGTACAAAGCAAACCTCCGGTCAAGTTGACAAACACGGAAGAAGAATCGACACTGCGGCCGCAACTGAAGCAACAACAGTCGGACAGAAATGCCAGAATCCCGAAGCAGCTGGGGCATCAACTGCCGAAAAGAGAACAAGGATGGAATTTCTTGATTTGGTAGCCCCAAAAGAGGTCTGTTTCCTTATCATAGTATGTCTTCTGCGGTGGTTTAGGACCATCTACAAAAGAGAAAATCTATGGAAGTCTTTCTCCAGTGGCCTCTAGATTGAATGTGGGTATTTAGGGTTCATCAGCCGTGAAGAAACCTTCATCATGGGGGGGTATCTTCTTTTGATATAGTATCCACAAGTGTTTTCAAGAGCCCTCTGTCTACCATAGGCCGGTTATCATTGTCATAATCTACACGAGCCTTGCGCTTCCTTCTGGAGAGCTTTGCACTTGTTCTGGTTGCATGCTCCTGGGAAAGAAAATGGACTCAAGTGGACTTCTCTGACTAGTCCAATAGATGATGAAAGTTTAAAGAAACTAAGATTGATAATCAGTCCTTTTGTCCATGTTCACAACGGAAGTATCTTAAAAAGTCTGCATAGTTTAAGGGAATGCCTAGTAGTTTTGGAGCTTCTATCAAATAAAGAGAGGCCTGACCAACTCCACCACATCGACTCCGACAGCAAATAAGGAGAATGTATGGGAGCTTCTATCTGGCGCAGGCGCGATCACCAGCTAACCCTCACTGGGTAAACATTACCTTACCCTATCTACTTCACAACTCTGGGACAGAGTGTGGAGTAAGTTTGGGGGGGGGTACCCATGTACTAGTGAGGGAGGTATAAAATTTTCTTGTTCAACTCCACCCTTTGTGTTCTTCCGTTTCTCTTATATCATGTGTACGTATGCATGCTAATAAAAAATTTTCAAAATTTTTGCTTTTTTTGCTTTTTTTGCTTATTTTGTCTCCTTACATATGTACAAAGTCACTATATTAATAAAAACCTGATACGACTTCTTGCCAGTCTGTTTTCTATGTGCCCAAGGAGATGCAAATTTTATTATGACTTTCTGACAATACAGCCTCAAACAACAAAAGACGACGACTTTCCACGCCAAAAATTGTGAAATATAATCTTGCAACAGCTAAGAGACGTGTATGCAAAAGGAAAAAGCTGCCCAAACAGCAGCAAAATTCCTCTTGTTTTCCCTTACCCAATAAAAATCCCAAAAAGAGAGAATAACCTTATGAGAGTGAATAAAAGCATGAGAGTTGTGCCAAATGAAAAAAAGAAAAATATATATATACACACTTGTTTTCCAAAAGTACCTATCTTTAGGCATGGTAGATCCGGGGCAGTGGTACATAGGATGTGAAATCACTGCTCTAAAGCCAACTGGCTTGGACTGCAGGGACCACTTGCCCGTTAACAGACTCGTACCTAGATGGACTGATGGGAAACAAGAAAAATGCAAAAAATCCTTAAGCCAACCCAAACACACAACTTTCTTCCCCCAAAAGCTGTTTGGTGTGAAAGCTAACTTCGAAATCATGCACCTAAGTCTCGTCGAAGCTGTGGAGAAAAATTTTGCTTAAATAAGGTAGGAGAGAATAAAGTATGTTGTTCGTGACCGGCCGTATTCTCATAAATACACCTCAATTCTCGCTCTAACCCATGGTCTGAAAACTATACCGGTCAAGAAGAAGCATCACAAAATAAAGTTTAAATATTGATTGAGGATAATCAAAATGCTAAGTTTGGGGGAGTTTATAACACCAAATTTTGTGATGTTTTTGAATGTTATTTCGTTATCAAAATTGCCCTTTTTAACTATTTTCCTCTCTTTCTATATGTACTTTTGCAATAACAGGCCACGCTACGCTCTTAACCCAATATTTCCATCTTTTGTAGAGTTTTCCTCCATTTTCGACTCTTTTATCATCGAAAAGGCCCGTCCCGTCCCATAAATGTGTTCTATCTGCATCGGCCTTTTTCCCCAGGAAGTCGACCGATACGCGCGCTACCCGATAGGGTAGCGTGATACACTGACGCGCGACACAAGGGTGCCGCGTAAGAGGAAACGGATGAGCGATACGCCTTTTTACCCGACAGGGAGCCAGACTCGCCACAACTGTAGCATGTCACGATACAGGCCACCCACCAGCAGGCGCCACTCGTCGTGATGACCGACAGCCCGACATCTTTGTGTTGGCCTATACGCGTATCGGGCGCCCCTGAAGGCCGCAATAATGAGCTGATGAAGAACACGTGGAGACCGGAGCACCATAACTTCCTCCAACCGCTGCCTATAAATAGCAGCTACAGGACTCTGATGGGACGGGTCGGAACCCTATGCAATCCAACTCAGGAAAGCTTCAGGAGCTAGCGTATCGTGCCTTAGAGGTTGTGTCGGGCGATTCTAGGTGAGCACTTCCCCGTCCCGAGAGGGAGGGAATGGTTCACTTAGGGCCGTCTCGGGCACCACTGTAGGCCGATATCGGCCAACAAGGATACCTGATACAAGTGACCAATACTTAAAGCGACACTCTAAGCTCGACACGATACCGAACCACGATACGTATCGCCTTTCACGGCGTGTCGCCTGAGAGGATGTCGCCCGAAATGATCGTATCGGGCAAGGGCGCCCCACGCGATATGTCTACCCGTCATGAGTGTGTCGCCTGAGAGGGTGTGTCGCCCGACACCAGCGTATCGGGCGGGGCTCCTTCCCGGTATCGGGCTGGAGAATCGGCTATTGTCTGTCGTCCTTCTAAATCAAGAAGGTGACATCTATCTTTGTTATTTTAGTCATTTACTTCTTTTATTTATGCAATGTAATCAGACCCTTATATGTTAATGGAATTAGAAGAGTTTAGTTATATGCTTCTTTATGTTTGGTACCTTTGTTGGATGATTACTATGTTTAACATCTGAACTCTAGCTTGTAAGCTTGGATCACGTTTCGATTAGCTACCGAATCATATTTTCCCATTGCAACAGCCTTGAGAGAGGTTTTGTGGCTCTAGTGTTTGGTCTGATTCTGGAGTAAGAGAGTGCCCAGAATCGGAGTTGCTTTAGTAACCTTTCCACTCTAACTTAAGCCCAGCAACCTCGAGAGGGGTGTTGATGCTTGGTTAGAGGTACCCACTTTGAGAGGAGGGGTACAGGATGTGACGTCCCTGGATTTTGATTTCTCCAAACCCTATTGGGAATGAGATGTCAGAATCTGAAAACATCATCCAATCATATCAGACAGCGATGCGGAAGCATAATACGCATACATGAACATACAACCATAACATTTCTCAGCATTCAACATCTACATTATTACAACACGATTTACAATTGTATATTGAAAAAGAATTTTACAAGTCTGAACATGTATGCTAACAGGATCTTAGATAATAGGTACAACCTATACAACTGCTTACTTCCTTTCTTTTATCCCATGCTAGCTCTGAACCTAAAACATACGTGAAACAACGAATCAACATAAAGTTGGTACGTGGTTGAAAGATACTATACTATGCTGGCATATTTAAAATACTTGAAAAAGAAGAAAGAAAATAAAAGCATTATTTAAGGCAGAAAATCAGGTAAACCCAAGTTATTAACCATATTTCAATGGACATGTATTACTATGGTGGACTTAGCACAAACATAAATTATTGGGCCCTATCCCCGCGTACCTTGTACCATTAGGAATCTCCCCGCGTACTTGTACCATTAGGGAGGTGCTAGTCAACATTAATACTTTCCCTCTCTAATAGGGAGATTAATGAACCATCAGTAACTACATTCCATTTTCTTTCTTTAGTGTTCTTATTGTTCAAGGCGGAAATGACAATACATATAGATCTACATCCAACAATGTATTTCAAGTACAAACAAGCAAGTACATATATTTAGCATCCAGCAAATCTAGTCATATAATTATATCCACGTACCTGAGTTCAGAGATTTCTAACCATCTTGCATCATCTAGAACTGTGTCCATGACTTGATTAAAACAAGACCACATACCATCATCACTTTCTCATTATCTTAACCCTAGTTGTGTTCATTAGGGTTTATATTATCTCATTAGGATATTCCAACGGTTACTTTCATTATTGTCTTATATTTATCTTACTGATGTCATTTTCTAGATTATGATTCATTATCTGAATATTAGGTTCCATATCTTTTTTTGTGTGCACATATTAATCCTAGTTTATATACATTATTCAATTTATGGTTACAACCCATGTATTAAGGGTCATCTTCATATAACATGAATTCTAGGCATGCAACTGATCTGAGATTTATATATTATCTTCCAATTATTGATATGAACATATTCTGTAAATTTCATCATTTATTGAGCATGTACGTATTTATTGCATTTTATTTAGGGTTATTAGCCCTAAATATCCATATAAAGCAAATTACATGATTTCAGGTTGAAATACCACCATCTTAGACATCATATGGATTATATATCATATCCTAGAGATACTTATGCATTTTCATAATTTTAGGTCATCATTTACTATTTATTATACATCAAACAACTATAATACAACTTACATGATATCACTGATATTAAAGCATCAAAAGTCTATTATTATCATTCCTTGTTGTTCTTCTCATTTTTCTAAGCAATTCGGTATATTATTTGTATTTTTCGAACATAAGAGATATTTTCTAGTATTTATATAAGATTTGCATATGTTTAAGACATTTACCTCATTTTGGCCAATCCTGTCTTGCCATGTGGCTCCAGCTGGCGCGGCTCACTTGCTTGAGGCATTTCGGTCAGTTTGGTTGATTTGGCAGATTCTCAGTCTCTGACCCTGGTTCCATTTTATTCGGAGGATTCACGGTTTTATTCGCTCAGCTATCTCCTTCTCACACTCCACGCGTACCAAACGCAAGTCCAGAACATAGCCGCCGCTGTTTGGGTTGGTACCGGCGTGAAATCAGAGCAACGGTGAAGCTCCTCACCATATTCCAATTCCACCACCAACTTTGGCGCCTTGGACTAGACCTTCATGGCTTCCCGAGCTCCCTATCTTAGACTACAAAAGGTGTCACTGCCCCAGGTCTATGAGCTCTGGCGAGAGATCGTAAGGGGTCTGACCTTCCTCCTTGATCTACTCAAGTCCAGCAGATCTGAGGTGGTTCTGATCCACTTTGTCTACTGCTATTTCATGGACGCCGTCGAGACTTGACCTCTCTTCTGATCCTTCTTCCCTTACTCTCTTTCTGGACGCCCAACACACGACGCCGGTGTGCATTGTTACCTGGAACATACTACCTCCGCCCTCCTGGGATCTGTGTGAGTGTCACTGTGGGGCGTGGGGGTGCAGCAGGCGTCGTCTCCTGGACAACGGGCACCGCTGTGGGGCCTTTTCCCCATCGCGAGTGTCGTCGTGGCATCCTAAATGTGTACGGTCTTGTTGGTTGTGGTAGAGCAGGTGTCCGATTCTGGGGTGCGAGGCCTCAAGGAGGAAGCCTCCTCCAGAATAAGGAAATGGCATTGGCAGGTGGGTAAGACAAGCTGGGCAGGACAAGTTGGGATCCTCCCTGAGATCGTCATCCTCCTCTATCTAGACTACAACCTACGGAGGAGAACACCTGAAAGAAGGCAGTTCGTTCTCTCCGCGATGCGGGTCTCCAGTGCCAAGTGAAATTCATTCTGCTCTGAGTGTTGTGTAGGTCATGGGTTTACCAATGAATCCACTTAGACCGCTCCACCTTCATCGGATCTTGGGGACGCCTCGGCTGCATTCTGTTCCTCCATATGCAGAGGTTAGAGATGACTTGGTCCTGGTCTGTGTGGACAATTAGTATTGTGAGCATGACCAATGCATTACGAATGAATGGGTTGTGTGATGCATATAATAACCTACCATTTTGGACTTTGTTCGAGTGGTATACGGCCAAGTCTCAAGATACTCATTTAATCATAATCTTTCATCACTCAAACTCTTATATTTCCTAATAGGAAGCCCCAATATAGATGGAATTTTAATCCACATGTTCCTCGTCACATGAATCCTTATATTTCCAAGTTTGAACCCATGCTTACAACATTTAGTCATCTAACTTAATTCCTCGAATAGTCTCATAAATAAGTGTGTAAACCTCAACTATGAATCAATTATTCATCCACCTTGATGAAATAATATTGATCTTGTGATCTTGATCATGATGTGCCCTAGTATTCATAATTGAACCATTTGGATTCCAATATACCTCAAGTGTCATAAATTGGCCACTTGATATTATTATGACTACCAAAAGGACCTCTTGCACTCAGAAGTTCCCAGGTCGATGAATAAAAAGCTATTCATTGTAATTGAAGTCAATTAGATCTAATAATCATTCATGGTCTTGAATTTCTATATGGGGTATCTAAACCCTAAAATCCAGGTTATCACACAGGATGTTTCTGCTGCCGCTTGTTTTACCGAAGTTTTCTCCTTCGTACCTTACTATAGCATTAGTATTATCTCTCTTCTTCCATTGCACGAAAATCCCTAAAAATTGATAAATGCTTAAAACCTTATTTTTCCTCGTAGCTCTAGTTAGAGATAGATTTCTTTTCTTTTATCGGTCTTGTCCTGTTGTTCCTTTGGGGAACTTTGCCATCTCTTTACCCTTTCCAGAGTGTAACGTGTCGATTCTGTGTTCTCAACACTACCACCCTTGTCCCTATGTTCGACCCTGTATATCTATTTCGACCCCGTAAACAAAGTTGTGGGGGCCTAGAAGGTTTCAGGTTATAAATGTAAAAGTCCGACTACTTCAAATCCACCTCCAATTTTAGGACGCGCGATTTAGGCCGGTCAATTAGGGATCTAGTAAATAAATCTTTAAGTAATAAAGTTGGTCGATCAACCCTTGATTAGTGGACTGACAGTTGGTTGGGGGAAATACTAGTCCTTTGTGGGGATCAAAGATGAATCACAATGTATTAGTTGTCAGATCTTACTTGGAGAGGAGTGTATTTAGCCATAACCCAAACCGTTGATTGTGCATACCCATCCTTACACTAGAACTAAGTGTTGGATATAGATTTGATGACCCACAAAAAAGGTGCTACAGCGGAAGAAATTAATTATATTATTTTTCTCATATTTTATATCCATAACTCCCAAACCAGAGTTTAGAATCAATCCAAAATTATATAAGTTCAAACATTGTAAGATCTAGCTCTTAAACATAATTGGATCCCATTTATAATCATTTGAATACCCAACTTAAGATCCAAAGAAGGTTCATTTGCATGTTCATCCATACAAAAACTATTTTACATAAACCATAACTATTACCCAATAAAACACATGTGCATATCATTTTGGTCATAAAAATAAACTATAATACATGATCTTATATCACAAAGCAAAATTTATCACTCAATCATAAAATATATAGATTTCATCACATATTTCCATAAGTATGACTTGAACCGTAAATATACCTCAGTATGCATCTATTAATAAACCACATTATGAAGTATAATTTGTGATCGTAATCTTGGCATCAAAGACTCATGTCATTCTTTACATCACCCCTACTAGGGTTTTAGTATAATATGACTCATTGATACAATTGGAGCCTAACATTTTGGAAAGCTCAAATTCCATGATATTATACTCTATCTCACTCCTCATAACCCCTATGACCAATAGACAATCTACTCCTAAGCTATGCCACTGCTATCACTATCCCTTCAACTATTCTATATGTAGGATACTAATCAATCTCTTATAGTTTCTCTTCAAGATATATTCTTTTACCAAAAATGTTATTTAATGGTAGAGCATGATCTATCGACTCATTGAGTAAAATTCCTTACTTAAACATATATTTAACAATATGGAAATGGATTTAAAGGATGATTAGTACCATGAAGATGATAAAAATAGAAACAAATGAGTAAAATATATGAAAAACATTAGAAGTCTTATGGCAGATGATACAATTTAGGTTACATATAGTAGTGTTACTAAACCATATATGAACATGTAACTAAAGAAAGAAAAATATTTATAGGAATATGATTTATATTAGACTCTGGTTTAATTATTCATTTTTAACTTCCCCTTAACACATTTAATGCGTGCCTCCCAAGTGAAAATCACTCAACTTAACTAATGAAACACAATATAAGATTAGTATAAAACATACGACACTAAGACTAAATGAACTATAACCTCAATGTACAAAAAGAATTTTCATGTTTGATATCATGGGTAAACAAATTATTTGTAAACTAAGACTCGTGAACTAGGTTCTTAGGGTTGTTGTAAAGTCTATAAGACTTTTAAGCATAGTGAAGTGGTTCCACTAGGTACTATAAGGAACTATGGAGGTGAGATGTGCAATGGAAGTATTAAAAATTTCTATGTCTCCTATGAGCATATCTTGTCAGCAATAATATATCAGGAAGAAAGGAAGGATGTGAGGTATACACTATCACAAAATAGATCCATCAATGCTGCTCACAGTGAATATGCAACACATGGAAAGATGTTGATAATGAAATCCCTTACAAAGGCATTTGCATCTCTGTATATTCCAAATGGATGATGGGATCCCCATTTTGCACTTCAAAAGTCAATAATGACATTTTTTGCAACTTCTCGTATGAAATGGTGCCTTTATTGTATATTCTTGAAATGTCGAAGTCATATGGGTTCCTTAACTTGTGAAATGGTTCTGTTATTGTCATAGTTTTTCTGTAATGCATCATCAATGGATGGAACCACCTATAGATCATGAATGAACTTAATAATCTATACAACTTCCTTTTATTTAATGTAGGTAAGAATGTAATCCAACCTTGTTGTAAAATCAACATATGTCTCTTATTTGGAACTTTTCCAGCTCATAGCTTCATAGTTGAGGCAAAACAAGAAACCCAGTTCTAATCAGTAATTATCTGTCAATTTGGAAACTTGCATTAGTGTAACCCCTTACAACCAACTCTATCTCACCACTATAAATAAGGAATTGATCCTTAGCTCTTTTGATGTACCTAAGGATGTTTCTTACAACAGCCTAGTGACCTTTTTGGGATCTGACTAGTACTTACTCATCATTCTCAGACCGCACAATACGTCAGGATGTGTACATAACGTCACATACTTGATTAATCTAGTTGCATATGCATATGGAATATTACTCATGCATACCCTCTCTTCAGAATATATGATACAATGATCTCTAGAGAGACTTGTTCCTTGAGATATGGGTAAGTTCCACTCCAAGACTCATGAATGTTGAACCTTTTATGCATGTACTTTGAATTAGACAAAGAATCCTTCTATGTATATTATACAGATCATCATTCCTACAATACAGGATTATTCTCCTAAATTGTTCATAGAGAAAATGTTTCCCAACCATGTTTCAACCAACTATATAGTAGGTAACGGATAAAATGATCTTAAAGGGAATCATTGGACTACCTATATCACCAGGATGCACCTCCTTTTCAAGGATCCCATCACTAAATAACTATGTGGTTAAGCTTGCTCAGTCCAGAGTAGTACTAGGATGGGTGACTAGTCGAGAAGTATATTATGGGTTGTGTGTGAGTGAGGACAAAGCGTGAAGTTAAGGCTAGTGGTGGTATATGGGGCCAGTTGTCATTCCTGAAACTCTACTAGAGCCTTGGGTGGTGGGCCCGAACATTAAATTATGTATTCATCATGATAACATATTATTTTTGTATAATATGAGGAATATAGTTATGTACCTACTAATTTTCTTGTAAACACAATGTTCATCTTCATTTTGGTTTCCAACAGTTTGATTATCTCAACAAAATGAAGATTCCATCTCTGAGATGATTTCTTCAATATGATGATTGAACTATCTATCCTACAAAATTTTATGGATTTAATTTGGAGTGATAAAACCTTTATATTGTATCATGTACACATCCTCAAGGAGATTCATGTTCAGGAATATTTTTTGAATGACATGAATCTATTGTATTAAAATGATAGGCTCATTATAGAAGGGGGAAACAACTCTTTGGGGAAATTGTTGAGAAACATCAACTCATCCACACAACAAAAACCCAGCCTAGCAAGGTTATGGGCCATCGTGTTACCCTCTCTGCGGAAATTACTAAGTCTGGAGAACTCAAAGCTTTGGCATAGTTTTTCCATTTCATGTAAAATCTACATTAGAGGGCTCACCCTCAATCCTTGTTTGTAGCTCACTGGACCACGTTGCTAGCATATGTTCAATCTCCAATCTTTGAATGTTGATCCTTGAGACTACCTATTAGGCCAAAAGGACTGTAAAGCTCTCTACCATAGTAGACGTCTAGCATCTCATAAAGGACTTTGAAGCAGTACCACGGATATCAACTTTCTCAATTCTAAAAACTATGTATAGCTGGCCAGATTTCCATTTACTCATGCACTATTAGTATTTTCCTTCATAATCACAAGATTTGGCTGAATCCACAAGATTTTTTGTCTCACCACTCTTGGATGTAGATTCTTCCCCTTGTATCTCTTAGTCACCTATTCATGGTTCTTCACCCACATTCACCAATTTTGTTTTGAGGATTTTTACATCAGCCATGGTCTGGTTGAAGATGTTCTTATTTCTGTTCATCCACCCAGAAAGGTAGTTGATAGAATGATCTATGATTTCCTATTTGGATAAAACTTTAAGCATCCATTTTCAAGTATCTCTCACTATGGTCTTGGGCATTGCTCGAATATGATTGATTTAGCTGCAAGTGTTGGGTTATGTATTGATGTAGGATAAGAACGTGATTTCTTTTGCTTAGTGAAAGCTTAAGAAATACAAGGAGAACAACCCTATGCATTATCTAGAGTTGGCCACTGTAGTCCATGCCTTAAAGATATGGAGAAACTACTTATATGGAGAGATATGTCAAATCTTCACCTACCACATGAACCTAAAATATATCTTTTCAAAGCAAGAGTTGAACATGTGACAAACAATGTTGGATGGAGTTGATAAATGACTATGATTGCACAATAGATTACCATCTAGGGAAGGCCAATTTGGTGGCAGATGCCTTAAGTAGGAAGTCTTCTTCAACATCATCCACCAAGAAGGTACAGTTGAGTGCTTTGGTGTGTCATAAGAGAGATGTGTTGGTCTCCTTACAACAGATGAATGTTTAGTTAGAAGTGTCCATGTTAGCAAGTCTGTTGGCACAGTTACAAGTAAAGTCGACATTGAATCAACAGATTAGAGATGTGCAACACAGTGATATTACAGAACAAGAGATTCAGGCAGAGTTAGGCAGTGAGAAGCGTGATGGCTTCCATGAATCTGATGATGAGATAGTGTGTGATCATGGCAAGATAGTTGTACCAGATGTAGATAATCTTGGGACATTAGTTCTAGAAGAGGATCACTCTTCTATGTACTCTATGCATCCAGGTAGCAACAAGATGTATCAAAATATGAAGGATTTGTACTGGTGGCCAGGATTAAAGCATGATGTATTCAAGTTTGTGGCAAAATGTGCAGTGTGTCAGTAGGTTAAAGCTGAGCATTAGAAACCTATAGGGATTTTACAACCAATGCATATACCACATTGTAAGTGAGATCACATCACAATCGACTTTGTGGTTGGACTTCCAAGGACAACCAAAGGTCATGTTTCTATTTGGGTAATAAAGGATAGGTTGATTTATTAAGCATAATTTTTTCAGTAAAGACAATGTATACTATTGATAATCTTGCATAGGTATATGTAGATGAGATAGTATGTTTACATGGTATTCCAGCTACTATAGTTTCATACTGAAGTCCACAGTCCACTAGTCACTTTTGGGAGTGTTTGCAAGCAGCAATGGGTACGCAGCTGAAGTTCAACACAACTTTCCATCTATAGATAGATGGACAGTCTGAGAGGACAATACAGAACCACGAGTATCTGTTAAGAGCTTGTGTATTATAGTTCTTAGTAAATTGGGATATATACATCAATTTAATAGAGTTTTCTTGCAATAATAGTTATCAAAGGAGCATTGATATGGCACCATATGAAGCATTATATGGGATAAGTTGTAGATCCCCTTTGTGTCGATATGATATGAGGGAATATCAGCTTCTAGGTCATGAGCTAGTACAACTAATGACAGAAAAGATCAAAGTCATTCAACAATAACTAAAGGCAACTCAAGATAGGTAGAAATCTTACAGTGATAACTGTCGTAGACCTTTAGAATTCCAAGTGGGAGACATGGTGTACCTCAAAGTCTCTCCTTCGAAAGGTGTGCTAACATTTGGGAAAAAGGGTAAGCTAGCTCCTAGATATATTGGACCTTATCTTGTGGTTGCATGTGTACGAAAGGTGGCTTATAAGTTGGAGTTTCCACCTGAGTTGAACAAGCTACATCATGTGTTTCATATCTCTATGTTGAGGAAGTGTCACCCTAACACGGAGTTGACTCTTCAACATGTACAAGTGGAGTTAGATAATGACATATCTTATGTGGAAGGTCATATTTAGATCATGTATAGAAGGATCAAAAAGTTTAAGAAGAAAGATATTATATTAGTCAAGGTCTTGTGGCGTCATCATGGTATAGAGGAAGCCACGTGTGATCTTGAAGATGAGATGTAGAAGAAGTATCTATCTCTTTTTGTGTAGGATTTCAAGGGCAAAATCCCTTTTAGGGGTTTATAGTTTAAGACACATGACCTAGCTTCATGTTTAATTATATTTTTTTTTGTATAATGAGATGCTTAAATCATAATCTAATCTTTTGAGATGTCCTAATATCATGTGATAGGCTTATATCTTCATTTTGGTCCAATTTGATTAATTTTTTAGCTATCTTTACTATATATGTGTTTGTTTTGGACTAAATTGCAATTTACCCATAAGTGAGGGTTTTCTTGAAAATTGTCACATGTTGAGAATTTTTATTGTGCTTTAGCATCATGAGAGAGAAGATGATACAATGATACACTTTGTCTGAATCATAGTTGGTGATATGACATCTTATGGTGATTCTAGGGTTTCTAAGGTTTGCTTAGTTGATAGAGTGACTAACTTAGGGTTTGATGTTATGACCCCTACACCACTTTTGGTAAGTGTGGCAACCAAAACACATAGTCTGGATGTGTCGTCTCGACTGAGACAACCTAGAGGTGGATGGTCGAGACAGTTTGTCCTCTAGTGTCTTGACCATGTGCATATGTGACCTAGGGTTTCGACCTTGAAGTGTCTCGACTGAGACAAGTTGATGGAAGTGTGTCTCGACCGACACAAGGGTGCAACCAACTAAGATGTTCATGACAACTTTTCTGGATAAACATGACCCTTTGATATTTGCATGTGAGTGGAGGAAAGACTATCTCTTTAAAGGGCATTATCCCTTGATGGTCTATATTGTTGACACCTCAATAGCTTTTACTCCCCTCCTCCTTTGGGTATATAAACCATCCTTTTAACAATAAAGTAATTTTTTTCATCCCTATTCATCTTCTTCTTCCTTCAGATCATCCTTGCATCTTCTGGACCAAGAGAGGTCAGATCTTGAAGCTTGGGTGCCCGATCTTTTGTGCATGTTGAATATTTTGTGCTAGATCACTCCTTTGTGGTGGTTTCTTGGAGATTTGTTCTCTTGGTAAGTGGCCTTACTCTTAATCATGATTTCTCTCTTATGAAACCTCCATCATCTTCTTGTTCCTTGGTCTTGGTCTATGGATCATCCATGATGGCTGTTTGAGAGGAACTCCTTCTCATAAGGGGCCATAGACCATATTTGCCATGGTGAACCCGAGTGAAAGAATGATTCTTTAATTTTCCCTTTCTTTCTTGGTTCAGCCAAGAACTATTTTTCCCTCTTTCTTGAAGATTCTTTGTGACCATGGTTTTCTTCTCTTTTTATGTGATTCCTTAGTTGAAGTTTGAAGCTTGGTTGAAGGTTCTTGGCGCTTGAGATCTTAACAGTTGTTTCCCTTCAAAATAGGTGGGTTTTATAACTTTTCTTACATGTATTATATGCACCTTAAACCTAATCATATACTTTTGTTCTGGATCTCAAAAATGAGTTCTTTATAGTAGAATAGATTATTATGTTTATTGTTTCATCCATGTATTATTCTATAAAGGATTACCCTTGATTTAACCATGAATAATTGTACTTGTTCTTATTTATAGAACTGTTCTATCTAGTTTATAATCTACCCATCTTGAACAAAAGAAAGTTATGGTTCTATTTATATGTAAAAGAAACCTAGAATCTATACCCTTAATAAAAAATTTTAAGATGACCTTCTATGTTACATATTCTAGAGTTTGAAGAACACCCTTGAAAAGAGACTTCCCTATGGTTGACGTTTGATATTCCTTGTTGTTACCCAACTGTTTTGATCTTATTTAGATCTGCTATGGCATTGGGCATGTGTTCGATATGTCTCTTGCTCTTATATCATGGTCAACACATATGCAAGGGGTGGTTTCGACCGTGACACACTGCTAACCCTAAAAGATAGTCTTTATACCTTGTTGGTTGATGCAGTGTTGCTGCTTGAATTGTTTTCCTACAGCGTTGTGGTCTAGATGGTTAGGGTTGTAGATTGAGACACTTGTTCAGGCTACACCATGAATATAATAGTTTAATACTAGGTTTTCATGGTAGTGATACCAATGAGTTAAGTTCATAACACCTCATGACAGTTGGGTCGACACTTTGTTGTGGTCTGGTCTCGATGCACCATGTGGTATGACAATCGCGACACTCCTTAGTGGAGTCACGATTGCGACACCTTGTTGGGTGCCTCCTTGTGTCGTGGTCATGATGTTATGCTTGGGTTGCATCTCGATCATGTCTAGATATAGGGGTGGTCAAGATTTTTGGTTGTAGGTGGTCGTGATGTCTTGTTTCATACCTAATGGTGTCGTGGTCACAACGCCATGTAAGGGTGATTGTGTGTTTGTTATGCTTGGGTTCGAGACATATGTCATGACAGTTTTGTTTGTCACCATATGATGTGTCATTGTTGTAACACCTTGTGAGTGAGGGGTCAAAACACATATGTTGTCTCTGTCATGACATGGGTTGTGATGGTTGTGACCATGTGTTATGTGAGGTCGAGACCATGTAGGTCAAGACCCAAGAGTTGAAGGTGATTCAGACTGTGTTGTGAAATGGTCTAGACATCTATATGTGAGTATGTACATGACCATTACCTAGTGTGATGGTATACTTAAGGTGTTGTAGCTATGAATGGTTAATCATCAACAATAGTATGTAACCCTAGTGTTCTCCAAACATATGGGAGGTGGTAGAAATTAGGGTTTAGTGATTGCCTGATGTTATAAAGCTCTAATCAGATACATGTGAAACCTAACCCTAATCTTATGATAATAGGATGAATGTGCTCCTATTTGAAGAAATTATTATTTGATTATACTTTCTCTCTCCTTCTTGTCTAACACAAACTTGTAGGTGAGATGAATGTCACAACTATTAGAATGCTATGTTGATCGCTATGTAATACAGGGTGGTATTTATGGGTAATGTGGAGGCATACTATGATATTGAAGGTGCAAGAGTTATATGAATTGGTCTAGTGACCTATCAAGTGCTTTGTGGATAAATTGAGGGATTGATATCCCATAGTGATGTGAAGATGAGAGAAGTTCTCACCTTGTACGTCTTATATCTTCTAAAGTTGTATCCTACTTTAATTATATAGAATTTGTATAGGGTTAATAGGTTGTAACTTGGTTGATGCATTAAAAAATACTCAATTAAGTGAAACCCTAATCATGTAGTTTCCATGTACCATATATCCATCTTCAGCATTAGTATCTAGTTGGATGGTGAAAGGAGTAACTCCTACGGGAAACTTGGAGCGCATGTTGTTGAATATGTGGGGTACCAGTGGAAATAAGTCCATGTATCCTTAAATTGTTGAAAAAAATTGTATAATATTTTGTTATAGAATATCCATGTATAAGTTTTCTCTTTTGTGTTGTTCCATGTATCAAGGCAGAGTAGTTGTTTTATAGCACCATAGCTTTGACTATGAGTTGTTGTCTCTACAGAACTATAGCAATGATTATAAGTTGTGGTTTAGCAATGAGACTATTAAGACACTACATTGTAGACTCAATCTGACCGAGTAGTGCTGGTGATGATCATGGATTCTGGTCTTTCATAGATCTTGTATGGCATTGATTTTGACTTAGTAGTTGTCAGTTGGATTTAAGTGGTAAGCCTCAAATCCTTAGGGCATAATAATTAAGGTGATAATATAGCTGTGTAGTATATTTGCTTAGGATCAAATAAAAATCATACTAGATGACCCCATGCCTTATTTCTTGTATTTTTTAGTTTATAATAGTTATACATGTTCTTCATATTTCTTTTAAAAGTATAAGATGTCCACTTCTCAGTTGAAAATGCTTGACCTGGTTAACCGATATTTACTACTTTACTTAACTAATTTATTATCTTACTATGTTTATAATAGATGTCTATGAAGAGTTATATCTCTTGGTGGGACATTTGGTCTCACTATGTTGGTTCCACAACTTTTTAGGTGGTTGTGGATGTAGAGGTTGAGGTCATGGTACAGGTGATGAGCAGTAAGGAGAGAAGTGACTTCTAGAGGTTGGATTTGCCACTAGAGTTATGTAGTAGAGTACTATGTATCGTCCCTGTACTCTCAAGTGTTTGGAGTATTTTTTTGTTATATATATCAACACATAGATTTTGTCTTTGTGCCATGAGTGTATAGAAATGGCATGTACATATAAACATGTGGTGTTATGCAATTATTGTGGTTTGAAAGCCATTGAACATGATATGTAACATCTTTTGGCATATATGGAATATAGATGGCATGAGTTGAAGGCTCGTTTATAAAATACTTCCACTTGAGATATTGAATTACAAATGGTTTTAAATTTTACCCTATTTGTGGTAATGTTCTTGTTATTAGTAATTTTACACTTTGTTTTGAGTAATCTCACTTTGTGTGGCAATGATCGTCACAATTTAGTGGTACCAGATTTATAGGTTTGTTGAGTCTATAGGGACCTAGGACTAGGGTTTGAGTCTGTTCTAGTGTCCTCTAGTATATCTTATGGTCAGTTGTGATTATGCAGAAGAAGAAGAAGAAAGAAAGATGTCTAAAGAACATGAAGAACATGTTGTTGAGAGTGGTGTTATAGCACCAGGAGGTGGTTCTAGGAGGCAAGAAAGGGTTGAAGTTGTGCCAAAGATGCCTCAAGATAACCTACCCAATGTAACCAACCCTACTTTAGAATCCATAGTTGGATAATTTATGACTACAATGAACCGCATGATGGATAGGATGCCTATAGCCCAACCTAGGGTAATGGTTCCCTGTGTTGAAACCCATGGTTCAGGAAAAACTTTTGAAAGACTTTGATATGTAGGAGAGTTGGAGTATGTGGGGACATCTGATCTAGCTGATGCAGATATGTGGCTAACTAAGCTAGAAAAGGCCTTTAAAATCCTCAATATCCCCAAAGGGGATAAGGTGAAACATGTTGTACATCCTTTGAAAGGGAGTGTTGGCTACTGGTGGGCCATTAAGGAAGAGAAAAGGCCAGGAGTTGTGATTAATTAGGAAGAATTCTAATGACAGTTTATAAATCAGCACTTTCTAGATTAATACTTGGATGAGAAGATTGAATAGTTTGAGAAGATCCGACAAGGATATATGTCACTTAGTACTTATTAAGCTAAGTTTATGGAGCTCCTAAGGTTTTGTCTGCATATGGATGCAACAGACAAGGAGAGGATCAGGTGCTTTGAGAAGGATCTCAGTCCTGAGCTGACAACCCCAGTGTCATCTTTAGAGAATAGAGAGAGGTTTGCTACTTTTATTGTATCAATTAGGAGAGTGGAGAGGTCTATGATAGAGAAGCGGGAGACAAAGGCCAAGAAGAGGCATGCACAGTACCAAGAACAATCTTCTGGAGGCTTCAAGAAGACCAAGTACCCAACACCTAAGTCTCGGCAAAGGTTAGTGACTCTATCATAGTGGACATAGAGCAGAGGCAGAGCTCATAGTTTTCTTCATGTAGGAGCTTGCAGTACAACATCAGTATCTATTATAGGGTCGTCTAGGCCATGGTACAAGGTCAAGACCTATTTAAAGTGTGGATAGGTGGGACATACTAAGTGGTATTCCCTTGTGAAGGATGAAGAGGTGACTCAACAGTCAAGGAAGAATCAACAAGGGTCGTCGTAGTGACAATAGCACCATGGTAGAGGACGTGGTCTGGCATCACAAAATAGTTCTTTAGGATAGGATGTAATAGGAAGTGGGAGACAATAGGTGACGACTCAATTCTATGTGATGAGTCAATCAGAAGGAGTCATTAACTTTTAGGCCATGACAGGTAAGATGGAATCATTTCATTCTAATTTGTATTCTTCATATTTCATTTGTGTTATGATTGATGCGGGTGTGACACATTCCTTTATCACTAGAGAAGTGATAGCTAGTTGTTTCTTGCATGATAGTCGTAGATAAGATAGTCTTCATCTAGAAACTCATTTAGTTGGTTCCACTGAGTTGTGGGAAGTATATCCATCCTATGTTCTTTTCTTTTCAGGACATAGCATTCAAGTAGATCTCTGACCACTTGATATGCATGGGTTCAATGTGATCCTTGGGATGGATACTTTGGAAAAGTATCATGTAGTCTTGGACTATAGTGACAAAGTGGCAACTTTTGTGGATAGTGATGTTTCATGGGTATTCCAGGGTGATAGGAAGATTCTTCTGACGTGTCTAGTTTCAGCTATTACAGCAGAGAAGTGGATGAGACAAGGTTGTGATTCATTCTTGGCACATATGGTGGATAACAAGGAAAGGAGTCCAAGTATTTAGGAAGTTCTAGTTGTACATGAGTTTGAGGATGTGTTTCCTGATGAGTTTCCAGGTATATCTCCTCCCAAAGAGATTGATTTTTAGATCAATCTAGTTTCAGGATCCCAACCTATAGCACAAAAACTATATGGAATGGCACCAACAGAGATGAAGGAACTAAAGAAACATTTACAAGAACTGCTTGTAAAAGGTTTCATTAGACTGAGCATGTCTCCTTGGGGTGCTCATATTCTATTTGTAAAGAACAAAGATGGATCAATGAGGTTATGTATTGATTATCAAAAGCTGAATAAGATGATAATCTAGAACAAGTATCTATTGTCACGCGTGGATGATTTGTTTGATCAGTTACAAGGTGTCACCATCTTTTCTAAGATAGATTTGATATCAAGTTATCATCAGTTACATATTAAGGCAGATGACATACCTAAGTCAACCTTTAGGACAAGGTATGGTCATTATGAGTTCATGGCATAAGCAATGCACCAGTAGCATTTATGAACCCGATGAATAGGGTGTTCAGGCCCTATCTAGATCAATTTGTACTTGTGTTTGTAGATGACATCCAAATCTACTTTAGAGATAACCAGGATCATGAGAAACACTTACGTCAGGCTATGAATTTGTTGATGCAAAACCAGTTGAATGTGAAGTTCAGTAAAAGTGAATTCTAGCTTAAGGAAGTGGCTTTTCTAGGGCATGTAATATCTGCAAGATGTTGTGTAGACCCAAAGAAAATAGAGTCTAGAATGGGATCAATCAAAGACACCTACGGAGATTCGTAGCTTCTTAGGTTTGGCATGATATTATAAGAGGTACATTAAAAAGGCATAATTGAGTGTGTCATAAGAGAGACATGTTGGTCTCCTTGCAAAAGATGAATGTTCCGTTAGAAGTGTCCATGTTAGTAGGTCTATTGGCATAGTTACAAAGTAAAGTTGGCATTGAATCAATAGATCAGAGATGCACAACATAATGATATTGTAGTACAACATATTAGGGTAGAGTTAGGCAGCGAGAAGTGTGATGGATTCCATGAATTCAATGACAGGACAGTGTGTGATCATGGAAAGATAGTTGTACCAGATGTAGATAATCTAGGGTTGTTAGTTCTAGAAGAGGATCACTCTTCTATGTATGTTATGCATCCAGGTATCACCAAGATGTATCAAAATATGAAGGATCTATACTAGTGGCTAAGATTTAAGCATGATGTATCTAAGTTTGTGGCAAAATGTGTAGTGTGGTAGTAAGTCAAAGACGAGCATCAGAAGCCTACAAGGACTTTACAAACAATGCCTATACCACATTGGAAGTCGGATCATATCACAATGGACTTTGTGGCTGGACTTCTAAGGACAGCAAAAGGTCATGATTCTATTTGGGTTATAAATGATAGGTTGACTAAGTCAACACAATTTTTTCCAATAAAGACAGCAAATACCACTAAGAAGCTTGCACAGGTATATGTAGATGAGATTGTATGTTTATATGATATTCCAACAATTATAGTGTCAGACAGAGGTCCACAGTTCACTAGTCGCTTTTTGGAGTGCTTGCATATAGTGATGGGTACGTTGTTAACGTTCAACACATATTGCCATCTATAGACAGATGGATAGTCTGAGAGGACACTACAAACCCTAGAGGATCTGTTAAGAGCATGTGTATTATAATTCTTAGGCAGTTGGTATATACACCTCAGTTTAATAGAGTTTGGTTACAACAATAGCTATCAGAGGAGCATCGATATGGCACAACATGAAGAGTTGTATGGTTGACATTGTAGATCTCCTTTGTGTTGGTATGAGATGGGGGAATATCAACTTTTGGGTCCCGAGCTAGTATAGAAAATGATATAAAAGATCAAAGTCATTCAACGGTAACTAAAGGCAAATCGGGATAGGAAGAAATCTTATGTTGATAATCGTCATAGACCTTTACAATTCCAAGTGGGAGACATGGTGTACCTCAAAGTCTCTCCTTGTAAAGGTGTTATAAGGTTTGGTTAAAAGGGTAAGCTAGCTCCCAGATATATGGCACCTTATCATGTAGTTGCATGTGTAGAGAAGGTGGCTTATAAGTTTGAGTTTCCACTTGAGTTGAACAAGTTACATCCTGTGTTTCATATCTCTATGTTGAGGAAGTGCACCCTGACACAGAGTTGACTCTTCAACCTATATAAGTGGAGTTAGATAATGACATATCTTATGTAGAAGGTCATGTTCTGATCCTAGATAGAAGGATCAAGAAGTTGAAGAAGAAAGATATTGTATTAGTCAAGGTCTTGTGGCATCACCCTGGCATAGAGGGAGCCATGTGGGATCTTGAAGATGAGATGGGAAGAAGTATATATCTCTTTTTGTGTAGGATTTAAATGGTGAATCCCTTTTAGGAGGTTATAGTTTTAAGTTTTTTAACCTAGCTTTACACTTAATTAAAAATTCTTTGTATAATGAGATTTTTAAATCATAATCTATTCTTGTGAGATGTCTTAATATCATGTGACGGTCGTATATCTTCATTTTGCTATATATGTGTTTGTTTTGGACTAAATTGTAATTTACCCATAAGTGAAGGTTATCTTGCAAAATGTCACATGTTGAGAATACTTCTTGTGTTTTAGCATCATGAGAGAGAAGATGATATAATGGGACACTTTGTTTGAATCATAGTTGGTCATATGACACCTTATGTGATTCTAGGGTTTCTAGGGTTTGCGTAGTTGATAGAGTGACTAAATTAGGGTTTGATGTTATGACCCCTACACCACTTTTGGTGAGGGCAGCAACCAAAACATATACTATGGATGTGTGGTCTCAACCAAGACAACCTAGAGGTGGATGGTCGAGACAGTTTGTCCTCTAGTGTCTCGACCATGTGTGTATGTGACCTAGGGTTTCAACCTTGAAGTGTCTCAACTGAGACAAGTTGATGGAAGTGTGTCTTGACTGAGACAAGGGGTAAATTAACCTAGATGGTCATGAAATATTTTTTGGATAAACATTACCCTTTGATATTTTCATGTGATTGGAGGAAAGATTATCTCTTTGAAGGGCATGTGTCCCTTAATGATCTATCTTTTTGACACCTCAAAATCTTTTACTTCCCTCCTCCTTTGGGTATATAACCCATCCTCTTTACAAGCAAGTAAACTTTTTCGGCCCTACACATCTTATTCTACCTTAATATCATCCTTGGAGCTTCTAGAGCAAGAGAGGTCAGATCTTGAAGCTTGGGTATCTGATGCTTTGTGCATGTTGAAGATCTTGTGCTAGATCACTCCTTGGTGGTGGTTTCTTGGAGATTTTTTCTCTTGGTAAGTGTCCTTACTCTTGATCAAAATTTCTCTCTTTTGAAACCTCCATCATCTTCTTATTCCTTGATCTTGGTATGTGGATCATCCATGATGGCCGTTTGAGAGGAACTCCTTATCATTAGGGGTCATATACCATATTTGTCATGGTGAACCTGAGTGAAAGAATGATTCTTTATTTTTCCCATTCATTCTTGGTTTGAACAAGAACTATTTTTTCCTCTTTCTTGAAGCTTCTTTGTGACCATAATTTTCTTCTCTTTTGAGATGATTCCTTGTTCAAAGTTTGAAGCTTGGTTTAAGGTTCTTGGAGCTTGATATCTTGAGAGTTGTTTCTCTTTAAAATAGGTGGGTTTTATTACTTTTCTCTTCACCTATTATATGCACCTTGAACCTGAACATATACTACTTTTCTAGATCTCAAAAATGTGTTCTTTATAGTAGAAGAGATGATGATGTTTAAGGTTTAATCCATGTATTATTCTAGAAAGGATTACCCCTGCTTTAACCCTGAATCATTGTACTTGTTCTTGTTTATAGAACTATTCTATCTAGTTTATGATCCACCCATATTGAATAAAAGGAAGCTATGGTTCTATGTATATGTATATCAAACCTGGAATCTATCTCCTTAATGATGATCTTTAAGGTGACCTTCTATGCTACATGTTCTAGAGTATGAAGAGCACCTTGAAAAGAGACTTCCCTATGGTTGACGTTTGATATTCCTTGTTGTTACCCAACTGTTCTGACCTTATTTAGATCTTCTATGGCTTTGGGCATGTGGTCAAGATGTCTCTTTCTCTTTTATCACATTTGACGCATATGCAAGGGGTGGTTTCAACTGTGACACACCCCTAACCCTAAAAGATGGCTTTACACCTTGTTGGTTGATGCAGTGTTGCTACTTGAAGTGTTTTTTGACATCACTGTGGTCTAGATGGTTAGAGTTTTAGATCGAGACACTTGTTCAGGCTACACAATGAACATAACAGTTTAATACTAGGTTGTCACGATCGTGATACCAATGAGTTAAGTTCATAACACCTCATGACAGTTGCGTCAACACTCTGTTGTGGTCCAGTCTCGATGCACCCTGTGGTATGACAATTGCGACACTCCTCAGTGGAGTCATGATCGTGACACCTTGTTGGGTGCCTCCTTGTGTCACAATCACAATGTTGTGCTTGGGTGGCATCTCGATCATGGCCAGATATAGGGGTGGTTGAGATGTTTGGTTGTAGGTGGTCACGACATCCCGTTGCATACCTCATGGTGTCTTGGTAGCAATGCCATGTAAGGGTGGTTGTTTGTTTGTTATGTTTGGGGTCGAGACATATGTCATGACGGTTTTGGTCATGACAATGTGATGTGTCACAGTCGTGACACCTTGTGAGTGAGGGGTCAAGACACATATATTGTCTCGGTCATTACATGGGTTGTGATGGTTGAAACCATGTCTTATGGGAGGTTGAGACCATGTAGGTCGAGACCCGAGAGTGAAGGTGGTCGAGACTATGTGTTGTAAAGCGGTCGAGACACCTATATGTGAGTATGTACATGACCATTACCTAGTGTGATGGTATACTTAGGGTGTTGAACCTATGAATGGTTAATCATCAGCAATAGTATTTAACCCTAGTGTTCTCCAAACATGTGGCAGGTGGTAGAAATTAGGGTTTACTGATTGTGTGATGTTATAAAGCTCTAATTGGATACTTGTTAAACCTAACCCTAATCTTATGATAATAGGATGAATGTACTCCTTCTATTTGAAGAATTTATTATTTGGTTGGAGGTACACAAACTTGCAGGTGAGATGAATGTCATAGCTATAAGAATTCTATGTT
Source organism: Alisma plantago-aquatica (assembly GCA_963693085.1). Classification (NCBI taxonomy): domain Eukaryota; kingdom Viridiplantae; phylum Streptophyta; class Magnoliopsida; order Alismatales; family Alismataceae; genus Alisma; species Alisma plantago-aquatica. Next base: position 552,210,877 of record OY856414.1, on the reverse strand, counting down.
GATCCCTATGTAATACAAGGTGGTATTTATGGGTAATGTTGAAGCATACTGTGATATTGAAGGTACAAGAATTGTATGAGTTTGTCTAATGACCTGGAAAGTGCTTTGTGCATAAATTGAGGGATTGATATCCCAAAGTGATGTGATGATGTGACAAGTTCTCACCTTATACATTTTATATTTTCTAAAGTTCTATCATGCCTTAATTTTGTAGAATTTGTTTAAGGTTAATATATTGTAACTTGATTCATGCATTAAAAGATACTCAATCGGAAAGCCTAATCAAGTGAAACAATAATCATATAGTTTCCCTATACCATAGATCCATATTCTGTGTCAGTATCTAGTTGGATGGTAAAATGAGTAACTCCTACAGGAAACTTGGAGCGCATATTGTTAAATATGTGGGGTACCGGTGGAGATAACTCCATGTATCCTTAAAATTGTTGAAATAATGATATAATGCTTTGTTATAGAATAGCCATGTATGAGTCTGTTCTGTAGTGTTGTTCCATGTACCAAGGCATACTAGTTGTTTTATAGGATCATAGATTTGATTATGAGTTGTTGTCGCTATATGACTATAGCTATGACTATAAGTTGTTGTTTAATAGTGAGACTATTCAAACACTATATTGTAGACTCGAACTGATCGAGTAGTGTTGGTAATGATCATGGAGCCCAACTCTTCCATAGATCTTGTATGGTATTAATTTCGACTTAGCAGTGGTCGGTTGGATTTAAGTGGTACGCTTCAAATCCTCAGGGCATAATAATTAAGGTGATAATATAGCCATGTAGTATATTTTCTTAGGATCAAATATAAATTAAATTGGATGACCTCATGCTTTATTTCTTGTACTATTTAGTTTATAACAGGTATACATGTTCTTCATATTTCTTTCAAAAGTATAAGATGTCCTACTACGCAGTTGTAATTGCTTAAACTACTTAAGCGGTATTTATTGTTTTACTTAACTACTCTATTATCTTACTATGTTTATAATAGATATCGGAGAAGAGTTATATCTCTCACTGGGATGTTTGGTCTCAGCCCATGGGTTCCACAACTTTTTAGGTGGTCATGGACACAGAGTTCGAGGTCGTGGTATAGGTGCTGAGCAGCAAGGAGAGTAATGACTACTAGAGGTTGGATTTGCCAATAGAGTTCTATAGTAGAGTAATATGTGTCGTCCCTTTACTCTTATGTCTTCGAGGAGATTTTTTTTGTTATATATATCGACAAGTAGATTTTGGTTTTGTTCCATGAATCTTTATAAATGGCATGTACATATAAATCGGTGGTGTTATGTAACAGTTATTGCTTGATAGCCTTTGAACATGATATGTAACATCCTTTGGCATATATGGAATACAGATGGCCTGAGTTGAAGGCTTGTTTATAAAATACGTCCACTTGAGATATGGAATTGCAAATGTTTTAAATTTTATCCTATTTGTGGTAATATTGTCTTTATTGGTGATTTTGTGCTTTATTTGAGTAATCTCACTTTGTGTGGAGATGGTCATCACAATTTTGGTCGACAACATTTTCCAATTACATTCAATGCAACTCTTGATAGATAGATGTACAATTCTTCTCCATAACGATCTGTATGCCGCTAGGTCCTTAATACTATTAAAATTGTGTAATGACCCCCTACCCCTTGAATCCCCAGTTAAGGAAGACCGAGAGGGAAAGCATCATCATCAATATTTCCATGATCCAATTTTAGCAAATAACCAATAATAATCAGAAGTTTCATTGAATGGAAAAGATTTTGATAATAACATGATTATAAAATCTCCTCGAAGGAGTTACATAGAAATGGAAACTAATGTTTTCAACATAAAGTAGATCTATTTATAGTCCTCCAGTAGACTTTTGTCTTCTTCTTTTTTAGTGCCATCATCTCTGAAAGTCCATTTTATCAGATAATTCACATATTAACCTAGAACCCTGACAATTAAAATGTGGTCAGTGTATTTATATATTGTGTATGTGGTGGAATAAAAATGTATGCATGTAGGTGTAATAACATAAACAACCATAGCAGAAATTATTATTAAATATTCAAAAATATGTTTCATGTTATAACTTCTCTACCCTTTCTTGCTAAATCTCTAGGGTATACCCTCTCACGGGGTTTTGTGCCTGTAATGGACTTGGTCCGCCTACCCTATATGGGGATTGGTTCCATGTCGGCCTTCCCTATCTCGGGCTTGACCTCTTTTGACCTTCCCTATATGTGGCTTTGTCATGGTCATCTTCACAATGACTTTCTTTCATATTTCTCCTAGGTCACTTCTCCATATTCAACCCTCTAGATATAGCATGTGGGGCTCAACCAAGTTATGTCTATATAAGGGGATGAACATAGGGCCTTATATTTTTTAGGTATTAAATAAACAACCAAGCTCTTTAAAGGCAGTACATTCGGGACACTTCTAGAAAACCTCAGATTTTGATAAAGGTGGTCATCCATAATTAACCACCTACCTTACTTTAGGGATGACTTAATTTCCAAACAAATAAGAGCATATTTAACCAACCAAGCAATCAACCTATAATTAATGTTTAACACCCATGTATTGTTGGTTATGTATGCCCAGAGAGCCAATCATGTGATGATTGTAATGGCATATCATGTAAAAATGATTTGATTATTAATAAAAGGAAAGCTTCCAATTTATTTTGTTTAATTTAGTTATGAGATAATGATGTAACATTATAAATGTCTATAGAATAATATTACTCAATGGCGTATGTCTTCAAGTATGTGACTTTGAAGAAATGAGATCATACAGATGTTAAGAGTACATATTTACACTCTCATTATGTCCTTGATCGACTGTTATTGTGGAAGGTTGATAGACAATAATAACACATAAGATTAGAGTGTGAATTGGTTGATGACTGAATCTCATTGGTCATGATATGGCGATATCAAATCAATCCCACAGATACATGTTAGAGAACAATGTATCGGACAGACCCACCATGAGACTATAACATGGAATCCATCATCATGGAAGTCATAGTCATATCTCACATTGATGGTGGTGGTTGTGGTTCTTAGACCTGAAATCACTGCACTCATCACATGCTGTTGGGTACACTTTGACATCATCAAACACAGTCCTGAAATATGGGTTGTTATAACGGTGATGATTGGGCGGCTTTGACATGTGGGGATTTACTGTGAGTGATAGACATATGATTTCTCCCTCCTACTGGAGTTTGATGTCCTAGGCATCTTGATTAGCAAGATTGAGAAAAGTGTGGCCATGCTCATGTGAGTCAATATGTGATATTGAGCTTACATATATCTTAGATAGTCTACTCTTGGTTCAAGAAACAAGATTGAATAATAATGAGGGTGACTGCTCCATGCCTCTAGTATAATTTGGACATTAGTGACAAAGGAACTATACAAACATAGCAACACCATACACAGATTGTAGGTTGAAGTTGTTCCCCAAATTTTTCCATTTACTAGGGTAGCAATAATGTGTGACTAGGCACCACTCTTTGCTTGTGATGTCATAAGTTGTTATGGACATTCACTGCCAACGTAATATGGGACCTATAGGGTCACACACATAGGTCTTGGCCTAGAAGAGGAATTCAGATCTCAAATGACAGTTGAATTAATTGCTAAAGTGTTTAGGCATTTGATTCAGGCAACAAACAGGCTGAAAACACTGCCAAACGCCCATCTCAAGTGTTGAGACGGCCGTCTGGAAGTGCCAAACGACCATCTCAAGATTTGAGATGGGCGTCTGAGTGTCAGGCCTGGTTGTGAGTTGAAATTGGAAATGGAGAAAACTGAACTGGCCAAACAGGCTCGACTTGGGTCACCAGATGACCGTCTGGGTGAACCGAGACAGATGTCTCACATGGGCTAGATGGTCCATCTCAGTCGGGGAAGGTTCTAGTTGTTTCTTAATTCGTTTCACTTGAGCAATACTTGTTGTGTAAGGAAATCAATATCTAACATTGATAGGAATTGATTTGTCAAATTCTTACACAACTATAAACTACAAAATGGCCATCTCATAGTGTGATTCGACCGTCTCACATGTGAGACATTTCAGCTATCGCAAGTTGTACAATTTCTAGAATTGTTACAAAAATTCGAGTTCTTCAGGTCCTTTCAACTCCAACTTTAGTCTCGCATTGGATGGAGATTGGGAACCCTGACCCAAACCCCTCCTATAAATAGAGGGGTATTGGGGGCTTCCCAAAGTATAACTACAACACAGACAACTGAGAATCAGTTCCTCTGACAATTGTTGTCCTCTCTGGTTGTGGTAACCATGAGAGCCCAGGAAAGTTCCGCTCATCAAAGGAGTGATAGCCATGGGAGAGAACAAATGAGAGTTTTCATTGTGGGAGAGCAAGTCAGTGACTAGTACACTGACAGAGAGGGACAACTCCTTCCTGTCTGGTCCAATAGGATGACAGGAGTTCTAGGCAGTTTGTGTGGACTACTTTATAGGTAGGAAACCATTGTTTGCCGCTTGGAGTACAATGTCAACCCGCAGTCTATGACAAGAGGATCTACTGAAGGAGATGACATTTGTAGTTGCAGTCTATGATTTAGACCAGAAGGCGCAGTAGTCAGACGTATCCCTGTGCAACTAGGATTCAGATTTGCACATCTACAATGATGAGGATTGTCGTTGGACTTGCTCTTGGATCAGGTATATCCCATAAATTATCCTTCTTGCATTATAGTTATTGACGTGATCTACTGTTTATGGGGAATATGGTAATAAAATTTTAAATTTACTGCCTTCTCTATACCATATTTCCCTATAGGGGTATCAGAGCCAATGTCAATTTGCTATATTATGGGATAATCGATATGATCGGATTTTGGTTATGTCGTTCTAATATTGGATGCAATATGAAAAATATCTTGTCAGTTCCAAACACCACAATAATCCCAAACTAATATATAGTTAAATTAATATATATATGCAATTTACATGTGTCGCCCTAAAATGGTTTTGACGATGGATGTGTAGCACAGTTGTGCCCAATAAACCCTATTTGTGCACGGTTGTATGTGGTTGGTTTATATGTTTATCTTAGTCTACGCACTGAGCCTCCATCTCATCTTCCCAATGTAAAGTTAATTCTCTTCTACCTTTGCACCCCTCGAATGTAACTCGAGGTTTTCCTATAATCATGTAAAAGTATGATAGTTTACTTTCCTATTATGATGAAGATGAAGGCGTCCCGAAGACGATTCGACCGACTGAAGGACCTTGGAGGACATAGTAGACAAGCCAGAATGATCTCCTGGTGGGCCTAACTGATCAGCTGGAGTAGCTATATGATGATGGACAGAAGGACCAAATGACATGTGAGATGACCTAACAACCAGCCAAGAGCGAGCAGATTGGTTTAAGGGTTGAACCGATCCACCCAGATTAGCAAGCATAGGTCTTCATCAACAATAGGTTTATGCATGTGATGTAGACCTACATGACTGTAATTCCTAATGTCTCTAAGGGATTACATTAGGACTGGCCATAACCATCACTTTTGTTTATTGCATGTTTTCATTGTGGGATATAACATGTATATGATACATACTATACATGTGGTGATTGGATAAGGCATATGTAGATACTTATAAATACAAACACTCTCAAATAAAATAATAAGTCTAAGATTCTTTCCATTAGCAACACACATGAAAAGCTTGATCGACCAAGCGTGGGCACCCCAAGGGTGGTATGTTGTTTATCTCATGGAAGTGTGATGATAATAATGTGGGCCCACCAAGCAGGGTGCATTATTATTATGTTGGCTATTGGGTCAGGCTTAACTGGTGATTCTTAGAGAGTCTAAGCCCAGAAGCATGTAGATGATTATGGCAAGGAGTTGCGCAGATCATCTATCCAAGAATTACATATGATGCAATTGGAAATTGTTGCCTACCTTGACAATTAGTCATGACCGTGAGCGTTGGCTGGGTATTGACTGAATTGTTTTGGATCTTGGCCCACTAGAATATTGTACGTTGCAATATTCTAAATTGATATTGAGGGCTATCAATTTGAATAAAATAGTGGAAGAAATAATAACTAAAGACCTAAATATATCATCAAAAAATTTCAAATCAAATCAAATCAAAAGGGTTTTGACAAATGAAAATTTTATCTCTTGTAGAATCAAATGGCAAACATATCATCACGTTCGGACAAACTAAACAAGATTTATTTCCATAACTAATTCAGGACCTTGAGAAGTGTTTAGCATGATCCTGAAATACCAGAGCTAGTATCCACACCAAATTTGCCTAAGATAGACATGGATTCTTATTTGAAGCATACCAATGATGTTGTGAACATAAAAGAACCTTATGCTAGGCTGTATGAACTATGAGTTGCATACACAACATGAAAATCATGAAAAGTATAATGTCTCTAAGGCACTATTTAAGTACAAACTAACAGAGGGAGATCCAGTAGAGCCACATGTGCTTAATATGATTAGGCATATGGAGCATCTTGAGAAACTGGGATTTCCTTTGGGTCAAAAGTTGGCCATGGATGTGATTTTGCAATCATTGCCTAAATCATATAGCCGCTTCATTGAGTGTCAACATGGTTGGACCGCTGTCAGAGTTGCTTGACATCTTGATAAATGTTGAAGAACAAATGAATATGGACACATCCGTGATGATAATCAGTGGAGTTGAGTCCAAGGACAAAGGAAAAGCCAAAAACATTTTGTGGCTAAGATAAGGTTCAAGTCTTCTGCACTCAAAGTAAGGAAAAGGATAAGGGAGCCCAGGAAGATGAAGCAAGGGATAGATATCTCTACTTCTGGAGTATATGTTATTGAGATTAACTTCACTACCTCTTCATCATGGGTACTTGATACCAGATGTAGATCACACATTTGCTCAAATGTGAAGGATCTGAAGAGAAGTAGACCTTTAGAGAAAGGTGAGGTTGAACTGTATGTTGCTAATGGCGTAAGAGTTACGGCCAGCGTAGTTGGAACCTATGAGTTATGTCTTCCAAGTGGGCTTGTGATAGAGTTAGAGAACTACTATTACATACCTTTCATTAATAAGAACATCATTTTTGTATCTTGTTTAGATAAGAACAGATTCGAATTTCTTATAAAGAATGGAAGATGTACTATTAGTAAAGATGGGATCTTTTATGGACGTGCCCCAATGTCTTATGGTCTATATTTGATAGATCTATAGACAGGTGTATATAATGTGAATACCAAAAGGCAAAAACTCAATGAATCAAACAAAACATACCTTTGGCATTGTCGTCTAGGGCACATAAATGAGAATTGCATATCTAGACTTCATAAAGATGGTTATTTGTACTCTTTTAATTTTGAATCATTAGAGACATGTGACTCTTGTTTGTTGGGCAAGATGGCTAAGACCCCTTTCACTGGTAATAATGAGAGGGCTAGTGATCAATTAGGACTCATACATACTGATGTATGTGGACCTTTTAGAACAACTACTAGAGGTGGGTATTAGTACTTCATTACCTTCATTGATGACTTTAGTAGGTACGGCTATGTTTACTTGATGAAACATACGTCATAAGTTCTTGAAAAGTTCAAGGAGTTTTTGAATGAAGTATAGAACTGACTTGCTAAAAGTATTAAGGAACTTAATTCTGACCGAGGTGGAGAATACCTAAACCAAGAGTTTGAGGACCTTCTTAGAGCCCATGGGATTGTATCTCAGTGGACTCCTCCTAAAACACCTCAGCATAATAGTGTATTAGAAAGAAGGAATCACACATTAATAAATATGGTGCGATTAATTATGAGTTTAGCTGAGCTTCCAACTACCTTCTGGGGGCATGCTTTAAAAACTACTGTGTTTATACTAAACTGAGTACCATCTAAGTCGGCTCAAAAGACACCATATGAGATATGGAATGGGAAGCGTCCCAATATATCTTTTATGAGGATTTGGTGTTGTGAAGCTTATGTCAGGAAAATATTTCCTGGAAATCTTGGCCCAAGTTCTGATAAATGTTATTTTTTTTGATATCCTAAAGAAATAAGAGGATATTACTTTTATTCCCAATTTGACAACAAAGTGTTGATTCCAGGGATGCTACATTCATTGAGATGGATTTCATTTCTAAAGGAATTAGTGGGAGAAAAGTAGAACTCAAAGAGGTTCGAGACCAACAAGGAAACATTGAACCAAAAGATGAACAAGAGGAACAAAGTGGTTTACAAGATGTTGTAGAATCTCAAATTCCTCATGTAACACAGGAACCTCAAAGATCTAATAGGACACACCTTGATCATGAGAGATATGGATATCTTATGACTCCGAAAGGTAGTGAATTGGTCATAGATGATGAGTGAATTACCTATAAAGATGCTATTGAGGGACCAGAGTCTGAGAAATGGCTTGAGGCCATGAGATCTGAGATGGAATCCATGTATACCAACAAACTATGGACTTTTATGGATCTACCAGAAGGGGTAAAACCCATAGGGTGTAAGTGGGTCTTCAAGAAGAAGACTGACATGGATGGAAAGGTCCAAACCTATAAGGGTAGATTGGTTGCAAAGTGTTTCAGACAAGTACAAGGTGTTGACTATGATGAAACCCTTTCTCCAGTGGCCATGGTATAATCGATCAGTATCATGCTTGCTATTGCAGCTTATCATGACTATGAGATTTGGTAAATGGATGTTAAAATTGCATATCTTAACGTGAATCTTGTGGAGGATGTGTATACGACACAACCTGAACGGTTTGTAGATCCAAAGTTTGCCAATAGAGTCTGTAAGCTACAAAGGTCAATCTATGGATTGAAGCAATCATCTCAGAGCTAGAATATTCATTTTGATGAGACAGACAAAGGGTTTAGATTTGCTCAAAATTAAGATGAACCTTGTGTGTATAAAACGGTTAGTGGGAGCATAGTGACATTCCTCATATTGTATGTAGATGACATACTATTGATGGGGAATGACATCCCTACTTTACAAAAGGTAAAGACATGGCTAGGAAATACATTCTCTATGAAATACTTGGGAGAAGAATCCTTCATCTTGGGGATAATGATCTATAGAGATAGATCCAGAAGACTTCTCAGACTAAGACAAAGAACATACATTGACAAAGTGCTGAAGTAGTTCAACATGGAGAACTCAAAGAGAGGAAACCTACCTATGCACCATGGTGTACCCATCTCTATAGCTCAATGTCCCAGATGTTGTAAGGAAAGGGAACACATGAGTGTGATTCCATATGCCTCGGTAATTGGATAAATCATGTGTGCAATGTTGTGCACCCGTCCGGATGTCTCGTATGCCTTGAGCATGATGAATAGATATCATTCGAATCCAAGTGATGCTCACCGGATCGCCGTGAAGAACATCCTCAAGTACTTGAGAAAGACTAAGGATCAGTTCTTGGTCTACGGAGGAGAGGAAGAGTTGGTGGTAAAAGGTTACACCAATGCAAGCATCCAGACTAATCAAAATGATTACAAATCACAATCAGGATTTGTGTTTTTCCTAAACAACAAAGCTATAAGTTGGAAGAGTTCCAAGCAAGAGACAGTTGTTGATTCTACAATAGAGGCCAAGCATATTGTTGCATCAAGTGCAGCAAAGGAGGTTGTATGGATCAAGAAGTTCATCACAGAAGTTGGGGTCATTCCTAGCATCAGCGAGGCAATTGAGCTATATTGTGACAACAATGGAGCTATTGCACAAGCTAAGGAAACCAGATCACATTAGCACTCAAAGCATATACAAAGGTGGTATCATCTCATATGAGAAATCATACAATGAGTAGATGTTAAGATTTGCAAAGTTCCAACTGAGAGAAATGTTGATGATCCCTTGACAAAGGCACTTTCACAGCAGAAGCATGATGGACATGTAAGGTCACTCTAAATAAGATTCATGGGTGATTATCTCTAAGTACAAGTGGGATTTTGTTGGTTATGTATGCCCAGAGAGCCAATCATTTGATGATTGTAATGGCATATCATGTAAAAATGATTTGATTATTAATGAAAGGCAAGCTTCCAACTTATTTTGTTTAATTCAGTTATGAGATAATGATGTAACATTATAAATGTCTAGAGAATAATATTACTCAATGACGTATGTCTTGAAGTATGTGACTTGGAATAAATGAGATCATACAGATGTTAAGAGTACATATTTACATTCTCAATATGTCCATGATTGGTTGTTATTGTGGAAGGTTGATAGATAGTAATAACACACAAGATCAGAGTGTGAGTTGGTTGATGACTGAATATCACTGGCCATGATATGGCGATATCAAACCAATCACACGGATACATGTTAGAGAATAGTGTATCAAACTGACCCACCATGAGACCGATACATGGAAGCCATCATCATGGAAGTCATAGTCAGATCTCACAGTTATGGTGGTGGTTGTGGTTCTTAGACCTGAAATCACAGCACTCATCACATGTTGTTGGGTACACTTTGACATCATCAAACACAGTCCTAAAACATGGGTTGTTATAATGGGTGATGATTGGGTGGCTTTGACACATGGGGATTGAGTGTGAGTGATATACATGGGATTTTTCCCTCCTACTAGAGTGTGATGTCCTAGGCCTCTTGATTAGAAAGACTGAGAAAATCATGGCCATGCGCATGTGAGTCAATATGTGATATTGAGCTTACATATATCTCAGACATACTGCTCTTGGTTCAAGAAACAAGATTGAATAATAATGAGTGTTACTGCTCCATGCCTCTAGTTCAATTTGGACATTAATGACAAAGGAACTATACAAACACTACAACACCATACAAAAATTATAGGTTGAATTTGTTTCCCAACTTTTCCATTTACTTGGGTAGCAATGATGTGCGACTAGGCACCACACTATGCTTGTGATGTCATAAGTAGTCATGGACATTCACTGCTAATGTAATATGGGACCTATAAGATCGCATACATAGGTCTTGACCTAGAAGAGGGGTTTAGATATCAAATGATAGTTGAATTAAGCGCTAAAGTGTTTAAGCATTTGATTCAGGAAACAAACAGGATGATAACACTACCAAATGCCCATCTCAAGTGTTGAGACAACTGTCTAGAATTGCCAAATGTCCGTCTCAAGAGTTGAGACGGGCGACTTGGTGTCAGGCCTAGTTGTGAGTTGAAATTGGCAATGGAGCCAAATGACCCGGCCAAACGAGCTCAACTTGAGTCACCAAACAACTGTTTGGGTGAACTGAGATGGACGTCTCGCATGGGTGAGATGGTCCATCTCGGTTGAGGAAGGTTCTAGTTGTTTCCCAATCCATTTCACTTGAGCAATACTTGTTGCACAAGGAAATTAATGTCTAACATTGATTGGAATTGATTTGCCAAATTCTTACACAACTAGAAACTGCAAAACAGTCATCACACAGTGTGAGATGATCATCTGGCTCATCCAAATGACTGTTTCAGTTGTTTTAGGTTGTGCAATTTCTAGAATTGTTGCAAAAATTTGAGTTCTTCAGGTCCTTTCCACTCCCGCTTTAGTACCGCATTGGTTGGGGACTGGGAACCCTGACCCTAAAACCTCCTATATATAGAGGGGTACTTGGGGATTCCCAAAGTACAACTATAACATAGACAACTGAGAATCAATTCCTCTAACAACTATTTCCTCTCTGGTTGTGGTAACCACGAGAGCGCAAGCAAGTTCCACCCGTTAAAGGAGGCATAGCCACGGGAGAGAACAACTGAGAGTTGTCTTTGTGGGAGAGCAAGTCAGTGACTTGTACATCAACAGAGAGGGACAACTCCTTACTGTATGGTCTAGTAGGATGACAGGAGTTCTAGATAGTTTGTGTGGACTACCATAGAGGTAGGAAGTCATTGTTTGCCGCTTGGAGGACAACGCCAACCAGCAATCTGTGAGAAGAGATGATGTGCATAGTTGTAGTTTATGGTGTAGCCTAGAAGGCACAATAATCATATGTGTCCCAGTGCAACTAGGATTCAGAGTTGCACATCTACAATGATGAGGATTGTCGTTGGACTTGCTCCAGGACTAGGTATATCCCATATATCATCCTTCTTGCATTAAAGTTATTGATGTGATATACTGTTTATGGGGAATATGGTAATAAAATTTCAAATTTCGCTGCCTGCTCTATACCATATTTCCCTACATCTATTACTTTGATGTTCACAAAATATCACTTAAGACTGACTTGGGTCCTAAGTTAGAGTTTTAGGGTTATATTAGGGTTAGGATTCCCAAACCCTAATTATCACATATTTAGACATTCCAACTTTGGAAACCCTAATTTTGTGACATATGGAACCTTTATCCTATATTAGATTCAATTGTCCTATTTTATCAAAATAGATTGGACTTTAATCATTAGCACTAACTAATCAAGTCATGATCGTAACTTTATGAAATTAGGGTTTACATGTATTTAATGTCACCAAAGTATGCATATTTATGCACTTTTCGAATGAAAGGTATAAAAAGGTAAAGAAACCTACTTTATTGGATTCTATTCATTTTTTCTGGTGTAAACGATGTATGACATGACCCTATTTATACCTAACAATTAATTACTAGACTTTTGGAAAAATAAATCTCTTTAAGCCAATTAGAGCTTGCCATGTCAGCAGTTGACTGGGTAAATCATGTGTCTTGGGGATGAGGCAGAGATCATCATCTCACATGGTGATGGTGACCCACACTTGCATGGCTAGGTAGAGAAAAAAAGACAAAGTAAAAGCATGCCCCTTACCTCACAGTATATGACTCGGGGGTAGAGGAGTCAATTTTTACAGTTTTATCTTCAACCTCTGCTCTTCTCTACTTGTGAGCCAGGTCCCTTACATAAGTCAACTCATTCGTTGACTCTGAGCATTTGGCCTCCTAAGTAGTAGGATTCTACTTCTCCTTTCCAGACTCAATTGTGGTCAGTGATGGCTCTAAGGTGGAAAGGATGGAGAGGAAGAGGGCTCGACTCAATGCCAGTGCACTGGGAAGGAAAGAAAAAGGGAAGGCAGGGTGTGTGATCAAAATTCAAGATAGGGAAAGTATTCTTGAGTCTCACAAAGCCTTGCAAAGGATGTTATGGTATTGTGGAGTGGCTAATATGCCTTATATAGTCATACCCTTGTAGGGTTGGACACAAATGAAGTCTTCCCCTGGTGGCAAATGGAGAAAGTCCTAAATATGTTCCGAAATAGGTTTAACTTGGGATGGTTATGCTCAGGATCATCTCCCAAATTAGTTGGGAAAGGTTTTATGTAAAACCCCTAACATGACTTTATGCTCAATTGTAATTTCTTTGTATTTAGATGTTTAAACCTTAAATTGATGTTTTGAGATGTTTTAATATCATATGACATGTTATATTTTCAATTGGGTCCAATTTTAATAATGTTGAGTTATCTTTGCTATATTGTATATCTTTTGAACCATCTTGAAAATTACCCAAAAGTGAAGGTTACTTTGCAACTTGTCACATGAAGAGAGTGTTTCTTATGCTCTAGCATCAAGAGATAGAAGATTGTGATATGGGGTGCCTTGATTGAATCATAGTTGAATATATGACATCATCTAATAACATTATGGTTTCTAAGGTTACTTAGTTGACATGGTGACTATCCTAGGGTTTGATGTTGTGCCCATTACATCACTTTTGGTGAGTATCACAATCTAGACACATGCATGGGGATGCATGGTCATGACAGAGGCTCCTAGAGTAAGGATGGTCGAGACATGTGTCTTTTAGAGTAAGTGTTTCGGCCATGAAATGGTAATTAGGGTTTTGGGTCGAGACAAGGTGTGTATGGGAGTATCTCGACGTGAGAAGAGGGCAACTGATCTAGTAGGTCATGACACTACTGGATAAGCATGTCCTTAGATAATTTCATGTGAGTAGAGGAAAGATTATCTCCTTGGAGAATAAGTTTCCTTTGGTGATCGATTGGTGTTGACACCTCAAAGACCCATACTTCCCTCCTCCTTTGGATATATAATCCCTTTTTTCCTTGGAAGCTAATATTTTTAGCTCTACACACCTTCATCTACCTTGAGACTACCTTGGGAGCTTCAAGAGCAAGAAGAAACAGAACTTGATCCTTGGATGGCCGATCCTTGCTGCATGATTGAAGATCATGTGCTAGGATTAGCATTTGGTGGTGAATTTTGGTGAATCATCTGTTGGTAAGTAATTCATCCATCTAGACCATGTTTCCTTCTAAAAATCTTCATCTTCTTCTTCCTACTTGGCTGTGGATCATCAATGGTAGTTCTTCTTAGAGATACTTTCTTTACAAAGATCAAGTTATGGTGATCATGGTAAACTCGAGTGAAAGTTGATCCTTTGTTTTTCTCTTTTCTTTTTCATTCAGTCAAGATATGTTTTCCTTTCTCTGAACCTCCCTCTAATCATGGACTTTTCTCTTCTTGGAGTTGATTCCTTGGCTGAAGTGTTGGAGTTTAATTGAAGGTCTTTGAGTTTGAGTCTTGGTAGGTTTTTCCTCATCAAAATCAGGTGGGTTTTATAACTCTTTCTACCTCTATTATGAGGAATTTAACCTAATTTCATTCTACCTTCTATGTGGTTCATTATATTTGTTTTAGAAGGATGTTTTGATCCATTACACATGAATAAAATTCTCAATTATCTTCTTTTAAACATCTTTCTTTTTATGATCTTCATCATCACATTTAAAGTTTGATGAACCCTATGATTTAGGGTGTTTCATACTCTGTTATGATGGGATACCATGTTGTTATCCATCTGTTAGACCTTGATTCAAATATACCATGGGGTGTTTTAGGTGGTAAAGACAACTCTTGTTTTGTAGCGGTCGACACCCCTTCGTAGGATGGTTTTAATTGTAGCACACCCCCTTAACCCTATACTAGTCTCTACCTATTAGTTTGGTCACGACGAAGTGTTGCTACAAGGTCAGATTTGGTTTTCGACTAACTGTGTGGTCAAGATGACTAAGTTTGATGGCGAGGATGCTTATTAGTTGGTGTGTAGGTTGGAACATGTTAATCTTGGACTAGTTGCGGTTGAGACATGCTTATGTTGGATCATAACACTTGGTTTGTATAGAAGGAAATGACCTGATATATGACTTGGTCGTGATGCTCTGATTGCATCACGGTGGTGACGCACCAATGGGGTCCTGTCACAATGCACTCTGTATCGGTCATGACATCGCGTTGCATGGCCATCGTGACATGGTCGTAATGTCATGCTAGTGTTATTCTTGTGTCACAGGCATGAAGTTGTGGTGTTTCAATTGTAAGTAGGTGTAGATGATGGTCGAGACATCCATTTGAGGTGATGGCCGATAGTAGGGTAGTGATAGGTCTAGACCTTGGGATGTGTCTCTATCGAGACACATGGGTTGTGTCTCAGTCGCGACACCCCATATATGGTCATGTCATGATGCCTTGTTGTTGTCAGGTCGACACTAATGTGTCAAGGATGATTGACACTCAAGTCTGAAAGTTGGTTAAGGTACATACATGTAAGTATGAACATTGTCAATACCTAGAATAATGGTTTATCTAAACGTGATGTGATTATGAATGTCTAACCACCAACTACAATGCTTTATTCTCCAACAATATGGGAAGTGATGGAATGAAGGTTTAGAGGTGGTCTGATGCTATGAAACCTAAATGGGTACATTAGACCCTAACCCTAATATGATGTTAATATGATAAGTGTGTTCACTCTACTTAAAGATTGATACTCTATGATATTGTTTTCTCTTTTCTATTTGAGCAACACTAACTTACATGTGAAATAAATGGCGTAGCTATGTGAATGCTATGTTGAGACCTATATAATACAGTTTCATGATTATGAAGTAATTCTAAAGTTTTGTGTGATATTGAATGTTGCAGGAACATATGATTTGGTATAATGACCTAGCAAGTGCCATGTGCATAATTGAGGGATTAAAATCCCATATGTGGTGTATTATTAATAATGACATTGAAGAATGGTAGTATTACAAGTTCCATGAGATGACAAGACAAGATATCACTTAATATATTTTATATCTTCTGAATTTGCATCCTACCTTATTTTTGTAGAATTTGTTTAGGGTTAATACATTGTAACTTGTTTGATGCATTAAAAGATACCCAATTGCATGTTTAATCAAGTGAAACCCTAATCATGTAGTTGTGTTGTACCATATATCCATCTACAACGTCAGTAACTAGTTAGATGATGAAATGAGTAACTCCTATGTGAAACTAAGAGCACATATTATTGAATATGTGGGGTACAAGTGATATACTTCTTTGTATTCTTAAATTTTTGAAATAGTGGTTTGTTGTTATTATTGAATGGCAATGCGTAAGTCAGTTATCTAGTTATGTACCATGTACCAAGCAGACTAGTTGTTTAAAGAACCATAGCTAGACTATGAATTGTTGTCTCTACACGACTGTAGTTGTAACGACCCCATTCCCTGGCAACCCCCAATTAAGGAAGGAAAAGAAACTAGAGCCATTATCCCAAAAACATGATCAAATGGTTTTCCACATGATCAAAACTAATTAATAAATTCTACTAACTACACTTGGTACATGATAAAAAAACTTTTTACAAAGTTTACAAAACATGGGTTCTCAAATTTATCAAGAAATAGACCAACTATCTATATACTGTGGGCCTTACTTCATTTGTTTGCTTTCAATGTCTTCTTTCATTGAATATTTGATTTCCAACAAGATTATCCTAAACTCTGACAATCAAAATGTTGGTCAGTATGACAAGTCATACTGGTATGTGGGGGAAACAAAATCTCACAGATAATGCTAACGACATAATTCAACAATGAATGTTTAACAAGCCAAATTTAACATTTTCACCATGACTACCCAATCTAGGTTTCTCCACACTCTGTCATAACCCCTTAGAACCTCATACTATAGTATTCACTATCTTCCCCTATCCAGGAGGATGACTTCATCATGTCTCCCCCTATCCATGTGGGTGACTTCTTAAGTCTCCCCCTATCTAGGCGGGTGACAACCTTAAGTCTCCCCCTATCCAGGTGGGTGACTTCCTATGTACCCACTATTCAGGTTGGTGCCAAAATATTCCTTCCCCTATCCAGGTGGATGGCCTTTTCAAAGATCCAGAGGTGGCCTATATTTAAGCTAGTCATGTTTATATATAATGTGATAATCATAGTCACATTAAAGTTTGCATGGAATGAAATAAACAAGCAAGCATATAATTTCAACCATGTGAGGAAACCTCTGAGAAACCACGTGAGACTAAAATGGGTAATCTTAGGTGTAACCACATACATGTCTCAAGAGAATTTTTAGTCCAAATAGGAATAAGTATAATTAACCACACAATCAACCAAGCAAGTCAACATGAAACTCAATGCATACACCCATGTGTCACTACATGACTCTAAATCCTATCAAAGGACTGACTTGATTCTCAAGTTAGGTTTTTAAGTCCACTTCCTTATGTCATTATTCATAATACTTTATTAGTCCATTTATTGCCCTTTTCACTCCTTCAATCCACAAACCCTATTTTAGGTTTCATATACATTATTGAGCTACAAAAAGGTGTTTTTTTACACAAAAGTCCCCATCTTTATCATTTTAGGTCAAATTAGGGTTAGAGAGATAGAAAGATAGATTCTTATAAATTTTATATTCTTTTGGGTTGACAAACCCTAATTCATCATTAATTGCACTTTTAAACTCAATGAAACCCTAATTATCCAAATCATGGTTCATTACTCTCAGATCAGATCTAGGTTATCCATTTTATGCAATTAGATCAACCTTTGAATAATAACATCAACTAAGTTCATTAGATTCAAAAATAATCATAAATTAGGATTTTGATCCATTTAAACCATTAAAGACACCAACTTAATATACTTTTCTAACTAGAGAGAAAACTAGACTTTGATAATGTTTTTATTGAATTCCTTGCATTCTCCTGATAAATTTTCATATAAAATTTGTTTCAATCCAAGTTACCAATAAATAATTATGAATTTTGCAAGATAAATTACCTTCAGCCAATAACAAAGACCATGTCATTATTTGGCCCCTAATCATATTTTCTGCGTTGTCTGGGCTCACCAATAGTCTCTAGCCACATACACAGCTCGCTCTGAATGAGTGGGGAATCAAGCCTTGGTGGAAAAACCCTTTTTTTCCCTCTCGCCCTTGGGCTTGGTCTCACGTGATATGGGGGCATATAGGTACTTTTTCCTATACCCTTTCTTCAACCTCACGAGACAACCCCTGCTCGTGATGCAGTGCCAGGCCACAATCAACCTCAGGGTTAACATTGAGATCTAGAGCATCAGAGTCCCAAGCGATGGCATGGGAACTCCCTCAAGGCTACCCTGAACTCGTTGGTGGTCTTTGATTATGCTGAGATGAACCGGGAAGGGATGACGGTAGCTCTTCCCATAGAGGAGCATAAGGAGGAGAAAGAAGAGATGAGCAGTGTTTATGATAAGAAATTGGAGGTGAGGAGACTTTCATGGAGTCTCATAGAGCGTTGCGGACGAGGTTCAGATCTCCAAGGGGGTTGTTCCCCCCTTTTATAGGTCGGGCTCAAGAGGGTTGGTCACCGAATTTCTCTCCCATTAGGGAAATTTAGTTGACCCAGGGTGGATTGGGTTTGAAATCATCTCCCATTGTCGATGGGAGTTCTATCTTTCCAAATCAGCAGCTATGGAGAGAGAGAGAATTGCAAGAAAGATACATTTCTATTATACTTGTTTCCAAATCAGGCTAAAGGTAGGAGACAAGTCGTTCACCGTGGGATCTAGGATACAATGGTCTACAAAACTCACACATATTAGAGGGTCAGGATATGTGTTATTTCTAGAAAAGGATATATTTGTGACATTTATGATATTTCCATGGCAATTGAGTCACTTTATGCAAACATATCAAAATCATATCTCTCTTTGTTTATCCTTTTCCTCTCAAATTTTAAGGGATGTTTAATGACTTTATCTAGGTGTGTGCAAAGATTTAGACCAAAAAATGAAAAGGAAACCACCTTTTTTTAATATGCAAGTCATTCACTTTTAGTGCATACTTTATGTATTAAAATGCAATCTTTTCTCTTTCTTGTTTTTCCATTCTCTTAATTTTGACTTTTCTAGATATTAGAAGGCAAGTGGTACTAAAACTATCCTATTGCAGCCACTTATACCACCTTCTAGAGAACTCAATATTTTTCTTAAATAAAACATGTGTTATTTACTTTCTTCTTGCCTTTTCCCTTATTATGGATTTTTCTTTTGTTCTTTATCCTTTCACATTTCCATTGACTTATTAAAATAGGAAAAAGCACAAAATTCATAATTCAAGACAATTTTGCAAAGAAACCCAAGTTGTAAAACAATGCACACAAATTGTTAAGCAAACCTATTTTATTAAATAATTGCATAATAATACAACCAAAATTGGGGTTATAATAGTAGCAATGACTACAAGTTGTTGTCTTTTAGTAGTATGACTATATGTCACTGCATTGCAGACTTGAACTGACCGAGTAGTGTTGGTGATTATCATGGAGTCTGGCTCTTCCATTAATCTTGTATGGTAATGATTTCAACTTAGCAGTGGTTAGTTGCATTTGAGTGGTACGCCTCAAATCCTTAGGGCATAAAATTAGTTAAACAATAGTATAGCATATTTGCTTAGGGTAAAATATGAATCACATTGAATGACCCCATGCCTTAGATTTATATTGACTTCTTGAATTATAATGCAGTAAGAGAAGTCAATTGTTGTACATGTTCTTCATATTCCTTTTAAAAAGCATGAAATGCTCTACTGTTCTGTGGTATTTTCTTAAACTTCTCAAAATATAATATCTTCTTTATTTATTATTTCTTTATATTATCCTACTTATAATAGATGTTGGTGGAGAGTTATTACTCTTGTTAGGACGTTTAGTCTCACCCTGTGGGTTCTGCAACTTTTTAGGTGGTCATGGACGAGGAGGTCGAGGTTGTGGTGCAGGAGCTGAACAGCAAGGAGAACAGTACATGCCCAAAGGTTGTACATGCTACAGGTGTAGTGTCTTAGTAAAGTCCTATGTATTGTCCATGTACTCTTGGGTCTTTGGGAGAGATTTTGTTGTTTTTTTTATTGACACATAGATTTTGACTTTATGCATTGAATGTATAGAAAGGGCTTGTACACATAAATAGGTTGCAATATATATTAGATAAGGCTTGATAGCCTTTGAACTTAAAATGTAACATCTTTTTGAATATGTGAAATGCAGATGGCTGTGTTGAAGTCTTGTTTACAAGATACTTGCGCTTGAGATATTAATTGAAATTTCTTTTAATTTACCCTATTTTATGGTAATATTATTATTAGTGATAATTCCATGATTTTTTTTAGTAATCTCATTTATTGTGGCAACGGTCGTCACATTTTATGTGCCAACATTGATTAGAGAGAGAGGGAATCGAAAGAGGGGAAGGGCATATTGTAGCCCGACTTTCCTAGTTTAGCTGAATCTAGCGAACGATCCCTAGTTTGTTGTTCTGAGATCCAAGGGTTGTGGGTCTGTGTGAAAAAAATAAAAGGGTCATCCCTAGATTCCTAGTCACACTAAATGTGATAGCTTATATAGATTTATCCATTAATCATTCTCTTTAGGGAAAGTTATTAAATTCATAACTCTCTTGTCCAATTGACTCCATATTTTAAGGGAAACCTTCTAATAACTTAAACTCAGATTGGGCGAGATTTGGTGACAAAAATTGGAAGTTAAATACCTTTTACTCACCTCCCAAGTATTTGATTTATTGAATTTATTCAAGGCACATAATTATTGCAATGTATGCCCATAGAGGCATCTTGAGTGATTGCATGGATTCAGATATTATTTAATCAATTAATATTGTTAATTAGTAAATTAATTAAATCCAGAATATTCTAATTAATCTACGAGTCTTTTAATTAATGCATTCTTTCTGTTTATCGAAGGGTTTAGGAAACCCTGCTTCCTTTCATCTCCTATTTAAAGGGTCTTGACGGCCGATGTCTTTATAAGATATTGAGAGAGGATTTTTATTTTACTCTCACGTACGTAAACCCTAGTTGTCACCGTCTTCAGGAGAGAAAGGAGAGGACTGGGATGCTAGCACATCATCGCACAGAGGCTACTCCTTCTTACCAGCTTATGAAGCAAAGTGTGGAGTTCCAATCCATCTTCATAGATGAAGTTGAAATGCCTACATTCGGAGGACGTCAATGAATGTCCATACACACTATGAGTGGCATACATCACCACACAAAAGGAGTACCGTCGAATCTTCCCATGACATGTTCAGAGAATGGGAGAGAAGTGCCATCCGTGTAAGCTAGGAGCATTGCACACCATCGTGCAGCGATACATCGCCAGACCTACTCCACGACAAGGTATATCCCATGAACACTCTTTCTATATACACTATCGTTGATGAGATCCTATTGCGGGTTGCATAGAAATATATTTTATTTTGTTGCTTCTGATGCGCATGTTTCCTCCACAAATCCCAACAGTGGTATTGGAGTAGGGTCGATCTATGGTGTATTTTGATTCATTTCAATATGATCAAATTGATGTATATTGTTTTCTGTGGTTGCATATGATGCAAACTTAAAACTACTAATGTGCATATCTAAACCTAATTCCACATACACCATAGGCTTCTATTTTTGACATTTTGGATGAGGTCGGCTATGGAAAATATTTATTTTCTAAATTGCATAGAATTAAAATTTCATAGACCTTTCAGGGGCTCTACCCTTAAGACCCAGCACAGGGGCGCTGCCTCTATGAACCCCGCATAGTCTGTGTGGGAGTCAAAAATTTATTTAATGGGGAATGTCTCACATTAAAAGGAATGCAATTTTAATATGTATATATGTATATGTAGATATACCTATGATATCATACATGTCGCCTTTAAAATCTATTTTATGTAGTGAATGAATGCAGGGTTATGGCCCACAATCCCTTTTTGTGAATGTTGTGAATGAATGTGATTGTGAATGTTGTGGATATGTTTGTTTGTGAATGCTATGGACATATAATAGTTGTACGTGGATCCTTTGTATAAAGTATTCGGCTTGCATGCTGAGCCTCATCTCTTATTACAAAGTGTAATTAATTCTTTCTCTTTATATTTGTACTCATATGATGTAATAGAGATAGGATTAGTTTTAGTCTATGCAAACTTGATGTAAGGAGGTCACTTGAAGATCCAACTCCAAGGAGCGTCTATGGAGAAGCAACCTGAAGATCCAATTTCAAAAAGCAACCTGAAGATCCAACTCCAAGGAGCATCCATGGAGAAACAACTTGAAGTTCCAACCTCACAGAACATCCATGAAGTTGTTCATTGTAATGTTCATCCTTATAGGTTGATTCACATGTATTGTTGCATAAGATGCATAAGACCTTAGGTGGACCTTAATCTAAAGGATTACAATAGTATGTCCATAATCAATGTTTTTGTGTTTGTGATTGCATGTCTATCATTTGTGGTTGTGGATATAGTAGTATATGATATGTACTATAAGTATGTGGCGTTTGGATATGTATATGTATTAATCAAACCCCTTAATTAATAATATTTAATTTTTAGTTGTGTTACATAAAGAAACACATAGGAAAAGCTTGATCCACTATGTGTGGGCATGCCTCCACGTGGTACACTATCTATCTCGAGGAAGTGTGATGGTGGGTGTGTGGGTCTGCCTCTGTAGGGTGCACACTCATCATGTTGGCTTATGGGTTAGACTTAACTAGGGGACCTTGATAGGATCAAGTACCTAGAGACACATAGATACATCATGGCAAGGTGTTGTGCATGATCATCTATTCAAGAGTTGCATATGTTGCAATTGACAAAAGTTGCCTACCTTAGTATTTGGTTTTGACGCCGGTGTTGGCTGGGCATTGATCCAGTTATTTTGGATCTTGGCTAACTAGAAGGTTATATGTTGCAATCTTCCGAGTTGATAGTGAGGGCTATCAATTTGAATAAAATAGTGGGAGTGTAATTAATTAAAGGCCTAATTAATCATGTTTATCCAATCTTTATAAGTCAAAATGTTTTAGACTAAATGCAAACTTTATCTTTTGTAGTAATCAAATGGAAAATAACACTCACAAATTCTCATTGCAATCGGTCTTTAAGAAGGATAAACTTAGCAGAATCAACTTTCAAAAATGGTTTAGGATGCTGAGAATTATTCTCACGCAAGAGCGTAAGCTCTATGTCCTTGAAACACCAGAGCCAGCATAGCCCGCCTCAAATGCGCCTAAGGTTGAAAAGGATGCTTACAAGAATCACCTTGATGACGCCACAAATGTCAAGTGTGTGATGTTATTCTCAATGAACTATAAGTTGCAAGAGTTGCATGAGAACGTGAATGCCATGAAGATGGTAGGAAATATCAAGAACATGTATCAGCATCAAGTAAGACAGGAGAGATATGATATCTCCATGGCTTTATTCAGAAGCAAGATGAAAGAGGGAGACTCAGTTGGCACCCATATGCTCACTTTGATTAGGTACGTGGAAAGATTATCCAAGCTAGGATTTCCCCAAGGTTAAGAGTTGACCACTAACATGATTATGCAATCGTTGCCTGAATCAAATAGCCATTTTGTCATTAACTACAACATGAACAATCTTGATAAGCCTTTGTCAGAGTTGTTGGGCATGTTGAGGACAGTTGAAGCACATATGAAGAAAAACAACCCCAAGTCTGTGATGATGACCAACAAGACAAAGGGAAAGTAAAAAGGCAAAGGCAAGTCTAAGAAAGGTTCTAAAGTTGGGCATAAGCCAAAGTCATCCACACTCAAAGATAAAGGTGGGATCTCCAAAGAAGGTAGTTGTTATCGTTGTCACCGGGATAGACATTGGAAAAGAAATTGTCCTATCTACCTAGAGGAACTGAGGAAGAAGATGCAGGGGATAGATATTTCCACTTTAGGTATATACATTATTGAGATAAACTTAAATACTTCTTCACCACGGGTACTAGATATCGGATGTGGATCTCACATATGTTCAAATATGTAGGATTTGATAAGAAGTAAGCCTTTACGAAACGGCCAAGTTGAGTTGTGGGTCGTTAATGGAGCAAGAGTTTATGCCACCATAGTTGGAGTTATTAGTTTATATTTTCCTACGAGCCTTGTAATAAAATTAGAGAATTTCTATTATGTACATGCCATTAATAGAAATATTATTTTATATCTTGTATGGATAAGAGGGGATTCAAATTTCACATTAAGAATTGAATGATTTCTATTTCTAAAGATGAGATCTTTTATGGAAATGCCCCTATGTATTATGGTATCTACTTGTTAGAACCAGAGACTAGCATATACAATGTAAATACGAAATGGATAAAACTTGACAACTAAAAAAAAACATACTTATGGCATTTTCATCATGGGCACATAAATGAGAAACGTGTATCTAGACTCCATAAGGATGGTTATCTAATATCTTTTGATTTTGAATCATTATAGACATGTGAGGCTTGTTTATTAGGCAAGATGACCAAGACTCCTTTCAGTAGACACAGTGAGAGAGCTAGTGATTTGCTAGGGCTCATACATACTGATGTATGTGGACCTTTTAGATCAAATGCTAGAGGAGGCTACCAATACATCATTACCTTCACTGATGACCTCAGTAGGTATGTCTATGTATATCTTATGAAACACAAGTCAGAAACTCTTGAAATGTTCAAGACAAGCAACTTCGTAAGAGTATTAAAGCACCCTGGTCAGATCGAGGTGGTGAATACTTAAGCCAAGAGTTTGAGGACCGTCTGAGAGACCATGGTATTGTATCATAATGGAATCCACCTGGTACACCACAGCATAATTGTGTGTCAAAAAGAAGGAATTGTACATTATTATATATGGTACGATCTATGATGAGTTCAGTCAAACTTCTAATATCATTCTGGGGATATGCTCTTGAAACTGCAAAATTTACACTTAATTGTGTACCTTCCAAATCGGTTCAAAAGACACCATATGAGATATGGAATGGGAATCGTCCCAATTTGTCTATGTTAAAGATTTAGGGATGTGTAGTTTATGTTAGGAAACAATTTCCTAAAAAGCTTGGACCCAAATCTGACAAATGTTATTTTGTTGGATACCTCAAGGAAACTCGGGGATATTACTTCTATACACCAATTAACAACAAAGTGTTTGTTGCTAGGACTATTGTATTTCTTGAAAAGGAATCTATTTCCAAAGGAATCAGTGGGAGGAATGTAGAGATTGAAGAAGTTTGAGATCAACAAGAAAGCAGAGAACCCGAGGAGGTACATAAGGAACATGAAGACTCACAAACTGTTGTGGAATTTCAAGTTCTAAATGTAACACAGAAACCTCACAGGTCTAGTAGGACATGACTTGATCTTGAGAGATTTGGATTTCTCGTGACTCAAGATAGTGATGAATTTGGTATAGCAAATGAGCCAACTTCCTATCTAGAAGCTACTAAAGGACTCGAATATGAGAAATCTGAGATGGAATCCTTGTACACCAACAAGGTATGGACCTTGGTGGATCCACCCAAAGGGGTAAAACCCATAGGGCAAGTGGGTCTTCAAGAACAAGACCAACATGGATGGAAATATTCTAACCTATAAAGGTAGATTGATTGCGAAAGGATTTTGTCAAATTCAAGGTGTTGATTATGATGAGACCTTCTCACCAGAGTCCATGGTTAAATCCATCAGGATCATGCTTGCCATTGCAGCTTATCATGACTGTAAGATTTGGTAGATGGATGTTAAATCAACATTCCTTAATGGGAATTTACTCGAGGATGTATACATGACACAACCTGAGGGTTTTATCAATCTGAAGGAAGCCAATAAAGTTTGTTATGAAGGTCAATTATGGATTGAAGCAAACATCTTGGAGATGGAATCAACATTTTGATGAAGTAGTCAAAACGTTTGGCTTTAGTCAAAATGAAGATGAACCTTGTGTTTACAAAAGGGTTAGTGGGAGCATAGTGGTATTTCTCATATTGTATGTTGATGACATACTATTGATGGGAAATGACATCCCTACTCTTCATACAGTAAAAGTTTGGGTGGGGAAGACCTTCTCAATGAAGGATTTAGGTGAAGCATCCTATATACTAGGAATCAAGATCTATAGAGATAGATCTAGAAGGCTTCTCATCCTAAGCCAGAGAACATACATTGACAAGGTGCTAAAGTGGTTTAGCATGGAGGGTTCTAAGAGAGGTAACTTGCCCATGTCCAATGGGGTTATGATCTCTAAAGCCCAATGTCCTAGTACATGTGATGAAAGGGTGCACATGAGTAATATTCCATATGTATCAGCAATTGGATCTATCTTGTATGCCATGTTATGTACTCGTCCTGATGTGTTGTATGCTTTGAGCATGATGAGCCAATATCAATCAGATCTAGGTGAATGTCACTGATAGCCGTAAAAAACATCCTAAAGTACTTGAGAAGGACTAAGGATCAATTCTTGGTATACAGTAGTGAGGAAGAGCTCGTGGTAAAGGGTTGCACCGGTTCTAGCTTCCAAACTAACAAATATGACTATAGATGCAATCTAGATTTGTGTTTTTCCTAAAAAAAATGGAGTTGTGAGGTGGAAGAGTTATAAGCAAGAGATAGTTGTGGATTATACAACAGAGGCCAAATATATTGCTGCATCTAATGCTGTAAAGGAAGTTGTGTGGATCAAGAAGTTCATTCCTGAACTTGGAGTGGTTTCAAGCACTAGTGATGCAATTGAGCTATTTTGCGACAACAACAGAGCAATTGCACATGCTAAAGAACCAAGACCGCACCAGCATTCCAAAAATATCCTACGAAGGTTCCATCTCATACGAGAGATCGTACAACAAGGAGATGTGAAGATTTGTAGAGTACCTATAGAAAGCTATGTGGCTGACCTGCTCACAAAAGCACTTTCATAGTAGAAACATGACAGACATGTTAGATCACTTGGATTGAGATTCATGAGTGATTGGGTATAAGTGCAAGTGGGATTCTGTTGGTATGTATGCCCACAGAGACTATCATTTGATGATTGTAATGGGATACTATCTAAATGATTTGTAATACTATATTGATCCTATAAATAAAGGCAAGTTTCCAATCTATATGTTTGTGTTTTATATTGTGATATGACCACAAAACTTATAGATGTCTATAGAATAATATACTCAATGGCATATGTCTTCAGGTTGATGACCTAAATAGTGACATCATATGTATGCTAAGAGTATGTATTCCTATTTTGTTCCTAATTGATTGTTATGGTGGAAATATCCATAGACATCAATAACACATAAGATTAGAATTTATGTTGGTTGATGGAAGAATCTCATTAGCCATGATATGGATATATCAAACCAAATACATAGATACTTGTTAGAGAATAATGTATCAAATAGACCCACCTTGTGAGTGACACATGGATACCATGATTGGTAGTTAGAGTCACATCTCATAGTGATGGTGGTGATTGTGGTTCTTAGACCTGAAGTCACTACACTTATCACATGTCGTTCGGTGTACTTTGACATCAAACACCATGGTCTTGAATAAGGATTGCCATAAAGATGGTGCTTGGGTGCACCGTGACACATGGGGATGACTATGAATGATATAGATGGAATTTTTCCTTCCTACTGGAGTTTGATATTCCAGCCACTTGATAAGTGAGATGGAGAAATGCATGGCCATGCTGATGTGAGTCAATATGTGATATTGAGCTTACATATATCTCAGACAGTTTGCTCTAGTTCAAGGAACATGGATTTAACGTTGAAGAGGATGATGGTTCCATGACTCGAGTTCAATCTGGATATCAACGACAAAGTAACTATATAATCATTGTAACACCAGCCATGAATGATAGGTTAAGTTGTTCTCCAACTTCTCCAATTACTTGGGTGGCAATGAAGTCTTGCTAGATACCAATCATTGCTTGTGAAATAATAATATGATTATGGGCATCACTGCCAACATAATTTGGATCCTACTGGGTCACACACATAGGATGTTTTGGAATAGGAGTATAATTGTAGACTTGATTAAAATTGTTCTGAATCACATTGATTAATAAAATGTCTATGTAATCCATTCGAATAATATTGGAATATGTTTAAATGTGTGAGCCAATTAATTGGAAAGATTGGCTCTAAGTACAAGTGGGAGTTTGTTGGTATGTATGCCCATAGAGCCATCCCAAAATGATTGCATGGAGTTAGATATTAATTAATCAATTAATATAACTATTTTGTTAATTAATTAATTCCAGAATATTCTAATTAATCCATGAGCATTTTAATTACATAGTCTTTCTGTTTACTGAAGGATTTAAGAAATCCTCCTCCCTTTCGTCTCCTATTTAAAGGGGCTTGACAGCCAATGTCTTTATAAGATATTGAGAGAGACTTTTCAATTTATGCTCACATGCGTAAACCCTAGCCGTCACCGTCCTTGGGAGAGAAAGGAGAGCACCATGACGCTAGCACATCATCGCATAGAGGTTACTCCTTCCTACCGGCTTAGGAAGCACGACATGGAGTTCCAGTCCATCTGCTTGGATGAAGTAGATATGCAGACGTTAAGACACCTACATTCAAAGGACGTCAATGACCATCCATACGGGATATGAGCGGCGTACATCACCACATGAAAGGAGGGTCGTCGGATCTTCCCATGGCACATTTGTAGGACGGGAGATAAGTATCATTCGTGTAAGATAGGAGTGTTGCATACCATCGTGCAGTGGGACATCATCGGACTTGCTTCGTGACAAGGTATATGAACACTCTTTCTGAATACGCTGTTATCGACAAGATCCTATTGTGGGTTGTGTGGAAATATATTTTATTTTGTTGATTCCACTGAGCATGTTTCTTCCACAAATCCCAACAATAGTAACTCCTTTTTGACTCAAACTTGGCAAGCAAACATATTTTGGTGTATTCTCACGTTCAGTGTAGTTTAGGGTCGAATGAAGTCTGTGTTGCCTTTAACTTGTTTTTCAAGAAAACGAAGATGTTTCCATATTTCAAGTATGAATTCATTACTCTTGAAAATGCCCATATTTTGATTTTTCCTCTGTTACTTTAACCAAGAATTAATAGTGGATTACTGAAAATAGAAAAATACATGAAAAACTTTACATATGCAGAAATTGCATTCATTATACAAAATTGTTAAATAAGACATAGAAAACTAAAACTTTCTAATATGTCCTAAACAATCCATTATTTGCATCCAAATATATATAAAAGCATGAAAAGTTAGGTTATAGTTGATTTCCTAGTTAAGTATAACCAAAGGCCAACACAATAGCATATGCATTAAGCATTGGCAGACTCATATCTATTCTTACACTTGCCCAAGATAGAGATCGCACCTCTTCCACACATATTCGATCAATGTTTTCATATATGTTGCACATTGAAAATGCTCTAAAATATAATATTTTACTTGAGCTATTTATATATATATATATATATATATATTGCATATCTAAAAACCACATACTCATAATATGTATCATATACATATTATATCCATAATCCACAATCACAATTCACAAACATACAACATTTGTTATGTCCATGCTAAAGCAATCGTTTGATCCACAAAGGATTATTGTACACTTCATGTCCTTTGCATATCATGCATCATATACCTATGAGCTCCTACATGAACCTAAAATTTTTTTGCACCATCATCAATGGTTCCATGTATGCTCCTTGAATCTTCATGGTTGCCATGTCATGCCAAGTCCTCTAAATATAATTATGTTCCTACCTAATATTAAATGATATGTAGAAACCCCAATTCACATTTGAGGGGATTAAGAGGGAATAGAGCCACTACATATGGAATAAAAGAGATGAGACTCAGCATGTAAGCTAAACACTAGTTAAAAAAAATCTAAGCACCATTCATCAACAATCACATGGACACAGAAAGGAGGGTCTTTGACCATAACCATGCAATCATCTACTAAAGACAACATATTTCAAAAGATGACATGTATTTTTATAGACATATCATATTGTATACATATATTTGTAAAAAATTATATCTTTTCATGTGTGACGTCCCAATAAACTATTTTTGAAATCAACACAAAATAGGTTGTGTTAGTAGGGTAAGAGCCCCTATGTGGGGTCTCATTGCATGGTCAGTGAGTGGGTTGAAGTGATTGTACCCCTCGCAGGGTTTTAGGGGCAACACCCCTGAAAAGGTATATTGAATTTCACTTCCACACACTAGGAAATATATAATATTTTCAAAGTTGACCCCATACTACATATCATAAATAGATTTGTGACACATGTGGAAATCAACAGGATCTGCATATTGTTTTTATCATCCACATCAGGTGCAACAACAAAGACTTTATAAAACAAAATTTGATCATATCAATTGTGGATCCTAATATATCATAAATTTTTGTGGCTCTAAAACCATTGTAAGAAACTGTGGAGGTGATAAGAGCACAAAATCATTATAAAAATATGTATGCTAGCCACGATCAAATGTCATCAACAATAATATATCAGGAATGAAGGATGTGAGGTATACCTTGTTGCAGAGTAGATCCAGTGATGTTTCACATAGGGAATATGTAATGCAAAGACACATGTCCATGTCATCCTACCATCACAGTAGTAAAATCATATGCATCTCTCTATAGTCCACATGGATGGTTAAAACTCCACATCGCACGATATGAGTTGGAGGGAAAGGAGAAATGTTTCCATTAGAAACTTGCTAATATTGCACTCTATCTCTCTCTCTCTTGTGGGTAATCACATGTGGGTTTCACATGTACAAAGGTGTTGCTAAAACCCTGATCTTCATGCCCCTTTTAATGGGATAGGAAAGGAATAAGAGTTTCTAAAACCCTAGGAATCGAGAAAAGTAGTGGTTGGGTTTAAATAGCCCGCCACTCAAGAAATTGTACTACATTAGAATTTTTTGGAATAAGCATGTTGACTAGATAATCTTATCTAGTTATCCAACAGGAGTGGTCAGTCGACCAATTGGTGTGATCTTGTCTAGTTGACCGAATGACAATCTATTGACTGGCTGGGATGATCTTTGGATAGTCGACCAACTGGACTTTAATGGGTACGTTCATTCATTCGATTGGAGTTTCCAATTGGCTAACTTGGCTTTCCGTCAGTCCATTAATGATCTAATTTACTACATAAATCTTTTAGTAATGAATTAATCATGCGTGCATGATTATACTCCTCTTCCCTATGCATCATGTTTGTGTGATCCTATAGGCTCCACGTTATGTTGATCATGATGTATAATATATTATGAATTTACATAGGATGATTAGTATCCAGCAAGACTTCATTTCCACCCAAGTAATTGGATAAGTTGGGGGAAAACTTCAAGTTAGTGGTGTGACCAATGTTATAATTATTGCGTAATACATTTTCCTCAGATATCCAAATTGAATATGAGGTATGAAAACTTCATTTGTTAATGCTCTATCTTTGTTCCTTGGTCTCGAGTAGACTATTCAAAATGCATGTGAACTAGATACATATACTAACATAATCATGAGCATGCATTTCATAGTCTCACTCATTAAGTAGTCAGGATATCACTCCAATAGGAGGGACAAACTCCATATGTATCACTCAAAATAATTCACATGTGTCACAATTCACCCAATCACTAAGTGTATTGAAAAACTTATTCAAAGTCACATTAAGTATTGTCAAATTACACTGAACAACATATCATCATTGTGGTGACTTCAAATTTAAGAACTAGAATCAAAACTGTCACATTAAGAAATTATTTTAAATGCTAATTCTATATTCCCTATATGATACTCAAGTTGTTTATGTCTTGTTTACTTATTCATAACAAGTACACATGTGTTTGACTTGATAAAAATATCATGACTAATGATACATAGCCATCAGTTAACACACATACTAGTCTTAATATATTATTTTCATCCTAATTTCCACAGTAAAATTTGACTAGGGACCTGGACAAGACAGAATATGCTTAGCACAAACATGATCTCATTTTTAGGTCCTCAACCCAAAATCACATGTCATTGAGTCATAAACTCTTAGAGAATTATTATATTTATTTATATTTAATATTGAAGCAAACATAATAATTTCTATTACTCTAACAATAATAAGATCAATTACAGAGTGTGCATCTACAACCATCATATGATTGTCTTTTAGGGCATACTTCCAATAGGGTCAATTCACTACAAGAGGAAATGATTGGGAAAACTCACCTAACATTATTAACTAGGTAAAGTGAAGTAGTGATGGATCCCTTGATTGAATCTCCAATCCTGTAAGTTTTTCCCATTATTCGTATCAACATATTCATAATGCATGTTACATCCCAATAAATTGTATTTTATATTAAATGCACTTATTGAAACTTTTTTCATGTTTTATAGGTACTTTGACTACTATTTTATAAAAGGGGGAGACAAAGAATGATCCAAGGACTTCCCCAAGCTTGGATTAGCTCATATTGATACCAAGATCACCCCCAACCCCAAATGATCAGATATAAAAGATAACAAAAAGATCCAAGGATGATCAAGTTCAGGACTCAAATTCACAATAAAACTCTCAAAATGGTTGTGGTATGTTCCACATCTATGCTACACATGCCAAAAATGACTGAAAAATCATATGAAGAATCATGAGAAAGGACACCCCCATCAACATGGTCATCTTCAGTAGAACGACCATGGTGAGTTAAGGCCACCATGGATGTTTCACTCACCATGGTCATGTTAGCCATCTAAGGCCATGGTCATTTTGGCAGCCACAAATTCCCTCCATCCTCCTTGCCATGGTCATGGTACCAATGATGGTCTTGCTAACTTCATGCCACTATGATCATGGTACCCACCATCGTTGTTCTATCTACATCATTTCCTCCATGGTTTCCTTGAAATTTTTCCACGACTAAAATGGCCATGATCTACCATGACCATTTTCTACCTACCCACCATGGCCATTCTACCCAAAACAGAAGTGATACCCACCTAATCTTGGTACTTCCCAGTAATGACTTTTACCATACTACCCTCACTTAACCCTAGACCTGCTAGATCACTACATACGCTTTAGTGGAAGGTAGGGGTCAAAAAATAGCATTTACTCACCCATTTACTCCCATTGACGGTCACCCTACCTACTCCAACCTACCACTTCACTTTCCACGTCCCAAAACCTAATTCTCTAATATTTTCATCATTTTAATCCATACTTCCATGCTTTACAACCTTGGAGGAGTGAAGTAGGAGAGCTTACTACTACTGGAGGTGAAAAATAAGAAGTCATCATCGTCTTTCAGGATTTTTTCTCTACTTTTCCCCTTTCTTTTTTTCTTTTTTATACTATGAGTAGCTAGGACCCTTTTGGTATGATGTTTGGGGGAAGATATGTAGCTATCATACAGTGTACTAAAAATATTTATGCAAAATACTCTTTTTTTTTAATGTGCTATGCTCTTACTTTTTCTCATTTCCTATCTATTTATATGGTGATTGATGGAAACACCAAATGAATAGGGAAAAGAAGGAATAGGAGGCTAAGAGTGGAAAAATTCATAATTCCAACTAGTGGATCCTTAGCTAGTTCCCTCTTCCCATATATTCTACTAGCCCTCGGTGTGAGAACTAAGAAGATATGTAGACTTATCTTGTGTGCTTAGAAAATAGCATGCTAAATGGTTGGATGGGAGGTAATAGAAGGTGAAACACCCTTCTCCTGCACCCCATGACACCCCTTTCTACTAAGTGCATTTAGAGGATCATTCCTAGAAACCTAGACTAGGGTGACCTTGACTAGAGTCTAACTATCCTCTACTCAATTGAAACTTATAAGGTTGGATTGGAGGTGGTAGGGACTATTTCCTCTACACACACCCCATTCCAACCATGGCCAACTAGTAGGATAGGATCCTATAGCAGGCCATCATTTGAAGCCTCAGACTAAGTGATCTTAAAAGGAATTATTGGATTACGTATACCACCAAGATGGACCTATTTTTTAGGCAGCCCATCAATAGGTACCTTTGGTCAAGCATGTTCATCATAGAGTACTACCATGATGGATGGCCTATTTCAAAGTTGATCTGGGGTTGTGCTCAGTGAGGACAAAGTGCATAGTCAAGGTTAATGGTTGTTTGTGGGTCTAGTCATCATTCCTAAAACTCTACTAAAGCCTTCGATTATGGGTCCAAACATCACATATGGTATCAGAGCCTCATTCATCTATAGTAGACGGGAACCCATAGGCATGTAGTATACTAGTCTTGATTTCTACAATCCAAGCATGTTGTAAATAACTATTTATAGTGATGGAGTTACCCTTATGGTGGTACCCATAATTGGGAGTTGAGTGCACATTGGCCATAATGGGTCTGCACTAAAATGGGAAAGATTATGAGGTTATATAGTTTAGAAATGACTAGGACATCAAGAGTCTAAGTAGGGGATATTGTATAATCCCAAAATTTGAGGTGTTAGATAAGAAGATCTTAAAAGGAATACTTAAACTATCCATATCATCAAGGTTCACCTCCTTTTTAGATAATCCATCAATAGGTACTCTATAGTTAGCAGTGCTTGGTCAGGAGTAGTACTAGGATGGGTGACATGTCAAAAAGTTGATCCTGATTTGTGCATGAATAAGGACAAATCATATGCAATGCCAAGTGGTGGTTCGTAGGGCTAGCCATCATTCCCAAAACTCTACTATAGCCTTAGGTTTTGGGCCAAGATGTCGCAGATCCTAAATTCTCATTGCCTCTAGTGTTTTGGTTTCGTATCATTCATTATTGGTGTGTTTGCATGAATATGACCCCTAGGCATGGTCGATAGTTACATACCCCCAAATGGTCCACTATCCTTAATCAATTATTAAAACTTAACATGCTTTAATGATATCTAGTTATGGCCATCTAGTTAATTTCTTGATTCAAGCTAGTTGGGTTTTGATAGATAATTGGTTCTCGTTCTTAATTGTTTGTGATAGGATTTCCTAGGCATTTGTTTAGTGTAGCCTTCTCTTGCCTTGGTAGTGTAAGTGCTTACATGGTGTATCTTAATTCTCTTTCTTAGAATTTATAGTCTAGTTCAGTGTGATTACTCTTCTATCTTAGTGTGTTTTTACATTATCTCATAGTTAGTTTGTTAGACTTAACTGGTAAGGATGATATAGATTTCAATATTTCTATCTTCTCTTGAATGATCCTTAGTGTAATTCAAATCAACCTCCTTGAAACACTAAAATCACTAACTCTCTACTCTAGAAACCTAAAGAAACAACATATTTTAGCTCATTCCCACTATCTATGGATCCAACCCTAACTAGCCATATTCCTATACAAAATCTTGATCTTACGTGGTTGGATATTGTTTTATATAGATTGTGTCAACTAGGGTTGCTTTTGTTATCCCAAGTGCGGTGAAGAATCATCTTTCTAGCACCCCTATCGGGATTGGTGTTTTAGACCTAGAGAGTTATTTCTTTTTTGCTTTTCTAGCTTCCCTTGCCATTGATATTTTTATTCTTTTTTCCAATATAATACATAACTTGTATTATTTTGCTTATTTGTATGACGTGAAAGGTGATAGTTCATGTTTGGTCTTTGATTTGTATCCTTAGAAACAAAAGATGAGGAGCTTGAGATAGGTTAAGGAGGAAAATAAATAATCATGACAACCAAGACATAAGAATAAGAAATTGATAATCATAAGGCAATGCCTCCACTACTACATAAGATATTGAGGATGATCACCATACAGAGCAACCCATTCCACCTCCTCCAAGGCCTCTACATGACTATTTCACGTTAGGTAACAACACTTCACCCATTTCTACAAGGGTAGACAAAATGCCTAGAAAAGCCTTCTCCATCCCACCAGATCTAGTGGGACTACTTCCTACCATCAATGCATTAGAGAACGAGAGCCCCTATAAGCATATTGATGCATTCCAAGAGACATGATATGCAAGGAATAAGTATATCAGGGGTCTTTTGGATTAGGTATATGGAAACAATATTGTATTTCATAGCAATATTCTTACTATCACAATTGTAATTATGTCATTTGACTTCATGTAGAGATTTTTACTGATAGCTGAATTTTAAGTACGACATTCTTCCCCACCCTCACTTTCATTCCATGACCCTCTCAAATCTCACCAATTCTGGCAAGATTCGGAATCCCAAAGGAAAGTATTCCATCACCCCTTCCCTTAATCCCTCTTTACTCCTCTCCTTTCTCCACCACCACTCGTCATCCATATCCATCTCCCCTTCCCCGTCCATCTCATTACCATGTGCCCAATTTCTACTTCGTTCTAGGCTTTCTCTTCATACCCTCACATCTCTCAAATCCATTTCCTATCACAACAAGTGGTATTGTGGTGGACTGGTGGCGTTACTGGTAACAGTCGCGATGCCAATGTGCTTTATTGATGTAGATTTGTTGTTCTTGATGGCTCACTGAGGTGTGTGAGTTGCAGATATGCTATTTTTGTGGCTCATCCAGGTTCTTGAGTTGGTGATGGTCTCTAGATCAGTCATTGGATCTCCTTTGCAGAGGTATTTGAGTTGGTATTATTTCCACCTCTGTATCTTCTCCTCCTTCCCCGCCTCACCTCGCCCTCATTCTTCCCTTCACCAATTTTGCAAAGCAAACCGTTTGCAAAAGCAATAATGTGAGATTGATTGGAAAAGTAACGTCAGGACCGTATGCAATGCAAACTGTTTGCAAAAGCAATAACATGAGACCGAACATAAAAGTAACATGCAAGACCATATGGAGGTCTTCATGAGACCGTTTGACAAATTGTAAGCATTAGCAAACTATTTGATAATGCTATGTACCATACTGTTTGATAAAGCACAATTCCTGAGTCCGTTTGATAAAGTGGCTTGCATGAGACCGAATGAAAAAGGCATGCATGCGCGAGACCGTTTGCATAAGCACTACAAGACCATTTGGAAAAGCACATGTTTGAGACCGTTTGGAAAAGTTAGCATTGCCAAACCGTTTGATGTTGCTGGCTGCAAGACCATTTGAAAAAGTACACAATCGAGACAGTTTGTTCATATGAAGCCAAGACCGTATGGTCACTTAACTCAAGACCGTTTAAGCAAGTTGTAAAAATTGCAATTGGGCCCAAAGTATGAGACCAGACCCAAGCCTATAAATAGGACAAGAAGGGTCCTCATTTGGGCATCGGATCTGGGATGCTGCCAGGCTACCTAAAACGATGGTCTGATCCTGCCACTGTCACTTCACATGTCGTTCTTGCTACAACTCAAGGAGACCGAGAAGAGAAGGAAGGAGGAGTGAGAAAGATTGCCCAGTCTGTCTTGGCGTCCCTCATTCTTTGTCTAGATCTGCTCCAACATGACGTAGGAGATTGCATCATCTTCACCGAGCTACGACCACCTTCTGCATCATGCTCATGGTAGATTTCCCTCTCTTTCTTATTCTTCTTATTTCTCACATCATGAGTGAGTAGTTCCTTTTCACTAGGGTGTGGGGATTAGCCTCGATGCCCATGCCTTCGTGTCTTTTCATTTAACATTCTAAGGCAATGTATATAACTTTTCATTTCATTGCTAATTGACATGCTTGTAGTTGATTACCTGCTTGCTTTCATCTTGTTCTTCTCTTCATAGCATAGAATGTCGATTAATGAGGTAGACTCCTTGACGATAAATCTGATAGGGTTCCTTGAGATCATAAGTGTGTGACCCGTAAGGGGACGAGCCATCTAAGCTACGGTAATGCTTCTATGGTCTAAACATCCCTTAGGGAGGACCACAACCTTAGTTGGATGTTGTATCTTCTTTTTAATCGTCGATGTTTGCTTGCAGACTAATTGCCTACATGCTTGTCAATTAGCGTGATAGACTCCCAGACTAGAAATAGAATGGGGTTCCTTGAGGTCATAAGTGTATGATCCATGAGGGGACGAACCATCTAGCCCATGGTGACGCTTCTGTGGTCTAAACATCCCTCAGGGAGGACCATAGCCTTAGTTGGATGTTGTATCTTCGGAACCGTAAGTGCATGATCCAGATGGTGACGAGAAATCTGATGCCTAAGGGGATGCTTACTCAGGCCTAAACATCCCTCCGGGAGGGTTCGCAGCAGTTCCATTTGGATAGTTAGATGATTTCCTGGATGTTATTTGTTTAGATGTGTTTGTATGTGCAGTGTTGGTGAAACCC
Organism: Alisma plantago-aquatica; assembly: GCA_963693085.1. NCBI lineage: Eukaryota > Viridiplantae > Streptophyta > Magnoliopsida > Alismatales > Alismataceae > Alisma > Alisma plantago-aquatica. The sequence continues at coordinate 552,172,489 of OY856414.1, read as the reverse complement.
GATACCATCCCAGCGATTCCATATCATTTAATCTAGAACAAACTTTCGTTCTGATCCTTTACTTTCTTGTAATTAGTTTAATTAACCTCAACCAAATCAATCGTTCTAAATATTAGTCTCACTTGAGCTAGATTCGTCTGACAATGATTCTTAAAAATATTGTCCTTTGGGATTCAATCCTTAACTATACTGCGATAAGACCCATCCGCTTGTAGTTGGTATTATTGCATGAGGTTTTGGTAAAAGCTCGGGGATTTCAACCCCGAGTGAATTTGTTAGTGCGATATTTGCCATGTCAAATTTTGGTGTTGTTGTTGGGGATAACATAATTAGTTTAGTCAAATCTAGTTCTTTTAAGGCTAATCTAGGATTTTTATATAATTCACAGTAAATAGTACAACTAGCAGAAAACTATAAGTAAGGTACCGAAATTCTTAGAAAAATGTGTAGAACAATATGGAAGTATAATATCAGGCTTTTGATTCTTAAATCTTAGTGATATCATGTAAGATGTAAAATGGTCTTTTCATGGATAATAAATACTAAATGATGGCATAAAATTGTGAGAAAATACCAGTAGATCGTAAATCATGTTTATAATGCATATGATGTCAGTTATGGTCATGTTAATGCACAAAATCATGTAATTTGCTCCATATGGCTATTTAGGGCTAATCCAAAATGAAGGTTTCATACCAAAGCAGCATGGAATGGTCATAAAGAGTTTGCTAAAATTATCCAGGAGGCATGGAAACCAAATATCACGTTCACTGATGCTCTGGAATTGGCCAATACAACAATTCAATAATGGGACAAGGAGGAACGTAAGAAGTAGTGCTACCACAACGACAGACTCACACATAACACCAATTTACTACAAACGAACCTTGCAGAGAGATATGATCCCATTACGGACAACCTGTGCATTGATATACAAGAGGAACTCAATATCATTCTCACACAGGAAGAGGAGGAATTAAAATATAAATCCCACATCAACTAGATGAAAAATGGGGAATCCAACACTAAGTTCTACCATGCATACATCAATCAAAAAAGAAGAGTCAACACGTTCCTGCTCTCAGGAACAATGATGGGGAGTGGGTCACTAAGGATTGTAGGCTAAAGGAGTTGGCCACAAACCATTTCAGAGCTCTACTCACACCTTCTCAGCATCCCAACACCAGCAAACAAGTTTGTAGAAGTCACATTTTCCCTGAATAATTCAAGACAATCACGCCATAACAATATTACAGAATTGGGGCTCCTCCCACTAATGAGGAAATCTAGACGATTATGAAATAGATGAACCCCTATAAATCTACTGGTCCCGATGGAGTTACAACAACTTTCTTGCATAAGAACTAGAGGATGGTAGTATCATCTATAACACGATTCATCTCTCAAGCACTGGAAGGGCTCCCTCTCCCAAACAATGTCGGTGATAGCATGATAGTTCTCATTCCGAAGGTCTCCTGCCTGGAAAAATGTTAGCAACTCCTTCTGATTTATTTAAATAACATCATTCTGAAACTTTGCTCTAAAGTCGTGGTGGAATATCTCAAACCATTCCTACCTTATTGGATATCCTGCACCCAAAGCAGCTTCATCCCAGGGAGACGAATTACATACAACATAGTCTTTGTTCAGGAAATTATACATAACATGATGAGAAAGAAAGGGGCTAGAACAATGGTCATCAAAATTGAACTTGTGAAGGCCTACGATATGATGAAATGGGATTTCATTGCAGATATAATTCAGAAGGTAGGGATCACTGCTAACATTCAAAAGTATGTTATGCATTCAATCATTGGCGACATGAATTCCATGCTATGGAATGGATAAAAATTGAACAATTCAAAGAAACTTGTGGGCTGAGACAGGGTAACTCCCTTCTCACCATATATTTTCATGCTATGCATTGAACGCCTAATCCAAATGATTAACATCAAGGTTACTGAGAGGAAGTGGAAGCCAGTTAAACTTACATTGGCAGGGCCTACCATTAGTCGCCTTTGCTTCGCGGAAGATATTATCCTATTCGCACATGCCAACAGGAAACAAATGTGAACCATCCTCAATTGTTTCAAGGATTTCTCAATGGAATCTAGACATACTACCTCTACTGCAAAAAATAAAATCTTCTTTGCTCGATCAATGTCAAAGAGAGTTCGAAGAAGCATAATCAATCTCTGCAATTTTTAGGATACTCATGATATTGGAAGGTATTTAGGTGTACTTGTGGTCCACTCTAGAGTTAACACCCTCACCTACTTCGATGTTCTGTAGAAAGTAAACTCAAAGATCAACTCTTGGGCTGCAAAGACGTTGTCTTTTGCGGGATGAGTTTGCTTGGAAAAATCCACACTGAATGCCATCCCTACATATATTATGCAGACGACTATCCTTCCCCAAACCTTTTGTGACCGCATCGATGAAACTATCATGCATTTTATTTGGGGAGGGAACCATAAGGTGCACCCCTTGTCTCTTGTGGCATGGAACAAGGTCACCAATGATAAGAACAATGGTGGAATCAGACTAAGAACCATGAGTGGATGGAATATGGCCCTCTCTCTTAGGAACTCATGGGAAATTTTCTACAAAAGAGAATCATTATGGTGGTGTGGCCTACACAACAGATTCATCAAACATACTTAAGGGAAAACCATACCAACATCTAGGTTGGCAAGAGAAGTGATTGAAGGGAAGCAATTTATTATGAACCACTCACACTTGATTCCAATGAGTGGAAACTCGATCAATTTCTGGGAAGACAAATGGTTGGGGAAGGAACATAGCCTAAAAATGGTTGTCATCTGACCCATACCATAGGAGTTGACTAAATTGAAACTGAATAGCCTAATTAACCTAAACGGGGAGTGGGACAAGAACTTCCTCATCGACTTGCTACCCGCAGAATATGTGGAGGCTATAATCAACATAGAATTTCCCATAGACAATGTCACATAAGATATTCTCACATGGGATCTATCTAGTAATGGTAACTATACTACCAAATCAGCATACAAGGCATTGCAGATAAATAGAGAGATCATTGTTGATGGTGCTTGGACCATTCCTATGGAAAACTAAAGTTCCTTCCCGAGTCCAACTCTACATGTGGACAACACTTCACAATGTCATCATGACTAACCATAAGAGAACACTGAGACACATGTGCATAGATAGCAATTTTGGACGCTACAGATTGGAATTCGAGACCACCTTACATGCACCCAGGGATTGTAGCTATGTGAAACATGTGTGGGAGGAGTTAATTCCAAATCATGAGCACTCTAATTTCTTCCATCCAACCTGCATCAATGACTGGTTGAGATATAGACATGATCAAGGTGAAACACAATGCATCCAACTGCTAATAGGTTGTTGGTATATATGGCAGTGTAGAAATAAACAGGTGTGGGAGGACTGAAGAACACATATTGAACACCAAGTTCTGTATATCACTAGGATGGGGGCCAACTCCATAACTGATTGAAAAGAAGATTCCATTCATGCTACCCCAAATACACAATAGTGGACCAACCCTCCAACTGATTGGGTCAAGATTAACACCGATGTGACTACTAATAAGAATGCAGCAGCAATTGTTGTTGTTGTTAGGGACAATGAAGGTTGATGGGTCACTGGCATGGGTGACCCATATTCAAAAAATTGACCCCATGTTGGCTGAGCTGGGTGGTATCCTCCTTGGGCTCAAACTTGTAGACCGTTTGAAACTAAATAGGGGGATTATCAAAACTAACTGCTTACTGGCAGTGAACATGATTAAAGGGTGCTATCAAGTCTTACCTAAATATTCTAATTGGATAGCTAGAGTTCAAAGGAAACTTGACAATTTCATAATTATTCAATTCATCCCTAGGGAAGCTAACAAATCCACAGACATGCTAGCTAAGCTACACCTAAAGAACCCTAGATGAGACTATGTATATGTAAGGCCTCCCAATGAAATTTTCAATAGACTAGGTCTTGATATGTGTAATGTAGTATTACTACCATGTTTACTTCTAAAAATGTTATTAGTGGATGTAATTTGTTGTATTATTTGCTCACAAGAGGAGGGTGGGATGAATAAGATTGCCTCCTAACTTTGGTTAAAAAATTATCTAAAATATCATGTGATTTGCTAGAGACCATGTAGTATATATACGTGATATGGTTGTTTGTGGAAAGACTAGCCATGATGTAAAAGTAAGCATGAATTGAGAGGGAGAAATTAACATTGTTCATTCATCTATCCCCTTGCAATTCACATGGTAAAGGTTTTATTTTACATGTCCTTTTCAATATGTTAAGGAATGGTCTATCATTGTCAAAAAGGGGGAGAATGTTGACCTGATAATTATACATTGTCAATATTTTGATAATGACTTAACCATTCCATTCATATGTATATACTATGTCTACTTGAGATTGATTTCAGGCATTAAGTACATGAAAATGATCAATTCATTCAAGCCCTAGCTTGATCAAGTTCAAGTCAAAAGTAATGCAATCACATTTTGTGGAAAACACCCTAAAACCCTTAGGATGATTTTTGTAATCATTTTTATTGATGTAATGACTTGTAACTAAGATGATAAAAACCCAAGAGCCCTTAATTCTAACATTTAAGCACTCTAATGACATTTTCCAAAATTCATTATAGGGTGTTTTTCAGTCAAGTTTCTCCTGTGACGAACTCGACCAGCCCCCTTGATGCATTTTGAGAATGTCTAGGTTTGGCCAAGTTTCCTATAAACAGAACTCGACCGATCTCTGTATTGAAAAAAATAAATTTAAGTGATTGGTTGAGTTTCATCCAAGATAAACTCGACCGATGCTTCAAATTTTCTTTGTCATATAGTGCAATTGGTCGAGTTATCTTTATTAAAACTCGAACGAATGCACTACATGGAGAATGCAAAAAAAATGATTCTAACCATTGGAGTGTTGCAAAAATAAAAATTATATCCGTTGCAACACCCCAAATGGATAGAAAGTGTTCCTTAATGCTCTTAGCCTCTAGTGGACACCCCCAACTATAAATAGGACCTCTTAGAGTTCATTCCAATGTTGCACCTTCATGCTATTCAAGCTCCTAGCTATAGTTGAGTGCATCCAATCCACTTGAGCCCCTTTCTCTCTCTTGTTTCCAAATCAAAACATCCATATGAGTGAGACAGGATATTTGTGAGAGACCTACTTCATTGTATGTTTGTAAATCTCTCAAAGCTTCCTTTTTGCAACCCCTTTATTCAAGATCAAGTTGGTGAAAACTTCTCCAAGTGAAGGAGAAGGTGCAAAGCTTCTTCAAGGTTGAAGAAGAAGGTGCTAAATCTTCTCTGAGTGGAAGGAGAAGGCAAAGGCAGAAGATCCATGAGGAGAGTGGGTAAATCCTCAAATCCAAAGACTTGTTGCAGTAGTAGATCACCTTGGTGAAGGTCTCTAGCTAGCTACAAAAGTGGGTAAGTCCTTGTAGGTAGAAGACTCTTACTCAAGGATAGGTAATTCCTTTGTGTAAGATTTATTGGCTCCTTTTGGTCGTTAAAAAGGAGGTATGGTATCCTTGTCCCAGAAAAAGGAAGGTCATCTTGTATGTCTTATAATAGAATATAAGTATACATGTGGTGCAAAATCCTAGAGTTTGACCTCTCTAGGTAGTGAACTGACTTTCTCCTACTTTGGAGATTGGAAGCACTCTACAAATCTTGTCCATTATGATTATTCAATCTCTCTCATCCTTTCTATGTATGCTTAGTTGCACTACAAATTCAATACTTGCAAATCCCATATTTGCTAGTAACTTGAAAGTCTAACGAATTTTGTGCAAGTGTTTTTAGCTCAATTCACCCCCATCTAGAGCCCTTTGATCAAACACTCTCACCTCCTTCATAGGCACGAAAAGTGTAAGTATTCTGACCCAACTTCTAGATGGTTGTAGTGTAATACTTAATCTAGATGCCAATGAATTACTTATTTGTTGCTCTCTAATTTGAAATTTATAGGCAGAATTGTCAATTGTAAGGTATATTATTTCTTCATATAATATTTTTATCTTACTAGGTGAAGATTTATTTTGACATCCAATTGGATAATTATTTCTATCTTTTATTTGGGAAGCCTTGTAATATTATTTGTTGTCCTTTTTTCTTGATATTTTACAATCACTATTATATGCACATACTGACTTTTATGCCAACAACATCCACTTTGTGTTCTCTTTGTAAGGTCTTCTTCCAACATCTAGGTGGAAAAAAAGGATTTGTGGACCAAAGTTTACCATGACTTATCAAGTGTAGCAAATCTTTATTGGGAGGCAGATTGAAGTTGTTGGTTTAATGTATACAATTAATTTCTTATAGTTTTCTTTTATGTAGAGCCTGCATGGTTAATAACAATATTAAACATAAATATTGTAGTAGTTAGATTTATATATTCTACTACAACATGTTTTGGTGAATGATACAATATATACTTGAATTTTGGTTCACTGTCCTTTGTGAAAAATTATTATTAGATCCAACTTTGGATGGTTTTCTATTATATCCTCAAAGTAAGCAAGTGGCTCCCCTCTCAGGTCCCACTCCTTACATATCTCAAAGTAGAACCATGTAATAACTTCAAGTACTTTAATCATCAATTATATATTTAGGCAATCCACAACCAATCAACATTATCTAGAATATACATAGGTATCCATATAACATTGATTAATATTATCTTAGTTCCTAAAATAGGGTTTAGTGTCGTCTCAGGTTTGGATTAGATATAAGGGTATCAAAGCCCAACTCCATCACATCATGGTTCCCAAGGTTAGAAACCCTAACTAACCCTTAGGTGTAGCCATAATTATCCAATTGAACATGTCATGTCAGTATGCACACCTAAATCAGATATGAGAGTTAATACTCTAATTTCAATACTATAGTTGATTTCAATACTCTAATTTAATATGTATATAATTGTTTACTTTAGAAACACCAAATATCATCAACGTCATCGTCATTACCTTGGGTCTCGCTATTATTCATTAATATCCTTTTGTAACACAAAACAAATGTATTGAATGTAGTCAACATAATATTCATCATATCTAGGGGTTTCATGTGATATTCTCCTTAGATACATGTATCACATATAACTTTGGAATTAGGATCATATCTAGGCCATGAAACAATTTTATTCATGATATACACATTTTTTGATAAAATTGAAATACGGTATCATTAACTTCTGAGATACAATCTATTTACAACATTTATTATAAGTGTATTATATATGGGCCAATGGGTGATGGCCACATTATCAAAAGAATTCTATTTATTTTTAGATGATGGGCCAAGTTAAGTCAGAGAAAAGTTCTTAAAGCCTTGAATCGTTGACTATGCATCCAAGGGCCCTTTGATAAATTTCCCTTGGATCATCTTCCTCCTTATGAGAATCTGATCCTACCATGGAGTAGGGTCAACCCAAACCAAGAACCTCCACAAGTCCTCCTCAGAATCAACATGACACTAGGGCTGATCGGAGATGGCCTGTGATGGCAGGGTAGAGCTATGTTTTTGGTTAGCTATACATATGTCTATGGAGACCATAACAGGACCAACGTTCTTATCTTGACATCCCAAAGAGGGGGGAGAAATTTGGGGATTTATGAAGACTATGTATCTATATAGGAGCTTGCACGCTCCTCTCCATGGTCTGGGATTAGCCCGATGTGTTTTCTTGAGTCCCTCATCACATGAGAACAAGGGGAGAGGACTAGGCACTGTTTTCTAGGTGCGGGGGTAGGATATGCTTGGAGAAGTTCTAGTCCTTTAAGTCAAAGATGAAGACACCTTTATACGTGCTTTGGGGTGAAGGTTGTGGGTTGCATTTATCCCAAGTTTTAGGATCAGACTCGCATTCCTATTATCTCCTATTGTAAGGAGGATAATCCATTAATTGACCTTTTCATTATTTGAAACTTTGCTTCCAAGTAAGATATTGATAATTACTCAATAAATTATCTAGGTTACAAGATAACTCAATTTTTTTTGGAATTTCTCCCATAATCTAATTATTTTCCCATCCATCAACTAAAATGATCATGAGCATATACCACGAGCATGAAATACTCATTTCTAAACTTTTATCCCATGGATTCATTTGTAAACCCTAATTGGCTCGGTTGGGCTTGAATTGGGTTCCAAGGCCCATGGTTCATACTCTGGTACTTCAAAGGGGTCCACAAGCTTAATTATCTTTTTTAATATGAACTCAAGTCTTTTATTATCATAACATATCATGTGAAGCCTCATATTAATCTATTTTCTCAACATTAGCGTATTTACTTGATAAACAACTTACTCTAAGCTTAGAGCTTTATTTCATCATCCCTAATCAATCAAAATCATACTATTGATATCATCAATCTAGCAGTAGTCTTGTTATCCTAATGTGAATGTATAACTACATATATATATTTACTAAATTTGAGGATATTACATAATATCTCCAGTTGTATCCAAACCCTAGAAGTTGAACACATTTACCACTACTATACCACCTCTTCCTTGTTCTATTACATAAGAATATATATATATATATATACATATATATATATATAACAATGGGGTGTTGCAATTGTCTTTTCTGCACACCTGGAACATATGTCCTCGATTTTCAAAAATTCCCCCATGTAAATTTGGGCCACCCCCCACTAAAATATGCCCCAAAGATGCCCGAAAGATGTCAATTTTGCGATTGAGATCACTTGAACAAGTGCTGGAAAAAACCTTTGTTAGCAGTGGACCTTTCTACTATCAATTAAAGCACATCGATGATTTGAGAGTCCAACATTAAGATTGTTCATTTAATTCTCCTATAGACCAATGGTGTTGTGTTTTTAAGTACGTATTTTTTCAACTATTTAATGAAAGTCATATTTTATACTTCATAATACAAAATCACGTGAAAACAAATTTGTATCCTTCAAAATAAAAATAAAGAGAAAAGGTAGATGAACTGTAAAAAGTCAGAAATAACCAAATTAATTAATATAAATTTTTTTGTATGGGAAAAAGTTTTAGCACTAAAGTGGGTTCGTTCTAAGCAATGACATATGAGTTGTTTAAATTATGTTGTTTGCACGAAGGAGGTTGTGGACCGCTGCCAACCAGTTGTGTTTGTACCCCACCTCACGAGGCACAAATGTAATCCCCATTTCTTCAAAAAGAAAAAATGGTCATCTTTAGTACATGTTCAAACCCCTCCCCCACAAAAAAAGTTAGTCATTACGGCCCACTCCTATTTTTTTTACAAAGAATAATCATTGGTTTATAATTAATTCAATATTGTAGTTTTGCTTTATGTTCCACACATTAGAATGGAAAAATGACTACAAGATTGACATGTATATCAGATCTCACAAAAATAAACACAAAAATATGCATTCATGCAACCCTATTTTTCATCATTTCAATTCAAATTAATTAGTATTTAACATGAATCTTATCATTGTTTGTGTTCATGCCCTCAAAGGAAGCATTGAACAAATTTTGTGAGCATATGTTATATTTGACTTGAGATTGCAGTTTGTCATCGTTTGAAGTAAGTAAAATGGTAAAACCTTAAGGAGTTGATTTAAACCATAGGGATACAACTCACTTGACTTGGAACATGAGATCCTATCAATAATTGAACCAATATTCTTCAAAATCCATAGGTATTATTTTTTGAATGTGATGATAATACACCAAGACTAACATGTGTATTGGTCAATGATAAAATATCATATGCCAAAAATATTAGATATCAAGTCAATACGGATGTACTTATTGGAGAACAAGACCTCTCAAGAAGAATTACATGGGTGATTATATTAATCGTCTTTTATGTTGAGAATGATGTATATCATCACCATTAAATACAACAGTTTATGACATATTATATACTTTTGAAATCTTCAATGAGAACTTGAAGAAGGGTGATATAAAGACACTTGTTGGTTGTATTGTGAGTCATAGGGGTATATTTAGATTATGTAGATTGTATTTCCCCCCTCCTATATAACATAAGTCATATTTTCTCTTAGAAGTAACACTACAAAATGAACACTTATTGTCATGCAAGTTACTATTAATGACATGGAACATATGCCTTCGATATTCTACTTTAATTTTAAGGGACATGTACATCATGGGGAGGATGAGATGTCCATCTCTTGAGTTCTATTATAATAGATGAATGCAAATTATTGTATGGTAACATTAGTCACGAAAAGGTTAAATTCATTACTAAGTGATGTTGTTACTTGAGTAACAATGGTTTATTTCCTAATGTTAGTATTTGCTTTTTGAATTATAATAGATATTAGGGCTTTTACTCCTGACATAACATGTATCTATAGATGACACAATAAGAACATATTTAAAGAAGAGAAGATTTTGTTTTTCACTTTAAGTTTCATTATATACTTAATGAGATAAACTAGAAAATTAACACTTAGATTTGTTTTTCGACTAAAGCGTTGACTAAACTAACCCTGTGAATAGTTTAAGAAAATTAGAATCATGTCCCAGTAAGCTTTTGAATTGTAAATCCATATCCCCCCATAAATCTTTAGAATATCCTTTACGCCAAATTGTCTGTCAGTTTGACAATATTGTGACTATCACTATAGTTAGATAAATGAGACAACAAGATATAGAAAATATTTTATGAGGACCAACAATATCATTCAACAAAAATGCATATATATGCGCACATGACATGTTCAAATCCTTTTGTGTTGTTACCATAAAGATATTAACATCTAATGAGTATATGGTGATTGACATTGACTCTAAAACCTACATCATTCTTCTTCTTCCCCCTATTTTAATTCTATTTCAAAGTGGTGGAACAATGGAAAATTGCTATTGCATGAGGAGATTTGTGCTTTGTATGCAAAGATAGACGGCTAATTTTGGATCACCATCACATATGTATTGTGGATGCATGTACAAATATGAAAAAAGAGGAAACCTTAACATCAACAAATGTCCATCATTGAAAAAGAGTTACACTTTCCATTGTTTAATGTATAAAACATATAATAACATGTTGATTTCCAATATCCCTACTGTGAGGAGCCATTTGGGTGGCCCATTTAAATGTGTTGCAATAGTTAACTAATGGGATCAGATTTTGACTACCCAATTTCCATAAATGGACACTTCTCAATTATAGTGTTTGGATGACTGTGGATTTAAAAAACCAATGATAACAAGTTTTTAATCACCTTGTTTGGTATATATGTAATTAGAATGGAGTATTTGTCTTAATCTCATCATTGATATACTTAATCATCTATACAAACCGAATATGCATCAATATTGTTTGTGTGCATTCAGACTATAAACTGAGACTGAGCACATATGAATTTCACAATTATTTCTATGATTGGTAAACTAGTCATTCAATTGTGGCTGTTCAAGATTGTATAACCAATCAACTCCAGAAAGAAATATATTTTAAAGGAATATATAACCAAAAAAATATACCACATTTTCTAAAACACACCTGAAAACAACCAATTTCTCAACAAACAACTAAATGGTCTCACACCACCAGACAAAATGCATTACCTTAAACAAAAATAAGCCACATAAATAAAAACACATTGTCTCAAATAGAACACATTATCTTAAATAAACCACGTTCATGAAACAACATTATCTCACAACCACACATAAAATGACATCTTAGAAAACACGAAATCACCCATTTGAGATCCAAACACCTGTAAGAATGGATATTAGAAAGTATGGATCACAAACCAAAGAATAAAAAAAAACCTTATATATAATGGATATAAAGAAAAGAACATGAGCTTATATATAGTCAATATAAACATATAGGACAAGCCACTTTCCATTTCCGAAACATGGTATTAGATTGGGATTCATATATCTTCTATTCATATGCACACACCGCGTCCTATAGTAATCCCAAACATGTAGTGTCCAAGAAAAGAAGAATAACTAGATGACATTTCTCTAACATGTAATCCCTATAAACATATATTGTTAATTTTTCCTAAACAAGGATCTAATAAGTAATCAGGAAATGATCTATTGTGATCCCAAACATGTGGGGCTTATGTCTTTCTCACTCCCCCTTCTTCCCTCTGTAAACCTACAACTGTACTAGACTTACACAAAATAGACTATCGTTCAATCAATACCCTCAGTTGAAAAAAAAATAGTAACTAGAAGTACGAAATAGCACAACTACGACCCTATTTAGTAAATCAATTACAACACTACTTGTAGTAACGAATCTGCATAGAAGTATTATTCAATACAATGCTACATGCCTCAACTTCGAACTACAAGATAGACCCATCTGCCCATCCATGTACCTTCACTCAATAATGAATCTATAGGAACAAGTTAGTATTTTACTCTTTACCACAACATAATGACATTCCAATCACTGTCAACCAATCACCATATCCAAACATTAGCAACCCATCAGAATAATCACAAATCACCCATTCAACAACCATCATCTCCAATCACCAATAAGACAACCACCTCCATATTCTCAAAGCATCCAATCACCCAACCATATTCTCAAAAGTAACACCTTCACAACCATTCAAACAACAACAACAACACATTCAACCATAACTCCACCACCATGACACCACTATTTTGCTACTCCACACACCTTCTTTTCGGCTCACCCAATCATCACCTAAATCAACAACCATAATCATCAACACTACCTTCAATAACACCTACACATTCACCATAACAAAAACCTACATAACATTAACAAAACATACCCAAAATACCTAATACACCCACCAAGCAATCCAATTCACCCATGAAAAACATAGTTATCTCATGAATGCCACTATCAACACATCTCAAAGCACCACCTCCTCACAATTAATTATATAAGTAGTAGATGAAGGGTAACTAAATGGTCAAACCCATTTATATCATTGATTCTAGACCACAATACATCTCAAAGCATCACTTCTTCATATGAAACATATCTCAAAACAAATACCATCCACAAATCATGTACAAGAAATAATAAGGCAGTAGTGGAACCATGTACAAAAAGAAAGATCAATCAACCATACCTAGATGCATTTAGCTGCAATTGTTGTGAATCTTTAGTGAAAGAACATATAGTTTAAAAACACATGAGAGAAGACCAGTTACAATATTGTAACAAAAGACTCACCATTAAATTAAAGTAAGAAAAATATCAACCAATTATACCTAGATTGACATGAGAATCACATGTGAACCAATAAAGAAAGCACCAAATAGAGACAAAATAGAGAGAAACAAGCAATCTAGAATCATGATCAAAATATGGGTACACATACCATCAAATCATAATATGTAACCAAAGAAAGAGTTAAGGTACATAAGATTAAGATTACAATATTAGAGATGACTTTTCGATACGAAAACTACAAGCTAGTAATAAATAACGATAGAAGAAAATAGTATGCCTCAGATACAGTGCCCAAATGTTCAATGCATAAAAAGTCTACAGAAATATATCTAGATAAGAACACTAAAGACCAAGAACTAAAAAACTAGGCTATCTATATCAATTGGGTCGTCATCAGCATCATCATCCTTGGGCTCTGGTTGGTAATCTCCATCATCATTGAGGGTGCAGTAGTGGAAGCAGTTGTAGCCTCACCATCATCACCGTCAGAAGATCCATCATGACCAACATCCTCAACATCCTCACCATCTCCAGCTTCTTCCTTAGTATCCTGGTTAGGCATCTCCTCATCAACAGGAGGTCTAAAAGTACGAGTACCAGTCCATATGGCATTCTGCTCAGTCCAAGACATGCCACATGCATGTAATGCATTTTCTTGTGGAAAGGTGGGAGTAGAAACTCCATCATAGATAGAAAGTAGAGAGGTGGAAGGGCCAACAAGAAGCGCCAGACGCAGAAGAGCACCAGGGGTAGGCGAAGGTCCACCATCAGAAGAAGTAGGGGATGTTGCAAAAGCAGCAGGTGGAGGGTCAGGGTAGAACTGACAGTATGCATAAGAGGCATACTTAGCACTGGGGTAATCCTGGTAGGGTGGGTGGGGATGGTTGTAGGACAAGTTCATGTGTGACATGATTAAACATGAGGTCCTGGTGGATGTGGTCCTAAACCTAAAGGTTGTATGTATGTTGATGTATCATATATCCCATGAGAGCTTCATTGGATACAGAAAATGAGGCATGGTCAGGTCGAGTGGTGGTGGCAGAGGAGGGGCATGGATGAAGGTAGAGGCACCTGGTGTGGTGGAGGAAGTAGGAGGAAATGTTTTCTTGATGGTTGTCTCACTAATGCAAACTTCTTTCTGACTTGGTTTGTAGCCAAGGTCATGGAAGAGAGGCTTTTCAGCATGGTGAGAAAACACACGACAGATCAGGTTTTGGATAAGGGAGATGGGTGTTAGTGGTGTTCCTCCCTGATTCAAAGTAGTTCATACAACAAAAAATATAAAAAGCCCACTTGACTCCGATATAGTTCAACAAATAGTACATGATTGTTCCAATATTCTCTATAATTTTAGTTTCATTCTGCTTGGGATGGATATTGCAATTGACAAATAAAGAAATTAGGTGTGTCTCTATATGGAGGGAAGAGGAGGGTAAGGTAGACTTCTTCTGATATGGGACATCAGGCTTCTTCAAGAACTTATGGATATTGGGAAGGGGGCATGGGTTTAAAGCTCTTTTAGAAACCTTCAGGGTCTAAGAGGTCATGGAAAGAGGGATAGGAAGTCGTGCCAAGAGGCGATGACGTCCATACCAGAGAAATAGGTATTCAACAAATCCAAAGAGATTTTTATCATCGACGTTAGGATTACCTGGGTATTAGGTGGTGGCACATGGGTGTTGTAGTTCCACATGAGATTGGCATAAAACATGTGGACAGCCTTCATGTTAGGCATGGAATTTGTGAAGCACAGACGCTCTGCACACAAAGCACTAAGATTGTAACGACCCCGCCTCCCGGTAACCCCCAATCAAGGGAGACCAAGAGGTCAGAGGTGTTATCCCAATATTTCAATATTCATGGTTTTACATTTAATCAAAACTAGTTATCAAATTCTACTATTACTAAACTAAAAGGTTGGAATAAAATAAAACTTTTTGCATACCTTATAAAATTCAGATTCTAGACTTCTATCCATAGACAAAGTCTATCTAACTAATCCTCCTTGAAAAGTTTAGTTGTGTCTTCACAAATTTTGATTTACTATTTGTCCATTTTTCGGAAATGTATCTAAAACATCGAAGAATAAAATGTCGGTCAATATATTACTATACTGGTTTGTGGGGGACAATCACAATTTCACAAATATGTTCTAATAACCTAAATATAGAAAATAATTGATTGACAATCCAAATTACATTTTCAATGTGACTCCTGAACAGTTTTTTCCCTAAACCCTAGATTGCCCTCTCTTAGGGTTTTGTCCCTGCAAGGGACATAAGGCCACCTTCTCCATCCTAAGCATGGTGCCTGGGGTCACCTCATGAGGTTCCCACTGGTCTTCCCTCTGGGCTTGACCAAATCAGACCTTCCCTCTAGGGCATGATCTTGCAACATACATCAGGGTGGCATGTAGGTTTGAGAAGAACATTCATATTTAATTGTGATACACATAGGGACTGTATAGGATTGCAGAATTGAACATCCAACAGTTTAGGTTGCACATAAATCGAGAAACTTTGTGAAACGCCGTGAATCATAAAGGTGATTATTCATAAAGTAACCACATAAATGTTCAGTCAAATCAACAAGCTAATAGTAATCTAAGCAAGAAAGTGTCCAGGCAAGTAGTTCAATCCATACACACAAGCAAGAACCCTGAAAAGTACATGTAATCTATTTACTATTCACTTTCTCATATTCTATTCATTTGAACTCGCTTCCTAGGGTTTCCTACTTCCTTTTAGGGTTTCATTAGGGTTCATCTTCATTATTGACACTATAAACCCTAGAATTGCAAATCTAATCACAAACCCTAACTAGCTTGTTAAATCCTTCCTAACAGGTTTAGGATCAACTCATAATTACATTATTCTAAGGAATCTCGAATTAATCATGTTAATCGACCCTTTTACCCTAAATTAGGGTTTCTATATGCATTATCATAGATTCATGTGGAAAACCCTAAAACAAGCAAATCATTACCTAATATCATGTTCAAATCCTACTTTACTTTTCAATAGGTTACTAATACTCGAAATAACCATTAAGGACCTTAGATTTGATTTTCAATCATAATTAGGGTTTTTAACTAAAGTTTAATGGATCATATGATCAAATTTAGGAACTTTTGGAATTAGAAACTAAATCAAGTTCTAATAATAATTTTAACATGTTCCTCATAATTTTATGATCATTTTCATATATAAAGTTTTCTCATCCGATCATCCTAGGATTTTCTATGATTTTTATCATTTAAATCGATTCTGGACAATCAAGGAATGCCACGCGTCTCTTTCGACTCCACTGAGTCGAGCCAGCGGGGATGGGCGTTAGCCAATCGGCTCGCACCGCATCAGCACCCAGGTCTAGTGAGGAGCGTGCCTCGTCAGTGATAAAACAAAACAAAAGAATAATAAAACCCTTACCTGTAACAAATAGCCAGAAGGGTAGAATGGTAATCTCATGAGGGTTCATCTTCAACTCCGCGTGTTGCCTGCAACGAGCCGAGAGTCAACTCTCTGGTTGACTTCGAGCCTTCGATCGTCTGCGAGCAAACGAAGAACGTCGGGACCTTTGCCTACCTCCCACGAACCTGCCAGACCGGTCAATTGCTTCTTTACAATGCTCCTTCATCGTCAACTGACCTCGGCTACTCCAGTTAGGTCTGCTGCTCATTGAGGGGAAAGAACAGGGGTGTTCGTCAATTTGAGGGCACTAAATTGTTCTTCGTAGCGCTCTGGTCTCACGAAACAACTTGTGGGTGTGTTGGTACCATGGGGTATCCCCCCCTATTTATAGGGTCGGCTCTCGACTCCTGTGGATTGGGGTTTCCTTAGTTCCACCACGAAACCCATTGAATCTTGGGATGTCCGTTGAACTACCAAAAAAGGGTAAACCAATGTGATCATTACATTGTAGGTGCTTATGATGGGACGGATGTGACTTCCCTCATAAGTCATGGGTGGCATAGCCTGTTGTGAAAGTCCCCAAATCCCCCTAGGTGGGGCCGAGAGAAAGGATGGGGGGTGACCATGCATGGAATTTCTCGACCTGTCTCTGAGGGATAGTTGAACGAGCGACTCATGAATGTTGTCGGGTCAGACAAGCCAATAATTCGAATGTGTTCGGTTGTTTTTCCCAATTCTCTCGCGCATCCAAGATCGAGAAAAGGTCAGAGATACCCAAGCTTGTGTCCTTCTTGGATTGGAGTCCCGACACTGCTCCAGCACCGTTGGATCCCAAGATCTGTGATAAGAATAACAAGATCTAGGTCTCAGATTGCCCGGGTTGCCAATAAATCAAGGTATTTGATTTATCCAAAGGATTAACCGTCCTCTTTTAGGAATTTTGTAAAATTCATAATTCCTTATTCGTTTATCATTTTTCATTCAAATTTTAAAGGAAACTTTGGATCGATATTATCTACTTGTGTACCAAAATTGAGTCCCAAATTCCAAAGGAAAATGGTATTATCTTCATGTGCAAGTTATCCTTGAATAAAGCTTGTTTAATTGGTATTTTCTCTTTCTTATCTTATTATCTTTACAACTTGGACTCCTTGAAACCCAAGAAATCCCAAAGATACAAAATTCATCTTTGAAGGATAATTCCTAGCCTTCTAGATGCTTCTACCTCTTTCTTTTCTCCTTATATTAGATTTTCCTTTATTAATTGAATTTCATTTCCTTTTATTTACTCTTCTTGGCATTGGGCCCAATAGCCAATAAGGCCCACAAAATCAAACAAGCAAGGATATTTAGCAAGGAAATTCACTCATCAAATCAAATCAAACAATTACATGTTCATATATCTTTAAAAGGAGAAATTACATTTCAATTCTGAACTAGGAAAAATGAAGTTATAACATCCTCCCCTCCTTATAAGAATTTTGCCCAAAAATTCAACAATCAAACAAACAAATCAGGATATGCTTTTTACATGTCCATCTCCAGCTCCCATATGGCCTCATCCTCTCCATGGTGCTTCCAAAGAACCTTTATCATCTCTATATTCTTACATCTGAGTTCTTTCACCTTGGTATCTAGAATCCACAAAGGTGACTCAGGATATGTCATCTTCCCTTGAAGCTCAATAGGGTCAATGCTTAGCACATGGCTTGGATCTTGCACATATCGCTTCAGATTGGATACATGGAATACATCATGCATCATATTATATTGTGGGGGTAACACCAGACGGTATGCAGCTTCACCAATCCATTCTAACACCTCAAACGGACCCACGTATCGGGGACTTAGCTTCCCTATGTTCTTGGCTATACCTCAGAGCGGTCGGATTTTCAAGAATACATGCTCTCCCACAGTGAACTGCACATCAATCCGCTTCACATCAACATACAACTTCTGTCAATCATGGGCTCACTTCAGCCTCTACTTGATCAAAGCGGCTTTATCTGCATACACTTGGATCTCTTCTGATCTTAACAAAGTCCTCTCATCGACATCATCCCAGTGAAGCAGTGACTTACATGGTCTCCCATAAAGAGCTTCATACGGAGGCATCCTGATACTGGCTTAGTAGTTGTTGTTGTAAGCAAACTCGGCTAAAGGTAAGTATTGCTCCCATAATCCACCCCAATCGAGCATACAAGCTCTCAATAGATCCTCTAATGTCTGAATCGTCCTCTCTGACTGACCAATCGTCTGGGGGTGATAAGCGGTACTGAACTTCAACCTTGTACCAAGTTCTTCTTATACCTACTTCCACAGCTTGGAAGTGAACTTCAGGTCCCTATCAGAGATGATGGAACCCGATATGCCATGCCAACATACTATCTCCTTGATATACAACTTGGCTAGGTCTGACACCTTGGCAGTGGTCTTCAGGAGAAGGAAGTGTGCTCACTTGGTAATGCGATCTACCACAACCCATATCGCATCATGGCATCTCTTGGTCCGGAGTAGACCCACCAAAAAATCCATGGTGATCTGCTCCCATTTCCACTCTGGAATATCTATCGAGTGTAAAAGTATGTCGGGTCGTTAGTGTTCATCCTTCCCCATTTGGCACGTAATACAACTAGCCACATATGCCGCAATGTCTCTCTTCATTCCTGGCCACTAGAAATGCCTCTACATATCCTTAAACATCTTTGTAGTGTCTGTGTGTATCGTATACTTAGAACCATGAGCCTCTTACAAGATACGTTCCTTCAATGGTGAATCTTCAGGAACCCAAATACGAATCTTGTAACGGATTCCACCATCCATCCTTGCTGAGAGAAGGGTCTGAGGTTTCTCTAATAAACATTTCATCTTTCTAAGTTTTGAACTGGTCAACTGAGCAGGCACCAAATTGCTCAATAAATCTGATTGAATCTGTATGTTGGCCAATCGAACTCGGTCCTCTAATGGTTGTAGAGTCCACTCCACCAGCTTTTCCAAACTTTTCCACTGGTTGGACAAAATAGCTGCACATCTGAGCTGCTTCCGACTCAGTGCATCGACTACGACGTTCGCCTTCCCAGGGTGATAGACGATTTTGAAGTTGTAATCCTTCATGTACTCCATCCATCGTCGTTGTCCTAGGTTCAAGTCTCTATGTGTTAGGAGATACTTTAGACTTTTATGGTAGGTGAATATCTCAAAGGTATCTCCGTACAGGTAATGCCACCATATCTTCAAAGCATGAATAATAGTAGCCAGTTCTAAGTCATGTGTCGGGTAATTCACCTCATTGGGCTTGAGTTGTCGGGAAGCATATGCAGCCACATGCTGATTCTGCTCCAACACACAGCCAAGTCCCATCTTCAATGTGTCGGTGAAGATCATGAAACCCTCATTACCAGAAGTCAAGGTCAACACTGGAGCGGTGGTCAACTTCTCATTTAATTCTTGGAAGTGAGCTTCACATACGTTGGACCACACAAACTTTTCATCCTTCTAGGTCATCTTGGTGAGCGACAAATCAGTCTTTGAGAAATCTTCGATGAAGCGCCGAAAGTATCTTGCCAACCCCAAGAAGCTATGAATCTCAGAGGGTTTTTTGGTGCAGTCCAATCTCAAACAGCCAACACTTTAGCTGGATCTACGGCAATCGTTCCTCCGGATATGATGTGTCCAAGAAACATGACATGGTCTATCCAAAACTCACATTTTGAGAATTTCCCATAGAACTTTTGCTTTCTCAGGATATTAAGGACTCTATCCAGATGGTCACGATTTTGCTCTAGGTCATCAGAATACACTAGGATGTCATCTATGAACACTATGACAAAGGAGTCAAGGAAGGGTTCAAACACACTGTTCATAAGGTTCATAAAGACACTGGGTGCATTGGACAACCCAAACGGCATGACCACAAACTCATAATGGTCGTAACGGGTTCGAAAATTCTTCTTAGGGATGTCATCACTCTTGACTCGTACCTGGTGGTACCCAGCCCTCAAATCAATTTTGGAAAAGACTCAGGCCGATTTTAGTTGGTCAAATTGGTCGTCTATCCTAGGTAGAGGGTACTTGTTCTTAATCGTCGCATGATTGATCATCTAGTAATCAATACACATCTGGAGTGATCCATCCTTCTTCTTCACAAAAAGTATTGGTGCTCCCCATGGTTATGTACTAGGTCTAATGAAACCTTTATCTAGCAACTCCTACAGTTGTTTCTTCAGCTTGAGCAACTCAGCAGGGGCCATCATGTATGGTGCCTTAGATATAGAGTTTGTCCCAGAAGCTAGCTCTATTGAAAAGTCCACCTCTCTCTCAGGGGGAATTCCAGGAAATTCATCTGGAAAAACATCTGCATACTCCCTAACTACCACTATTTCTTCAAGAGATTGCACCTTAGGCTCTGGCTTGGTGACTACTGCTAGGAAAGCTTGACAGCCTTTGGATATCATCTACTCAGCCTTCGGAACTGACACGTATAGGTTGGTGGTCGCATCTCTCCTTCCTCAAATGGTAAAGTGTGGATGACTAAGTTTCCTAATAAGGATCTTCTTTTCTCTACAGTCAATCTGTGCTCTATAGGTGTAAAGCCAATCCATTCCAATGATTACATCGAAATCATTCGTATCGAGGAGGATGAAGTCAGTAGGAAGCTCGTGACTTAGGTACTTAACTGGAAAGACTGGGGTTACATATCCGACCACTCGGGGTTGTGACATCCAAAAATAGCCTAAATCCTTGATGTCCAAACAAAGCATAGTTTCCAGATTTCTCGAAATGAAAGTATTAGTAGAACTAGAATCAAAAAGAGCTTTTACATTTTATCCCATGACTTCAAGCATGCCTACATAGTTTCATACTGTATCAGAGTACTATTACATGATCAAGATAAACAGAAAGGAAAACTCTATGGGTTATTACCCTCAATCAATCTATTAGCATTTGCATGGGCTTCTTCATTGTCGATGGTGAACACTCTGGCTTGCCTTCTCTCTCCAACAGGTGGACCTCGATCTAGTAATCCTCCTCCTGCTGGGGGTGTTGCTTCCACTGGTTGCACTACTATTGGACCTCTCAGATCAAACAAAGGATAGTTGGCGATGAAGTGTCCCTCCTGCTGGCAACAGAAGCACACCCTCTTCTCGAAGAGACACTTCCCAAGATGTGTCCATCCATAGGTATGGCACTTTTGAAAGCAATTATCACCACATGGCTTTCCTTTGTTTCCATGCTTGCCCTTGGTGTGGTTACGTCCTTGTCCTTTCTTGTGATCACTCTTTTGTCCTTGAGTACCTTCAGTGAAACCCAAATATCCTTTGGGTGGGTTCTGAGCAGGCATCATTGTCCTCTCCATGTCTAAGGTGGTGTTGTAGGATTCAGTGAAGGTTGTTGGTTTACTCTCCATCACATGAGGCTTGATTGTAAGGTGAAGACGCTCTACAAAATGGTCCACCTGCCTTTCCTCGGTCATCATGTGCCCAAAATGCTCCAAGATGTGAAACTTACGGCCAAAGTCCGCAACAGATAGGCTACCCTGGATCATCTTGGTGAACTCTCTTTCCTTATCCTTCTTGGCGGATGTGGGGATGAATCTGGTTGTAAAGATAGTCCTGAAGTCAGTCCATGCCATCGGCTCCTCACCCAGATCTCGACCCATGGTGTGGTTCTCCCACCATATCTTGGAGGCTCCTTCCAAGAGGTAAGCAGCAAAAGGAACCTTCTTGTTTGGTTGCACCTCAAGCATGCAAAAATTGTTCTCGACTACCAGCAGCCAAGCATCTTCTTTGTCAACCACTTTGGTCTTATCTTCTCCCTATAATTTCTCAATATTCAGCTTGACAAAGTCCAGAATTGTGACTCCAAGTCGGGTACGAACGGAAAGCGACTCACCATTTTCATTTGTGGCTATATCCCTGAGGGCTAGGGCACTAATGGCCTTAGTTAACATCTTTTGTTGTTCCATCTGTAGAACATTAGGGGTGTAAATTACCATTGTAGGTCCCAGACCACCTATCAGGTTCTCCTCAAACTTGACCTCATCCTTAGACATGTGTTCTCCCTCCCGGTCCATCTCGGGGTTGTCGAAGGGAACTAGCTTAGGATCTGGGCCTTCTTCAGAGGCTCCCTCGGGTCTCATTCTCTTCTTTGAGGACTCATCACCCTAGTCCCTCTTCCTCTTCTTGGAAGATCCCTTTCTCTTGTGGTCAGGAGGTCGACCCCTAGTTGGGTTCTCATTGGCCTCGACGGGAGTAGCTATGGTCTTCACATGTTCCATCTACATAAGCACACAATCAAACTTTAGTTTACATTTAAACACGTTCTACTTATGTCAATGACATCTTGTTTACATGCCTTTTATTAATTTGGTGGAGGATTCCTTAATCCTTATCATACTCACCCTGACCTCAAGTGGGTGGGGAAGAGAGAGAACCCTAAACCTTAGATCCTTATATGAATTAGGGTTGAGAAGTGATGAAATAGATGAGAGAGTCCTAAAGGAATCTTATTTTGAGTCAAGACCTCAGACTTTGTCTAGGCAGTCACACCGCATCCAGGAGTCCTCGTGACTGACTAGTTGGGTGGAGGAAAATATTGCCAGCCCTTGGACTGTGATCCTTTTCTAGACACCTTTGTCTTTGGAAAATCCTCTAATAACTCCCTTAGTTCTACAGAGTTTGTAAAATTTAATGATTACTAAGTATTAAATGAGAAACCATGGCTCTAATACCAAATGTAACAACCCCACCTCCCGATAACCCCCAATCAAGGGAGACCAAGAGGTCAGAGACGCTATCCCAATATTTCAGGATTCATGGTTTGACATTTAATCAAAAATAATTATCAAATTCTACTATTACTAAACTAAAAATCTGGAATAAAATAAAACTTTTTGCATACCTTATAAAATTCGAATCTAGGCTTCTATCCATAGACAAAGTCTATATAACTAATCCTCCTTGAAAAGGTAAGTTGTATCTTCACAAATTTCGATTTACTGTTTGTCCATTTTTATAAATGTACCTAAAACACCGACAAACAAAATGTCGGTCAGTATATTGTTATACTGGTATGTAGGGGACAATCACAATTTCAAAAATATGATAACCTATAGCAAATAATTGATTAAAAATCCAAATTATGTTTTCAATGTGACTCCTCAACCTCTTTTGTCCTAAACCTTGGATTACCCTCTCTTAGGTTTTGTCCCTGCAAGGGACATAAGGCCACCTTCTCCATCCTGAGCTTGGTTCCTGGGGTCACCTCTCGAGGTGCCCAATGATCTTCCCTCTGATGCTTGATCTTACAACATACATCAGGGTGGCATGTAGGTTCGAGAAGCACATTCATATTTAATTGTGATACACATAGGGACTTTATAGGATTGCATAATTGAACTTCCAACAGTTTAGGTTGCACATAAATCGAGAAACTTTGTGAAACGCTATGAATAATAAAGGAGATTATTCATAAAGTAACCACATACATGTTCAGTTGAATCAACAAGCTAATAGTAATCCAAGCAAGAAAGTGTCTAGGCAAGCAATTCAATCCACACACATAAGCAAGAACCCTGAAAAGTACATGTAATCTATTTACTATTCACTTTCTCAGATTCTATTCATTTGAACTCACTTCCTAGGGTTTCCTACT
This sequence comes from Alisma plantago-aquatica, assembly GCA_963693085.1. Classification (NCBI taxonomy): domain Eukaryota; kingdom Viridiplantae; phylum Streptophyta; class Magnoliopsida; order Alismatales; family Alismataceae; genus Alisma; species Alisma plantago-aquatica. Next base: position 552,148,190 of record OY856414.1, on the reverse strand, counting down.
TCCTTTTAGGGTTTCATTAGGGTTCATCTTCATTATTGACACTATAAATCCTAGAACAACAAATCTAATCAAAAACCCTAACTATCTTGTTAAATCCTTCCTAACAGGTTTAGGATCAACTCATAATTACATTATTCTAAGGAATCTTGAATTAATCATGTTAATCACCCCATTTACCCTAAATTAGGGTTTCCATATGCATTATCATAGATTCATGTGGAAAACCCAAAAACAAGTAAATCCTTACCTAATATCAGGTTCAAATCCTACTTTACCTTTCAACAGGTTACTAATACTCGAAATAACCAATTAAGGACCTTAGATCTGATTTCCAATCATAATTAGGGTTTTTAACTAAAGTTTAATGCATCATATGATCAACTTTAGGAACTTTTGGAATTAGAAACTAAATCAGGTTCTAAAAATATTTTTAACAGGTTCCTCATAATTTTCTGATCATTTTTCATATATAAAGCTTTCTCATCTAATCATCCTAGGATTTTCTATGATTTGTATCATTTAAATCGATTCTGGTCAATCAGGGAACGCCACATGTCCCTTTTGACTCCACTAAGTCAAGCCAGCGGGATCGGGCGTGAGCCAATCATCTCACGCCGCATCAGTGCCCGGGTCCAGTGAGGAGTGCGCCTCGTGAGCGATAAAACAAAACAAAAGGACAATAAAGCTCGTACCTGTAACGAAGAGCTGGAAGGGTACAACGGTAATCTCACGAGGGTTCATCTTCAACCTTTGCACATTGCTTGCAATGAGCCGAGAGTCAACTCTCTGGTTGACTTGAGCCTCTGATCGCCCGCGAGCAAACGAAGAATGTTGGGACCTTCGCCTACCTCCCATGAACCTACCCGACCATTCAATTGCTTCTTCTCAACGCTCCTTCACTGTCAACTAACCTCGGCTACTCCAGCGAGGTCTGCTGCTCGTCGAGGGGAAAGAACATGGGTGTTCGTCGATTTGAGGGCACTAAATCGTTTGTCGCAGCACTCTGGTCTCAAGAAACAACTTGTGGGTGTGTTGGTACCACAGGGTATCCCCCCTATTTATAGGGTCGGCTCTCGACTCCTGTGGATTGGGGTTTCCCTAATTTCACCACAAAACCCATTGAATCATGGGATGATCAGACTCGGAAATATCTCCCGAATTCAATGGTTGTTTTTCCCAATTATCTCGCGCATCCAAGATCGAGAAAAGGTCGGAGATACCCAAGCATGTGTCATGCTCAGACTGGAGTCTCGATGCCGCTCCAGTGCCATTGGATCCCAAGATCCGTGATCTGGATCGCGAGATCTAGGGCTCAGATTGCCCGGGTTGCCAATAAATCAAGGTATTTGATTTATTCAAAGGATTCACCTTCCTCTTTTAGGAATTTTGTAAAATTCATAACTCGTTATTCATTTATCCTTTTTCATCTAAATTTTAAAGGATACTTTGGATCGATATTATCTACTGGTGTACCAAAATTGAGTCCCAAATTCCAAAGGAAAAGGGCATTATATTCATGTGCAAGTTATAATTTAATAAACTTTGTTTAATTGGTATTTTCTCTTTCTTATCATATTATCTTTGCAACTTGGACTCCTTGGAACCCAAGGAATTCCAAAGATATGAAATTCATCTTTAAAGGATAATTCCTAACCTTCTAGATGCTTCTAACTCTTTCTTTTCTCCTTATATTAGATTTTCCTTTATTAATTGAATTTCTTTTCCTTTTATTTCCTCTTCTTGGCATTGGGCCCAATAGCCAGTAAGGCCCACAAAATCAAACAAGCATGGCTATTTAGCAAGGAAATCCACTCATCAAATCAAATCAAACAATTGCATGTTCATATATCTTTAAAAGGACAATTACATTTCAATTCTGAACTAAGAAAAATGAGGTTATAACATCCTCCCCTCCTTATAAGAATTTTGTCCCAAAATTCAGCAATCAAACAAACAAGTCAGGATATGCTTTTTCCATGTCCGTCTTCAGCTCCCATGTGGCCTCATCCTCTCCATGGTGCTTCCAAAGAACCTTTACCATCTCTATATTCTTAAATCTGAGTTCTTTCACCTTGGTATCTAGAATCCACAAATGTGACTCATGATATGTCAACTTCCCTTGAAGCTCAATAGACTCAATGCTCAGCACATGGCTTGGATCTTACACATATTGCTTTAGATTGGACACATGGAATACATCATGCATCGTACTATACTGTGGGGGTAACGCCAAATGGTATGCAGCTTCACCAATCCATTCTAACACCTCAAACGGACCCACATATCGGGGATTCAGCTTCCCTCTATTCTTGGCTATAGCTCGGAGCAGTCGTATTTTCAAGAATACATACTCTCCCACAGTGAAATGCACATCAGTCCACTTCACATCAGCATACGACTTCTATCGATCTTGGGCTCTCTTCAACCTCTGCTTGATCAAAGCGACTTTATCTGCATACACTTGGAGCTCATCTAATCTTAACAAAGACCTTTCACCGACATCATCCCAGTGAAGCGGTGACTGACATGGTCTCCCATAAAGAGCTTCATACGGAGGCATCCTGATATTGGCTTGGTAGTTGTTGTTGTAGGCAAACTCGGCTAAAGGTAAGTACTGCTCCAATGATCTACCCCAATCGAGCACACAAGGTCTCAACAGATCCTCTAATGTCTGAATCGGCCTCTCTGACTGACCATCCGTCTAGGGGTGATAAGTGGTATTGAACTTCAACTTTGTACCAAGTTCTTCTTGTACCTACTTCCACAGCTTGGAAGTGAACTCGGGGTCCCTATCGGAGATGATGGAACTAGGTATGCCATGCAAACGTACTATCTCCCTGATATATAGCTCGGCTAGGTCTGACACCTTGGCAGTGATCTTCAGGGTAAGGAAGTGTGCTGACTTGGTAAGGCAATCTACCACAACCCATATCGCATCATGACCTCTCTTAGTCCGAGGTAGACCCATCACGAAATCCATGGTGATATGCTCCCGTTTCCACTCTAGAATCTCTATCGAGTGTAAAAGTTTGTTGGGTCAGTGGTGTTCAACCTTCACCATTTGGCACGTAAGACAGCTGGCCACATATGCCGCAATGTCTCTCTTCATTCATGGCCACCAGAAATACCTCTGCAGATCCTTAAACATCTTTGTAGTGCTCAGGTGTATTGTATACTTAGAACCATGAGCCTCTTGTAAGATATGTTCCTTCAACAGTGAATCTTCAGGAACCCAAATATGACTCTTGTAACGGATTCCACCATCCACCCCTACTGAGAGATGGGTCTGAGGTTTCTCTAATAAACCTTTCACGTTTCCAAGTTTTGAACTGGTCAACTGAGCATGCACCAAACTGCTCAATAAATCTGATTGAATCTGGATGTTGGCCAATCATACTCGGTCCTCTAACAACTGCGGAGTTCACTCCACCAGCTTTTCTAGACTTTTCCACTGGCTGGCCAAAACTGCTGCACATCTTAGCTGCTTTTGACTCAGTGCATCGGCTACGACGTTCGCCTTCCCAGGGTGATAGGTAATTGTGAAGTCGTAATCCTTCATGTACTCCATCCATTGTCGTTGTCGTAGGTTCAGATCTCTCTGTGTCAGGAGATACTTCAAACTTTTATGGTCGGTGAAGATCTTGAAGGTAGCTCCATACAGGTAATGCCACCATATCTTCAAAGCTTGACTAATAGCAGCCAGTTCTAAGTCATTTGTCAGGTAATTCACCTCATTGGGCTTGAGTTGTCGAGAAGCATATGCAACCACATGCCAATTCTGCTCCAACACAGCCAAGTCCCATCTTCAATGCGTCAGTGAAGATCATAAAACCCTCATTATCGGAAGGCAAGGTCAAGACTGGTGTGGTGGTCAACTTCTCCTTTAATTCCTGGAAGTGAGCTTCACATACGTCAGACCACACAAACTTTTCATCCTTCTAGGTTAGCTTGGTGAGCGGAAAAGCAGTCTTTGAGAAATCCTTGATGAAGTGCTGATAGTATCCGGCCAACCCCAAGAAGCTGCGGATCTTAGAGGGGTTTTTCGGTGCAAGCCAGTCACAAGTAGCCGACACTTTAGCTGGATCCACGGCGATCATTCCTCCAGATATTATGTGTCCAAGAAACATGACATGGTCTATCCAAAACTCACATTTTGAGACTTTCCCATAGAACTTCTACTTTCTCAGGATATCAAGGACTCTACCCATATGGTCACGGTGTTGCTCTAGGTCATCATAATACACCAGGATGTCATCTATAAACATTATGACAAAGGAGTCAAGGAAGGGTTGGAATACATTGTTCATAAGGTTCATAAAGACACTGAGTGCGTTGGACAACCCAAACGGCATGACCAAAAACTCATAATAGCCATAACGGGTTCAGAAAGCCATCTTAGGTATGTCATCACTCTTGACTCATACCTGGTGGTACCCAGATCTCATATCAATTTTGGAAAAGACTCGGGCCGATTTGAGTTGGTCAACCGGGTCGTCTATCATAGGTAGAGGGTACTTGTTCTTAATCGTCGCCTGATAGATCATCCGGTAATCAATACACATCCAAAGTGATCCATCATTTTTCTTCACAAAAAGGACTGGTGCTCCCCATGGTGATGTACTAGGTCTAATGAAACCTTTATCAAGAAACTCATGCAGTTGTTTTTTTAGCTCGAACAACTCAGCAGGGTCCATCCTGTAAGGTCCCTTAGATATAGAGTTTGTCACGGGAGCTAGCTCTATCGAAAAGTCCACCTCTCTCTCAGGGGGAATTCCGGGCAAGTCATCTGGAAAAATGTCTGCATACTCCTTGACTACCTCTATCTCTTCAAGAGATTGCACCTTAGGCTCCAGCTTGGTGACTACTGCTAGGAAAGCTTGACAGCCTTTGGATATCATCTGCTCAGCCTTCATAGCCGACACATGTAGGCTGGTAGTTGCATATCTCCTTCCTCGAATGGTAAAGTGTGGATGACCAAGTTTCCTAATAAGGATCTTCTTTTCTCTACAGTCAATATGTGCTCTATAGGTGTAAAGCCAATTCATTCCAATGATTACATTGAAATCATTCATATCGAGGAGGATGAAGTCAGTAGGAAGCTTGTGACTCAGGTACTTAACTAGCAAGACAGGGGTTTTTAAAAGAGATGTATATATCTGACCACTCGAGCTTGTGACATCCAAAACATAGCCTCAATCCTTGATGTCCAAACAAAGCATAGTTACCGGATTTCTCAAAATGAAAGTATTAGTAGAACCAGAATCAAAAAGAGCTTTTACATTTTATCCCATGACTTCAAGCATGGCTACATAGTTTCATACTGTATCAGACTACTATTACATGATCAAGCTAAACAGAAAGGAAAACTCTATGGGTTATTACCCTCAATCAATCTATTAGCATTTGCATGGTCTTCTTCATTGTCGATGGCAAACACTGTGGCTTGCCTTCTCTCTCCAATAGGTGGACCTCCAGATGGTACTCCTCCTCCTACTGAGGGTGTTGCTACCACTGTTTGCACTTCCACTGGACCTCTCAGATCAAGCAGAGGACAATTGGTGATGAAGTGTCCCTCCTGATGGCAACGGAAGCACACCCTCTTCTCGAAGAGGAACTACTCAGGATGTGTCCATCCACAGGTACGACACTTCTGAAAGTGATTCTCACCACGTGGCTTTCCTTTGTTTCCATGCTTGTCCTTGGTGTGGTTAAATCCTTGTCCTTTCTTGTGATCATTCTTCTATCCTTGAGTACCTTTAGTGAAACCCAAATATCCTTTGGGTGGGTTCTAAGTAGGCATCACTGTCCTCTCCATGTCTAAGGTGGTGTTTTAGGCTTCAGTGAAGGTTGCTGGTTTACTCGCCATCACATGAGGCTTGCTTGTAGGGTGAAGACGCTCTACAAAATGGTCCACCCGCCTTTCCTGGGTCATCATGTGCCCAAAACACTCCAAGATGTGAAACTTGCAGCCAAAGTCGGCAACAGATAGGCTTCCCTGGATCATGTTGGTGAACTCTCTTTCCTTCTCCTTTTAGGCTGAGGTGAGGATGAATCTGGCTGTAAAGATAGTCCTAAAGTTGGTCCATGCCATTGGCTCCTCACCCAAATCTCGACTGATGGTGTGGTTCTCCCACCAGATCTTGGCGGCTCCTTCCAAGAGGTGAGCAGCAAAAGGAACCTTCTTGTTCAGCTGCACCTCCAGCATGCGAAACCATTCTCGACTGCCAACAGCCAAGCATCTACTTTGTGGACCACTTCGGTCTTATCTTATCCCCATAATTTCTCAATATTCAACTTTATGAATTCCAGAATGGTGACTCCAAGTCAGGGACGAATGATAAGCGACTCACCATTTTCATCTCTAGATATATCTGTGAGGTCCAGGGCACTAATGGCCTCAGTTACCCTCTTCTGTTGTTCCATCCATAAGGCATCATGGGTGTGAACTACCATTGTAGGTCCCATACCACCAGTCAGGTTCTCCTCAAACTTGACCTCATCCTCAAACACATGTTCTTCCTACTGGTCCATCTCGGGGTTGTCGAAGGGAACTGGCTTAGGATCTGGGTCTGCTTCTGAGGCTCCCTCGGGTCTGTTTCTCTTCTTTGAGGACTCATCACCCTGGTCCCTCTTCCTCTTCTCAGAAGATCCCTTCCTCTTGCGGGGAGGCCAACCCCTAGATGGTTTCTCGGTGACCTCGACGGGAGTAGCTATGGTCTTCAAAAGAGCCATTACATAAGCACACAATCAAAATTTAGTTTACATTTAAACTATTTCTACTTATGCCGATTACATCTTGTTTACATGCCTTTTATTAATATAGTGGAGGATTCCTTAATCCTTATCATACTCACCCTGACCTCAAGAGGGTGGGGAAAAGAGAGAACCCTAAACCTTAGATCCTTAATTGAATTGGGGTTGAGAAGGGGAGAAATAGATGAGAGAGTCCTAAAGGTATCTTATTTTGATTCAAGACCTCAGACTTTGGCCAGGCAGTCACACCGCATCCGGGAGTCCTCATGATTGACTAACGAGGCGGAGGAAAATATTGCCAGTCCCCAGACTGTGATCCTTTTATAGACACCTCCATATTTGGAAAATCCTCTAATAACTCCCTTGGTTCTAGAGAGTTTGTAAAATTTAATAATTACTAAGGATTAAATGAGAAACCACGGATCTGATACCATATGTAATGACCCCGCCTCTCGGTAACCCCCAATCAAGGGAGACCAAGAGGTCAGAGATGCTATCCCAATATTTTAGGATTCATGGTTTGACATTTAATCAAAAATAATTAACAAATTCTACTATTACTAAACTAAAAAGCAGGAATAAAATAAAACTTGTTGCATACCTTATAAAATTTAGATTCTAGACTTCTGTCCACAAAAAAAGTCTATCTAACTAATCCTCATTGAAAATTTTAGTTGTATCTTCACAAATTTCGATTACTATTTCTCCATTTTCATAAATGTACCTAAAAATCTAACAAACAAAATGTCGGTCAGTATATTGCTATACTGATATGTGAGGGACAATCACAATTTCACAAATATGTTCTAATAAACTAAATCTAGAAAATAATTGATTATCAATCCAAATTACGTTTTCAATGTGACTCCTCAATTGCTTTTTCCCTAAACCCTGGATTACCCTCTCTTAGGGTTTTGTCCCTGCAAGGGACATAAGGCCACATTCTCCATCTTGAGCTTGGTGCCTGGGGACACCTCTCAAGGTTCCCAATGGTTTTCCCTCCGGGGCTTGACCAAATCAGACGTTCCCTCTGGGGCTTGATCTTGCAACATACATCAGGGTGGCATGTAGGTTCGAGAAGCAAATTCATATTTAATTGTGATACACATAGGGACTTTATAGGATTGCAAAATTGAACATCCAATAGTTTAGGTTGCACATAAATCAAGAAACTTCATGAAACACTGTGAATCATAAAGACAATTATTCATAAAGTAACCACATACCTGTTCACTCAAATCAACAAGCTAATAGTAATCCAAGCAAGAAAGTGTCCACACAAGTAGTTTAATCCACACACATAAGCAAGAACCCTGAAAAGTACATGTAATCTATTTACTATTCACTTTCTCAGATTCTATTCATTTGAACTCGCTTCCTAGGGTTTCCTACTTCCTTTAAGGGTTTCAGTAGGGTTCATCTTTATTATTGACACTATAAACCCTAGAATAGAAAATCTAATCACAAACCCTAACTAGCTTATTAAATCCTTCATAATAGGTTTATGATCAACTCATAATTACATTATTCTAAGGAATCTCGAATTAATCATTATAATCACCCCTTTTACCCTAAATTAGGGTTCCTATATGCATTATCATATATTCATGTAGAAAACCCTAAAACAAGCAAATCACTACCTAATATCAGGTTCAAATCCTACTTTAGCTTTCAAGGGGTTACTAATACTTGAAATAACCCATTAAGGACCTTAAATATGATTTTCAATCATAATTTGGGTTTTTAACTAAAGTTTAATGCATCAAATGATCAACTTTAGGCACTTTTAGAATTATAAACTAAATTAGGTTCTAATAATATTTTTAATAGGTTCCTCATAATTTTCTGATCATTTTTCATATATAAAGTTTTATCGTCCTATCATCCTAGTATTTTCTATGATTTTTATCATTTAAATCAATCCTGACCAATCAGGGAACGCCATGTGTCCCTTTTGACTCCACTGAGTCGAGCTAACGAGGCCGAGTGTGAGCCAATCGGCTCGCGCCGCATCAGCGCTCGGGTCCAGTGAGAAGCGCCCCTCATCAGCGATAAAACAAAACAAAAAGGACAATAAAGCCCTTACCTGTAACAAAGAGCCGGAAGGGTAGAATGGTAATCTCGTGAGGGTTCATCTTCAACCTCTATGTGTTTCCTGCAGTGAGTCGAGAGTCAACTCTTTGGTTGACTTTGAGCCTCTGATCTTCTGCGAGAAAATGTAGAACATCGGGACCTTCACCTACCTCCCACGAACCTGCCCAACCGGTCAATTACTTCTTCACAATGCTCCTTCACTGTCAACTGACCTCAGCTACTCTGGCGAGGTCTTCTACTCGTCGAGGGGAAAGAACATGGGTGTTCGTCGATTTGAGGGCACTAAATCGTTCGCCATAGGGCTCCGGTCTCACCAAACAACTTGTGGGTGTGCTGGTACCACGGGGTATCCCCCCCCCCTTATTTATAGGGTCGGCTCTCAACTCCTGTGGATTGGGGTTTCCCTAGTTTCACCATGAAACCCATTGAATCTTGGGATGATCAGACTCGGAAAGATCCCGAATTCAATGGTTGTTTTTCCCAATTCTCTTGCGCATCCAATATCAAGAAAAGGCCAGAGATACCCAAGCATGTGTCCTTCTCAAACTGGAGTCCTGACGCCGCTCCAGCGCCATTGGATCCCAAGATATGTGATCTGGATCACGAGATCTTGGGCTCAGATTGCCTGAGTTGCCAATAAATCAAGGTATTCGATTTATTCAAAGGATTAACCTTCCTCTTTTAGGAATTTTTTAAAATTCATAATTCATTATTCATTTATCCTTTTTCATCCAAATTTTAAAGGAATCTTTGGATCAATATTATCTACTCGTGTACCAAAATTGAGTCCCAAATTCCAAAGGAAAAGGGTATTATCTTTATGTGCAATTTATCCTTTAATAAAGCTTGTTTAATTGGTATTTTCTCTTTCTTATCCTATTATCTTTGCAACTTGGACTCCTTGGAACCCAAGGAATCCCAAAGATACGAAATTCATCTTTGAAGGATAATTCCTAGCCTTCTAGATGCTTCTACCTCTTTCTTTTCTCCTTATATTAGATTTTTCTTTATTAATTGAATTTATTTTCCTTTTATTTCCTCTTCTTGGTATTGGGCCCAAGAGCCAATAAGGCCCATGAAATCAAACAAGCAAGGATATTTAGCAAGGAAATTCACTCATCAAATCAAATCAAACAATTACATGTTCATATATCTTTAAAAGGAGAAATTACATTTCAATTCTGAACTAGGAAAAATGAGGTTATAACAAAGATGATGTGCTTTGAACACCCTAGCAACCTCCTTAATCACCTCAGTCATTGCAAAACAAGGTTCAAACAAAGCACGGAAAGGAAAGGGATTCCTAAAGATGAGTTTCTTGTACCTATTTACGACTTGAGATGAGATGAAGGAGGTTCCATCAAAGGAGACATGACGAGGAGTGGGACGAAGATGGAGCTCCAGCTAGGGCTTCCTACAGTTGGAGGCCATCAAGGTCAGTTGAGATGAAAGGGCCACCAAAAGAGAAGAAAAATGCCACAAGTAAGTCGCCAAACCACCTAGGTCATAGTTGGAAGAGGCAAGGGGGGTTGATCGAAGGCTAGGAAGGGTGTAGGAAAGGTTGAGCTAGCCTATGGTTGGAGGACGAGCACTAGATATTGTCTATCAATCGACTTTATCTAGTTGAGAGGGAGAAAAGTCGACCAATTTCCCTTTTAATTTGCATCCAGTCGCATGATCGGTTGAGTTTTATGTGTCAGAAACTCAACTTATACTTAGATATAGCTTGGTCCTCGACCAGGGATCGGTCGAGTTGTATCAGGACAAACTCGACCGATAGGTCAACCTATCTAAGACATAAGAAATTTAATTCTAGGATTCTAGAGTTCTATATAAATTTATTTTTCTAGATTTTTATGCATTTTGAACATACTTAGGAACATTTCACTCATCATCGGCTACTATTTTGCAATAAAACATTCTTTCAAAAAAATAGCCAAAAACAAGCTAAATAAGACATGAAAACATGGTAATTTTTGCACTTTCAAGTAAATCATGGCCAATTATGAGCAAGAAATATATAGGAATGATAACATCTAGCTAGATTGCATGCCTATATCATCAAGAGAAGTTATGAGTAGTTTTGACCTAATAAAAGTAAATTTCTCTCTAGTTATAGGCTTAGTGAAAATAACTGCAAGCTGATTCTCTATATCCACATGTGTGATATAGATATCCTTCTTGGCAATATGTGGTCACGAAGAAAGTGATAACGCACCTCTATATGTTTAGATCTACTATGCAATATAGGATTATAAAAGAGATAAATTGCACTAGTATTGTCACAATATATAGGAGAAGTGTCAAAATGAATGTTAAAGTCTTGGAGCATTTGCTTCATCCATAGGACTTAGGCACAACAACTCCCAACTGCAATGTATTCAGCTCGGTAGTTGAAAGACCCATTGTGCTTTGTTTATAAGAGAACCAAAAAAACCAAGTACGGTCCTAGGAAGAAGCAAGTGCCACTTGTGTACTTTCTATCAATCAAACAACATGTATAATCAGCATCATTATAGATATTAAGAGTACAATCCCTTGACTTGGGATACCATAGTCCAAAATTTTGAGTTTTGGCTAGATACATCAAAATCCGCTTCACCGATATAAGATGTGATTTTCTTGGACTTGATTGAAAGTGAGCACACAAGACAACACTAAACATTATGTCAGGTCTAGAGGCAGTTAAATAAACTAAACTTCCAATCATACCTCTATAGATCTACTCATCCACTTTCTCGCCTTCTTCATCTTTGTCAAGCTTGGCGGTGTTACACATGGGGGTGTCCATTGACTTGGTGTTTTCCGTTTCAAAGCACTTAAGTAGTTCACTAGTGTACTTATCTTGGCTGATGAAGTTACCTTCCTTGGTTTGCTTGATTTGGAAGTTGACGAAGAAAGTAAACTCCCCCATCATGCTCATCCCAAACTCACTTTGCATAAGAGAACTGAACTCCTTGCAAAGATCAAGATTAGTTCAGCCAAAATAATGTCTACTACATAAATTTGAATGATATAAAAATGCTAGAAGTGTGTTTTAGAAATAGTATAGAATCAACTTTGCCCATGATATAGCCATTGTCAAGTAAAAAGTTCTTTAATATCTCATACCAAGCTCTAGGGATTGTTTGAGTCTATAGAGAGCTTTTTGTAACAAGTAAACATGGTTAGAAAATTTATCATGTTCAAAGCCAGGATGTTGAGCCACATAGACTTCCTCCTAAATTGCACCATTCAAAAATGTACTTTTAACATCCATTTGTTAAAGAAAGAAATTCTTGTAACTAGCAAAAGCAAGTAGTATTCTAATAGATTCAAGTCTAGCAACAGGTGCATAAGTTTCATCAAAATCAATACCTTCCTATTGGTTGTAACTTTGATCTACTAACCTTGCTTTTTTCCTTACCACTTTCCTACTTTCATCAAGCTTGTTGTGGTAGACCCAGTTGGTGCCAATGATCTTCCTATCATTTGGTCTTGGCACTAAGGTCCACACCTTGTTCGAACTTCTCCAACTCTTCTTACATGGTTAGGATCCATTCATCAACCTTGAGACATTCTTTAACATTCTTTACCTTAAGTTGAGAAATGAATGTGTTGTGTGCTTGTTCCTTGTTGTATGTAGCCCACATCTTCACCCTTTCAAAAGAATTTCCTATAATGAGCTATTTAGGATGATGCTTTGCAAATAGGGGAGTTGGATCCTTCTTTTCTTCTTCTTTCTCTTCTTCATCAATTAGCACCTCTTTTCCATTATCAACAAGTTTGAGAACTTTCGAGTGAGGAATCACCTCATCTACAACATCATCATTAACAATATTCTTGGAAATTGAGGGGTTAGTTACAACAAATTTACATTGATAGATTCTTCTACTTTAGACAATTCAATGGTAAACACTCTATAAGCCTTGCTAGTAGTGCTATAGCCAAGAAAGAAATCCTTGTATAATTTTGCATCAAACTTATCGAGAGAATCCTTTGTGTCCAAACAAAAGACAGATAGCTGAAAACATAAAAGAAATCAATGGAAGGCTTTCTACCACGTCATAACTCATAGGGGGGTTTCTTTAAAGATGGATGACTGAAAACCCAGTTTTGCAGAAAATATGAAGTGCTAATGGCTTCAGCCCAAAACTTCTTTGGAGTGTCATACTCTAAATGTCGCGCCCCAATCTCACATTAACCACAAACCCCAAAATTAGGGCACAACAGGTGGGATTAACACATAACCAACCACTCGTCACTTTTAAAACAATCCCAAGAATTTAATTGATAACCAAGTTTAAGCTGTAAATAAGAACTAAACAAACTGCAGAAACTTCTCGATTAAACTGATAGAAGATACAAGCAAGGTCTACAGCATAATACATTGATTAACATAAAGGAAGCATAACATTAATTTACATCTGTGTACACATTCTCTATCTCACTCACACCTTGTCCCGAGGATCGAGGGGAATGGACTAAGAGACCTCTAACTAGACTAACTGCAAACCTTCTATCGACTAAGCGTTAGGGTGAAACGATCCTTCCGACTCCTAATGTTGTTGCTGACCTGAAAATGTTTGAGTAGAGGGATGAGCCTACTCGCTCAGTGAATAACATTTCACTTAGCTATCACTAAACAACTCGTCAGGTTTATTAACTGAAAATAAACATTTATACAGTTCAAGCAGGGCAGTTCTATTGGCATAGCATATATACAGATAATAACCACACTTCTAAGCATCAACAGGCATTTTAGGTAAATAAACAGTTATATAAATTTACTGTGAACCTACTTGATTATTTATTCATTTTATTATTATGCCCTAAATATATGCAGTGTACTCTGCATATAAAGATCCGCAGCAAGTTCATGCTACGGTCCCACCGTACAAGACTTAGCGACACACCTGGGAAGTGCTAAGTATGACTACTCGTCCTGGTCTGCACAGGACCCAGGCTCTACGGCCTCAACGCACAACCACGTGTGCTGCACAACCACGTGTGCTCCCGACTTCTCCTTTAACCTGAGTACACCGTCGGAGAGTCACAGGGTTACCTTCGTGACACAAGCACGAATGGTGTTAGATAACCAAGTTTTCTTTTGTTATCGCAGTGCCATCGTGACACAAGCATGATTGTTGTTGGACACTGCCTCTCTTTTTCCTCGTTTGTCCGTGACACAAGCACGGATGATGTTGTAACACGAGTTTCACCCCTAAGTTGCAGATACCTCTTAGGGGTTCTACGGTGTTAGGGCATCTAGGTCTATTAACTGATTAACAGATAAACAATTTAACAGAAATATTGCATTACAGCTGTAAAACACAGAATTTCCTCTTTCTCATCATTCTTATCATGCATTTCAAGTTCCAACTAACTTATCATACTAAAATGTATATGCTACACTGTTTTAAAATCATATCAACTGTTACTGAAGCAAGTAAGCATTTAAAATGAGTTTAATAATGATTTCTAAATGAACTGCCACTCACCACTTGAAACTCGGCCGAACACTATGGAACTCGGCCGAACGCTTCCCAGATTCTGAAACTCGGCCGACCAACCTCGGCCGACCAACACACCGCTTTATAAACCTACAAGGAAACTCGGCCGATCAGGACCAAACTCGGCCGACAAAAACGATGTTCGCTTATCTAATTAGGAAACTCGGCCGACCAAAGACTCAAACTCGGCCGATCCAAAAACGTTGTACAATTGCCCTAAAAAGGAACTCGGCCGACCGAATTGAAGCTCGGTCGAACCGCGCACAGGCTGAACATAAAAACGGCCTGCAAAAGTCGATTTCTCTCGAATCGACGGGCAAATCTTGAACAAACACCGCGAAACGATCACAATTGATGCATATGACTAAACCGCACCTGAAGGGAAGAAGGAAACGAGTTAGGGCTGCACCGTGCACCCCAATCCTCTAGCCGTTTTCCCTGCAAACGTAGCTTCAGCTGCGAAACCGATTCGAATTGACGGAGAAGGAGATCCACGGAGGGAAAGGACGAACTGCAACAGCTGATCGGAGCAAAACGAAGCTCCAGCGCTTCTCCCCTCTCAGCTCCCTCTCTCTCTCTCTCTCTTTCTCTCTTTCTCACGCAAGGGAGGAGAACGCAGAAGTGTTCTCTCGTTTCTGTGAAAGTGAAATGAGATAAGGAAGAGAGAAAGGATAAGGAAGAAACTTAGGGGCCAAATCGCAAAGTTCAAAACTTTCAAAAATTACGAACAGGTCCCTATAAGCCCATAAACATGCAACTTTTAACTCGAAGGTTGGATTCGAACGATTTCTCTGGCAACGCTTCAAGCGTAAGATCCTACACGCTTTAGAAGCTAGAAAACACACTAAGCACATATCATAACCATTTTAAGCATTATTAACAAAAACAGGCTTATAACTTAACACATCAGCTAAACACATGTTGAACAGCTTACTTACGGGATAAGCTCGACGCGGGTCGTAACAATCTCCCTCCCTTATAAGAATTTCATCCCGAAATTCCTAGAAGAGAAAAGGAAACTTGCCACGCATCTCAGACTCTAGTTCCCACGTAGCTTCCTCAAGATTATGGTTTCTCCATAAAACTTTCACTAAAGGTATCTCCCGGTTCTTAAGCTTTTTGATCTGGTGATCAACTATCTGCACTGGTCCTTCTACATAGGACACATCCATTCTCAGCTGCGCCGGTTCTGGATCTACAATCCTTTCTGTACCGGGATGACACTTTTTCAGCATAGACACGTGGAAGACATCATGAAGATTTGCCAACTCAGACGGCAAATCCAACCTGTAAGCTACAGGTCCAATCCTCTCAACAATAGGATATGGACCCATATACCTAGGGGCCAACTTACCCCTCTTGCCAAACCTCAGCACTCCCTTCCACGGTGAAACCTTCAAATAAACCTCGTCACCAACCTCGAACTCAAGAGGTCGACGTCGTCTCTCTGCATAACTTTTCTGTCTATCCTGAACAGCTTTCAACTGATCCCTGATCACAGATATCTTTTCTGTAGTTACATCAACTAACTCAGGTCCAAGAATTTCCTTCTCACCCACCTCGTACCAACAAACTGGCGATCTACACTTCCTGCCATAAAGAGCTTCATATGGAGCCATTCCAAGACTAGAATGGTAACTGTTATTATATGCAAACTCCATTAGGCTTAAGTGTTCTTCCCAGTTGCCTCTAAACTGTAGCACGCATGCTCTCAGCATGTCTTCAAGGGTCTGAATGGTCCTCTCAGATTGACCATCTGTCTGCGGGTGGAACGCTGTACTGAACTTCAGCCTTGTGCCCAACGCATGATGTAACTGATTCCAGAATCTAGATGTAAACTTTGGATCTCTGTCAAAAATAATGGAAAATGGGATCCCATGCAACCTGATTACCTCATCCACATAAACTTTAGCCAGCTTTGGAACGTCAAAGGTTGACTTGACAGGAAGGAAGTGAGCAGACTTAGTTAGTCTATCCACAATCACCCATATCGAGTCTGAACCCTTCGGCGTCCTGGGTAATCCTACCACAAAGTCCATCGTGATGTGTTCCCATTTCCATTCTGGTATAGGAAGCGACTGCAAAGTACCAGCAGGTTTCTGATGCTCAGCCTTAACCTGCTGACACACCCCGCACCTAGCCACGTAATCAGCCACATCCTTTTTCATGCCAGACCACCAGTACAGCTCTTTGAGGTTCCTGTACATCTTTGTGTTACCTGGATGCATAGCATACATAGAAGTATGTGCTTCCTCAAGAATCTGCTCTTTCAACTCACTGTTCCTAAGTACACACAACCTATCATGAAGATACAACATGCCTTCATCAGAAAACCTGAATTTTGTCCTCTTACCTTCTAACATTGCCTGCATGATTTGCCACAACTCATCATCACTCTGTTGTAATTCCTTAATCTGATTGTAGAAAGTAGTTCTGACTTGCATCTGAGCAATCAACCCACTCTGTCCTGTCACATCCAAGTCTAAGTTCAATTTTCGCATATCTATAAGCAAGTCTCTCTTGAAACATGCCATAGAAAATGCATTTACTGTTGAACTTGACTTTCTACTCAAAGCATCAGCTACAACATTCGCCTTACCCGGATGGTAATCGATTGTCACATCATAGTCTTTAATCAGCTCCAGCCATCTGCGTTGTCTCAAATTCAAGTCTTTCTGAGTGAAGATATATTTCAGACTCTTATGGTCTGTAAACACCTGACATGTCACACCATACAGGTAGTGATGCCATGTCTTAAGAGCATGAACTATAGCAGCTAACTCCAAATCATGAACAGGGTAATTCTCTTCATTCTTCTTAAGCTGTCTAGATGCGTAAGCCACAACTTTGCCTTCTTGCATCAGTACACAGCCCAAACCTCTCCTGGAAGCATCACAGAACACTGTATAGCCTTTTTCTGCTTCAGGCAAAACCAACACTGGTGCTGAAGTCAACTTTTTCTTCAAAATCTGAAAACTTTTCTCGCAGTTATCAGACCAAACAAACGGTACATCCTTCCTCGTCAAGCGTGTCAAAGGTGATGCTAACACACTGAAGTTCTGTATGAACCTTCTGTAATAACCTGCTAATCCTAAGAAACTTCTGATCTCAGTAGGAGTCCTAGGCTGTTCCCACTGAATTACAGAATCGACTTTCTTAGGGTCAACACTAACTCCACCTCTCGAGATAACATGTCCAATAAATGCTACCTCGGCCAACCAGAACTCGCATTTGCTAAATTTAGCAAACAACTGGTGTTGTCTCAACAACTGCAACACTACTCTCAGGTGTTGCTCATGCTGTGCATCGTCTCTGGAGTAGATCAGAATATCATCTATAAAGACTACAATAAACTGATCTAGGAACGGTTTGAAAATCCGGTTCATCATATCCATAAAGGCTGCTGGGGCATTGGTCAGCCCAAACGACATGACCAAAAACTCATAATGCCCATACCTGGTTCTGAAAGCTGTTTTGGGAATATCAGAAGCCTTTATCCTAAGCTGATGATACCCAGATCTCAAATCTATTTTAGAGAAGATCGTCACTCCACGCAACTGATCAAACAGATCATCTATTCTCGGCAATGGATACTTGTTCTTAATAGTGATCTTGTTCAGTTGCCTGTAATCTATACAGAGACGCATGGTACCATCCTTTTTCTTAACAAATAGGACTGGAGCACCCCACGGTGAAGAAATGGGTCTAATGAAACCCTTATCTAGCAACTCCTGCAACTGCACCTTGAGTTCCTTCAACTCTGCAAGTGCCATTCTATAGGCTGGCAGTGCTACTGGATGACTACCTGGATATATCTAAATTTCAAAATCAATGTCTCTGACAGGAGGTAAGCCTGGTAATTCTTCTGGAAAAACATCAGAGAACTCACGAACCACAGGCACATCATAAACACTAGCGGTGCTCTTCTCTGCTCTGGTGTCAACCACATGAGCAAGGAACGCTTCACATCCTTTCTGTAACATCTTATCAGCTACAGTAGCAGCTATTATGCACGTAGGCAGAACTTTCC
This sequence comes from Alisma plantago-aquatica, assembly GCA_963693085.1. Classification (NCBI taxonomy): domain Eukaryota; kingdom Viridiplantae; phylum Streptophyta; class Magnoliopsida; order Alismatales; family Alismataceae; genus Alisma; species Alisma plantago-aquatica. Next base: position 552,129,821 of record OY856414.1, on the reverse strand, counting down.
TGTCTCCAGTAAAGACACAAGAAAATTCCCCTAGTTGAAAGGTAGCTTCCTTCTTCCAACAATCGAGTTGCACTCGGTATGTCTCTAGACAATCCATACCCAAGATGACTTGAAAGGTATTTACATCCAGGGGTATGAGATTAGCAGCAAAGGTGAAACCTCCAAAAGATAACAAGCATCCGGGACAAAACTCGGATAAAACTGTTGGTCCACCTAGTGGAACCCTCAACACTAACTCATCTACCAACTCTCGAGTTAACAGATTAAGTTCACCAACTAAAGAACGTTGTATAAAAGAATGAGTAGCTCTCGGATCTATCAAAACTGAAACTGGTATACTATTAAACAAAAGCATCTCTCCTGTAACAACTTGTGAAGAAATTATACCTTCCTGAGGTGTCAAAGAAAAGAAACGTGCTGAAGCTCTCCCTCTGCCACGCTGTCCTCTCTGACCACTCCTGCCACTAGACACTCCACCACCTCTAGAACCAGAAGCCACAGAGGAACTCGGAACATCATGGTATTGAGGCTGGAAAGCTTGCGATGCTGCTTGTCGAAGCTGAGGACATTCCTTTTTGACATGTCCTATCTGTCCACAGGCAAAACAACCAGAACTCCAACACGGTCCAGTATGTGGCCTTCCACATTTGTCACATGGTGGTAAATCTTGCCTCTGGGGACCTGTCACTGACATTGACGACCCAGAAGACTGTCCACTATCGGCACTGCCCCATCTTCCTGGATTGTATCCTCCTCTGCCTCTAGAAGTAGTGACATCCTCAGATCTCTGCCTGCCGAAACAACCAAAACCACGCCCAAGTTTAGAAAAGAAACCTCTACCTCCACCTCTGTATCCACTACTGGATTGCCCTCTACTGAAGTATGCAGATCTCTTCTTAGACTCAGGCACCTTGTCAGCATTCACAGATTCTTCAACCTGTCTAGCAGCCTCGACAAACTCACCAAAGTTCTCTCTGTTCCTCCTACTAGTAGCAGAAACTGTATGCCGAATCTCTGGCCTTAGTCCTTCCTGAAACCTTCTACATCTCTCTATGTTATCGGGAACAAGCTGCGGACAGAAATTCACCAACCGTGTGAAAAGCGCTTCATACTCTGTAACTGTCATGTTCCCCTGCTTGATATTCTACAACTGCCTGATTTTCTCATTAAGAAAAGTGGGTGGATAGAATTTGAGATGAAACTCCTCAGAGAAATCCTGCCAGGAAAGCTTTGTTCCTCTCCTCTTTTCTTCCACACCACGCCACCACAACTCTGCATCGCCTGTCAAAAGGTAGACCGCATGATTGATCTTCTTATCTTCTAGAAGCTCCATCAGACAAAAGACCTTTTCTACCTGTCTAAACCATTCATCCGCTTCGGCAGGATCTGTAGTACCACTAAATTCTGTACCACCGAGCTTCTTCACAAGCTCATACGATCGCATCAGATCCTTACTGCTGGTAGAAGTAGAAGCTCGCCTATCAGCCTTGTACTTCTCCCTGGTCTCCAGAAACATCCTATACATACGAGATGCTTCATCCACGTGGTCACCACCACATGGACCTAAGTACAAAGGATCGGGGCCAACATGGCTCTCAGCCTGATCATCACGATCAAAGCCTCTTTCTGCCATCTGCAATGATATAACAGAACATTTCCTGTTAGAAAACTACAGATAGAAGAAAGACACCTAAACCTTAATCCTATTGGTCTCTTATCATCCCCTGACCTTGACTTAGAGTATTCATGTACTCAACCTAGGCTCTGATACCAAGAATTGTCGCGCCCCAATCTCACATTAACCAAAAACCCCGAAATTAGGGCACAACAGGTGGGATTAACATATAACCAACCACTCGTCACTTTTGAAACAATCCCAAGCATTTAATTGATAACCAAGTTTAAGCTGTAAATAAGAACTAAACAAACTGCAGAAACTTCTCTATTAAACTGATAGAAGATACAAGCAAGGTCTACAGCATAATACATTGATTAACATAAAGGAAGCATAACATTAATTTACATCTGTGTACACATTCTCTATCTCACTCACACCTTGTCTCGAGGATCGAGGAGAATGGACTAAGAGACCTCTAACTAGACTAACTGCAAACCTTCTATCGACTAAGCGTTAGGGTGAAACGATCCTTCCGACTCCTGATGCTGGTGCTGACCTGAAAATGTTTGAGTAGAGGGATGAGCCTACTCGCTCAGTGAATAACATTTCACTTAGCTATCACTAAACAACTCGTCAGGTTTATTAACTGAAAATAAACATTTATACAGTTCAAGCAGGGCAGTTCTATTGGCATAGCAGATATACAGATAATAACCACACTTCTAAGCATCAACAGGCATTTCAGGTAAATAAACAGTTATATAAATTTACTGTGAACCTACTTGATTATTTATTCATTTTATTATTATGCCCTAAATATATGCAGTGTACTCTGCATATAAAGATCCGCAGCAAGTTCATGCTACGGTCCCACCGTACAAGACTTAGCGACACACCCGGGAAGTGCTAAGTCTGACTACTCGTCCTGGTCTGCACAGGACCCAGGCTCTACGGCCTCAACGCACAACCACGTGTGCTGCACAACCACGTGTGCTCCCGACTTCTCCTTTAACCTGAGTACACCGTCGGAGAGTCACAGGGTTACCTTCGTGACACAAGCACGAATGGTGTTAGATAACCAAGTTTTCTTTTGTTATCGCAGTGCCATCGTGACACAAGCACGATTGTTGTTGGACACTGCCTCTCTTTTTCCTCGTTTGTCCGTGACACAAGCACGGATGATGTTGCAACATGAGTTTCACCCCTAAGTTGCAGATACCTCTTAGGGGTTCTACGGTGTTAGGGCATCTAGGTCTATTAACTGATTAACAGATAAACAATTTAACAGAAATATTGCATTACAGCTGTAAAACACAGAATTTCCTCTTTCTCATCATTCTTATCACGCATTTCAAGTTCCAACTAACTTATCATACTAAAATGTATATGCTACACTGTTTTAAAATCATATCAACTGTTACTGAAGCAAGTAAGCATTTAAAATGAGTTTAATAATGATTTCTAAATGAACTGCCACTCACCACTTGAAACTCGGCCGAACACTATGGAACTCGGCCGAACGCTTCCCAGATTCTGAAACTCGGCCGAACAACCTCGGCCGACCAACACACCGCTTTATAAACCTACAAGGAAACTCGGCCGATCAGGACCAAACTCGGCCGACAAAAATGTTGTTCGCTTATCTAATTAGGAAACTCGGCCGACCAAAGACTCAAACTCGGCCGATCCAAAAACGCTGTACAATTGCCCTAAAAAGGAACTCGGCCGACCGAATTGAAACTCGGCCGAACCGCGCACAGGCAGAACATAAAAACGGCCTGCAAAAGTCGATTTCTCTCGAATCGACGGGCAAATCTCGAACAAACACCGTCAAACGATCACAATCGATGCATATGACTAAACCGCACCTAAAGGGAAGAAGGAAACGAGTTAGGGCTGCACCGTGCACCCCAATCCTCTAGCCGTTTTCCCTGCAAACGTAGCTTCAGCTGCGAAACCGATTCGAATTGACGGAGAAGGAGATCCACGGAGGGAAAGGACGAACTGCAACAGCTGATCGGAGCAAAACGAAGCTCCAGCGCTTCTCCCCTCTCAGCTCCCTCTCTCTCTCTCTTTCTCTCTTTCTCACGCAAGGGAGGAGAACGCAGAAGCGTTCTCTCGTTTCTGTGAAAGTGAAACGAGATAAGGAAGAGAGAAAGGATAAGGAAGAAACTTAGGGGCCAAATCGCAAAGTTCAAAACTTTCAAAAATTACGAACAGGTCCCTATAAGCCCATAAACATGCAACTTTTAACTCGAAGGTCGGATTCAAACGATTTCTCTGGCAACGCTTCAAGCGTAAGATCCTACACGCTTTAGAAGCTAGAAAACACACTAAGCAAATATCATAACCATTTTAAGCATTATTAACAAAAACAGGCTTATAACTTAACACATCAGCTAAACACATGTTGAACAGCTTACTTACGGGATAAGCTCGACGCGGGTCGTAACACTAAAAGCATGGTCCTAGCCATTTTCTGTAGCGACCTGTTCTTTCTCTATACAATCCCATTTTGTTGAGGTTTTTGAGGTGAAGAAAAGTTATGTGTATACTCGAATTCCTCACAAAAATGTTCAAACAAGTCATTTTCAAACTCTCCCCCAGGGTCACTGCGGATAGATATCATCTGACAAGAAGATTCATTTTCAACCCATTTGCAAAACTGAGAAAATGTTGAGTATATCACTTTTTGAAACAGGAAAGAAGGTCCAAGCATAGCGCAAAAATTCATCAATAATCATGAGGCAATACTTGCTACCACGAAGGATTGAGTTCTCATTGGTCTAAATAGATCAATATGAAGAAGTTAAAGAGCTCTTTTGGTGCTAAGGACTCCTTTGGATTTAAAGGAGGATTTGTTTTTGTTTCCTAGCGTACAAGGTTGGCACTCCTCATCCTTGTCAAAATCCAATTTAGGAAGTCCCTTGACCAATTCATTTTTGCTCAATTTCTTCAATTAATGCATGTTTACATGACCAAGCCTAGAATTCTAACAAAGAAATATCATTCGAATTGACAACAAGACATCTACCAACAATAGTCTTAATAGAGTCAAGAACAATAACATAGAGATTATCATTTCTAGTTCCCCCATATATAACATTGTAGGATAGAGAATCTAGAAGCAAGCATTCAAGTAAGCTAAAAAGAATAAGATAGTCATTATCACATAATTGACTAACACTAATTAAATTGTGATGTAGGCCATCCATAAGTACATCATCCTCACCTATCACTTTACCTTTGTTGTAGTCACAAAATGTCATTGATCCTCCTTTCTTCTTTGTGAATTGGTTGAAGTGGTTGATTTCACCTGTCATATGCTCTGAGCAGCCACTATCAACAATCCATTTTCCTTTTACCTACAAGAAAGGAAGATATAGGTGCCCAATTCAAACCTTGAGATCTGGTATTAGCTTGGGCACCCATTTCATATCTGTATTGGACCCTTCTATCTACAAGGACAATAAATATAGTGGACATCACTCTTGCAATGCACACAAACCATATGGTTCTTAGATTCATATGAGTCTCCCTGGAATATAGCAGGTCCCTTGCTCTTTTTTCTTATCCTTACCCTTACTATTGATCTTTGGAGCTCCCTCATATCCCAAACCATTTTTACCACTATGTTTGGTAGAGTGATCTAGTACTTCATTAAGGGACTTTCTCCCTTTGAGGAATTTCTGCAAGGAAGCTCTAAGGTTGTGATTATCATCACTAAGAATAATGATAGTAGAAGATAAACTAGCAACTTGTGCATGAAGTAAGTCAGCCTCTAAACATAGGGCTTTAGTATGATATGAATCTCTCTCAAGATTAATGCTAGCTAACTCATTACTAGGAAATAGAGGTCTAGAAGAAAGATCATTAACTTGAGAAAGAAATCTAGAATTTTTAGTTCTAATAATGATAATCTCATCAAGATAAATCATATTTTCATATTTAATAGCATCACCAAGCATGTTTAAGATCATCAATTTCAGTTCTAAGTAAAACAAGCTCATCAAGTCGGGCTTGGTTTTCCTCCTTTAAACTATTGATGTTCTTAAGGTAGATACCATTCTATACTTCAACTCCATTGTATTGGAGATCAAGATCAAGAAATTGACCTTGCAAAGAATCAATACTATCAAGATGCTTTTTCTCATTTTGATTAAGGATATCAAGCTTAAATTACAAGTCATCAATGATTTTCACTAACCTCTTCTTCCTAGACTTGCATACAGAAAGAGAAGAGCATGAAGCATTAAGCATATCAATGAGAGCTTATTTTGATAAATCATGCAAACTTACCTCACTTACCTCACCAATGTCTTCACAAATAGAGGCCATAAATGCAAGGTGGCATTCTCCCTCATTGGAGCTGGAATCACTAGAAGATGACTCTTCACATGCGGCATGGGCTTCATCTGCTCTTCTTGTCCTTCTTGTCCTTCCACTTGTACTTGTCTTCCTTCTTGTAGTCCTCCTTCTTGTTGTTGCCCTTGTGGTAGGACTTCTTTGCCTTGTGGAAATTATTCTTGTAATGCCCCCTTTTTACCACATTCATAGCACCTTGGAGTAGAGGAGGAGACTTTCCCTTGAAGTGCTTCCCTTGGAGTAGTTTGCTTCGTGGGTCACTAAGGGCTTCATATTCACTTACGGAGGGAGGAGAGGACCGGAAAGCAAGTTGTTGTTGAGAATCATTGCCTCTACTTGAGCTTTGAAGGCATTGTTTGATCTTCTTTGATTTCTTCTCTGCTTGCTTTTCATCTTCTTCTTGCTTGTCAAGTCTTGGCTCATGAGCTTGAAGGTTGCCATTGAGCTCTTCAATGTCTATGCCACCAAGGCTTCTAACTTCTTTAATGGAATTCACTTTGGATTCCCATCTCTTGGGAATAGACCTTAGAAATCTTGGAGTTGGTGGCCCCTCCATCCATAGTGTGTCCCAAAGAAGCAAGTTCTTTCATGATGGTGTTGATCCTTGTGTACATCTCAACCACTTTCACCTTCTTGGCCATCTTGAAGTTTTCACATAGACTCTTGAGCATATAGATCTTGGACTCCTTGACTTGGTTTGTGCCTTCATAGTTGATTCACAACTTATTCCATATCACACGGGATGTGTCCCAAGAGGAGATTCGATTGAACTCAGAAGGAATGAGGGAAGCTTAGATGATGCTTATAGCATTTGTATTGAGTTGTATCTTCTTGAGTGTAGCTTCATCCCAAGTAGATACACCCCCAGCTCCTTATAGGTAATGATAATGACTTTCCACATGTCATAGCTCATCCATTGAAGGTAGAACTACATCTATTTCTTCCAATAGAGGAAGTTTGTGTCGTCAAAGATTGGGGGTCTCATAGAGAAATTGCCTTCCAAGTTGAGAGACCCAAGTAGGTTGTCTCTCATCTTCTCCTCTCGTAGAAGACCTTGTCAGAGAAGAATGTGGCTCTAATACCACTTGTTGGATCAAAGGGATATAGAGGGGGCTAAATAGAGATAAAAAAATTTGCAAAAAAATCGTTAGACCTTCAAGTTATTAGAAAATGTGAGATTTGTAAGTATTGAAATTGTAGTGCAACTAAGCATACAGAGCAAGCATGAGAGAGATTGAACAATCATAATGGACAAGCTATATAGATTGGTTCTAATCTCCAAATTAGGACAAAGTCGGTCTACTACCTAGAGAGGTCAAGCTCTAGGATTTTGCAACCCATGTATACTTATATTCCATTATAATACATACAAGATGACCTTCCTTTTCCCGAGACAAGGATACCCAGCCTCCTTTTTAAGGACCTAAAGGATCCAATAAACCTTACACAAAGGACTTACCTATCCTTGAGCAAGATTCTTCTACCTTTAAGGACTTACCCACTTTTGTATCTATGTAGAGACCTTCACCAAGGTGATTTACTTCTCCAACAATTCTTTGGCCTTGAGAATTTGCCCCACTCTTCTTGTGGATCTTCTATCTTCTCCTTCTCCTTCCACTCAGAGAAGCTTTACCACCTTCTTCTTCAACTTTGAAGAATCTTTGGACCTTCTCCTTAACTTGGAGAATCTTTCACCAACTTGATCTTGAACAAAGGGGTTGGGGAAAAAGAAGCTTTGAGAGCTTTACAAGCATACAATGAAGTACCTCTCTCACACAGATCATATCTCACTCATATGGACGTTTTGATTTGCAAACATGAGAAATAAAAGGGCTCAAATGGACTCATGCATTCAACTATATCTAGGAGCTTGAATAGCATGAAGGAACAGCCTTGGAATGAACTCCAAGAGGTCCTATTTACAGTTAGGGGTGTCCACTAGAGGCTAGGAGCACAAAGCAACATTTTCTAACTGTTTGGGGTGTTGAAACGGATATAATTTTGAGTTTTGTAACACTTCGACGGTTAGAATCACTTTTTTTGCATTATTCAAATAGTGAATTTGGTTGATTTTTAATAAAGGTAACTCGACCGGTTGCACTATATGACAAAGCAAATTTGAAGCATCGGTTGATTTTATCCTGGATGAAACTTGACTAATCACTTAAAATTAATTTTGTCCAATGTAGGGATCGGTCAAGTTATGTGTGTAGGAAACTCGACCGAACCTAGACATTCTCAAAATGCATCAAGGGGGTCGGTCGAGTTTGTCTCAGAAGAAACTCGATCGAAGAATATTCTGTAATGAATTTTGTAAAATGTCATTAGAGTGATTAAATGTTAAAATTAAGGCCTCAGGATTTTTTTCATCTTAGTTACAAGTCATTACATCTATACAAATGATTAAAAAATCATCCTAAGGATTTTAGGGTGTTTTCCACAAAAGTGCATTTGCATTGCTTTTGAATTGAACTTGATCAATATAGGGCTTGATTGGATTGACCCTTTTCATGTCCCTAATGCCTGAAATCAATGTTAAGTAGACATATGCAATACATATGTATAGAATGGTTAACTCATTATCAAAATATGGACAATGTATAACTCTCAAGTCAATAGAGAGCACATGTAGTCCTCTATGTAATGGTATATATGTTAGGTGAGAGCACTTGGGGCTTGGTGAGAGCACCAAAAGCCCATACATAAGAAAAGTATTAAAATGGGATCAAAACCCATAATACGCCACTACTAATAGATAATAATAGTCTCAACAACCCAATATGCATATAATAGAAAGGTGAGATAAGTTCAGTCCAAGCAATTCATCAATTTAGGGTTTCCATTATTAAATGGAATAATAAGATGAAATAATGCAATAAGAGTTTCTAATTGAATAAGTAACGGTAAGACTAAATAGAAGAGATCCAATTTGCATTCTTAACAGTTTGTAACATAAATTTCAAGGCATTGGGCCCAAATTGGGTCAAACATGTATAATCAAGTGACATATAAAGCAAAATGTCACAATCTAGTTAAATAGAGAGAGAGAGAGGCAGAAAATATAAATCATTGTCCAAATAGAATTGAGGGGATTCATCATACCTCGCATTAGGTATCAACAGTTCCAAAAGTCCAAACCTATATCCACAACGACATCTAAATCTACCTATTGAAAATTCAAATGAATTAGTGTTTAGGATCCTATAAACGAAACCCTAAAAATATCCCTTTAGTCGTTATTGATTTGGGTTATGAGATTTACATAAATTAATAGGTTATAATTTTCTAATTTCAAAACATATTAATCAATTGTTTTATGACATAATAATTACATATGAATTTTACAAAATTAAATATAACTAAAGAAATCCATAGAAAACATATTTTATTTATTGGAATTCGATCACGAAAACTATACCATACAAATATAGATTGTTTTCTTGATCCCAAACACATGTCTTGGTTTTATTTTTATGACCTACCGATTAATTACTACTAATTTTATGAGATAAAATGAGTTACTGCGTGTACTTAAATAAAACCCATATTAAATGACTAGAATAACTCTACATCATGCATCAAGCATAGATGCATGATAGGGTATTGTGTGTCATCTTACCTCGATCAAACTTCGAGCATTGAGACATTGACATCAAGGATGGAAAGACAATAAAGCCCATGATACGTGTGACATGATGAAATCAAAACCAATAGACATAAGCGTCAGACACCAAGCAATCATCTTCTTCCCCTCGATTAATGATAAATGTATATTTATCCTTTTTATTTGTATATTTTTTATATTTGTTTAGGATTGTTTTGTCATTTATTCTCTTAATTTCATAATTAGTTTTGTTATTTTATATTTTTCTCTTTAATTGGAGTTTTAATTCTATTTTCTTGGGTTTTGTAGGAAAATCACACAATTTGCAGCAGTCCAGAAATTCGTATATACCCTCCACCAAAAGTGACATAACTCTTACATTCAAACTCCAAATTGAGTGTACAGGTATTCATTGGAAAGGGAATTTAATTTCATAAAATAAAGTCCTATTATTTGGACCGTTTATGTGCTTTTAATGGGAGAGAAATACGTTTGAAGTCGCTGCTGCGAGAATCTGCATTAAAGGGAGTTACATGGTCAAGATAATTAAAGACAACAAACTTTCAATTTGACCAGATCCAGAAAATTCGAAAATTGGTCTCCCTCTCTTTTTTCCCTCTTTTTTGAGGGCAGCCTACCCCCTCCTCCTCCTATAAAAGGAGAGACTTTTCACTTGTAAAAGCATTCCATTCTTCATTCCATTTCATCGGATTTTTAGTTTGTATTTCTTTTGTTCTTGTTATGTCTGAGTAAATCTCTCTGGGGAATGGAAGTAGCCCCTTAGCCCGGTTCTATTCAATATAATCAATTATATTTCTCCATCGAACAAATGTCTTCTCTCTGTTTCTTTGTGGTTATTTGGATGATCTGATATATTCTTATCGAGTGATATGACCGTGGATCTCTGTAAGAATGAAACAATAGTCCCTTAATTGCGATTATCATCTTTTCATCTATTTAATCTTATTTTTGTTATAATCCTTGGTGACGCGACCACCTGAGCCTTGGGTTTGAATGCCGGTTTGAATTCACATGCTTTTTTATATGACCGTGGATAATGGCATGTTGGACGGTTGGGCAATGATCCGTGAATGCCGGGACCAACGGGTTCACGGGAAGTCTGACCCTTGTGAGTTTGTCCGTAAGGACATGTAACTACAAGGTCCTAATTTGATCTTTGGAGTTTAGAATTTGATTAGTTGAATAGCAACGTGGTTTTGGTGGTGATCTTCTGGACCCCAGATCTTAATTTCTTGATTAGTTAAATTTTATTTCAGCACTTTTATTTTTATTCTTAGTTTTACCAACTCTCTCCAATCGGAATTTAATTCTTGTACTTGCAATCGGATTTGGATTTCGAATTTTCTTTTCCGCCGTCCCTTGGATCGATACCTATCTATACTAAGTTGACTAGTTGTTCGTAACAAGTTGACAACCGGGTTAGAAGGTTAAACTCTAGGACTTTTCCTAGTGATTGTTGCGTGTACAACGACGCGCATCAATTTGGCGCTGTTGCCGGGGACGGCACAGTTGTTTTTCATATCTGGTTGCTTGTATATCTTGTATATTCCTTGTTCATATTCTCTAACTTTCATAACTTTAGTCTTTTTTATAATTTCTTTTAGATTTTTGTAATTTTTTTTTACCTTCCGAGCAAAATTCCGGAAGTGTATCTCCTCTTTCTGCTGAGTTTCCATTCCAGCAGTACTGCTTTCTAGTTATTTTTTTTGTAATTTTAGTTTATTTTATAATTTTTTTTAGATTTATAATTTTTAGCTCTCTTTGTAGTTTTTTACTAACCTTTTATCTCACAATCTTTCTTCTCTCATTCATTGATTCACATATCTTTCAGGAATTTTTTTTCAAATGGAGTGGGCATCCCAATATCCCCCACAATGTTATTATTGTGGTCTCTACCACCATGCATCTCTTGCCTGTCCAACTCTACCCCATGCTTATAATAGCACCCCTTTTAATTGCGAGCCCTTTCATCCTGGTGGGTATAATGTGAATCCACATTTTTCTGAGAACCATTATGAGGAACCTTGCTATCCATATTCTAATGGGGGATATGATCAACAAAATTTTGTGGGGTGTAACCAACAAAACCTTGGGGGTTATGAACATGTTTATGAAACTCAATGTAATCCTCAACAAGAAGAGAGACTTAGGGCCCTAGAGAAGATAGCATTAGAAGTTGAAAAAAAACTAAAAGCCAGCCGAGCCTTCTTAACTACCCTGCTAGAAGCCCAAACTCAAAATATACATTGTTCAAATATGTTTCCTCATAATTTGATGACACCTTATAATATTGAATCTTCCTACCAAGATGGACACAATGGAAATTACAATCCACCATCTTCTGGAGATTATTATGAGGAGCAATGCCACCCAAAACAATATGAGGAGTACTTTGGACAAGGACACTATGGGGAGTGTGGTGAGGGTGACCAAAATTTTGGGGTGTATAAATCCTATGGTGAAATGCAAATTAATATTGATATGGAAGAGAGACTTAAGGCCCTAGAAAAGATGGTAGCAGAAGCACAAGAAAAACTTGAATCCAGTCAAGGCATGTTAGCTACCTTTCTAGAGGATCAATCACAAACTCCCCCTATAGAGCTTGAGCAACCCAAGATGGTTCTTCCTAACGATGACAATGATGATCTTTATTTTGTGTCATATATGTCAGATCCTGAAGAAATAGAACAAACCATGGAGCCATATTTTGTGTGTGATGAGGACGTTGGTATCCCTATCTTTCCTTTAGAGACTCTTTTACTTGAATATGAAATGTCAAAGAAGGAGAGTCATTATGAAGATCCAACAACTCCTCCCATCCACAACATAAATCTGAATGATACCATAGACCAATACCCTTCTTTTGAGTCTATTTTGGATAATGAGAATCTTACCCCCTTTATGATTCTTCCCGAGCCATCACAACCAATTTCCATCCCACACATGGTTGATCTAGAAGGGGAGATACCACCGTTGGAAGAAGATCACACACCCCATTCTATTGTTTATAAGGAAGTCATCCTCATCCCTCCTGAATCCTTGGGGACCCCTTGTACAAAAGAATTAGATCTATATGTTATATCAACAATGAAACTTACCAAACCCAATGTTGATGACATTATTTTTGAGGAGAAGCAAAACAATTTTGTAAATAATTTGAAATCTTTTTCATCAACATCAATTCTCCCATATACATGTCATCATGATGGTGGAAAACCTGAACCAAATCCTCCACCCAACTCATTTCATTATGCTCGACTAGAATCACTAGTCGGGTACCCACCAACCTCCCCAAATCCACATCCATCTTCAACACTTCCCCTTCTATTGATGGAAGATCTTTGGATCCTATTGGAGGGAATGCGAGGTGAAAGAAAATACGAGCACCCCACTGAGCTTCTACAATTACCCTATCATAGGGTACACTATGAGGCTCCTCAGATAAAGGTCCCAGCCCTCATCGACATTCCCTTCAGATGGACATATTTTGAGCTACCAGGACCTCCTGGTGAACCCAACAAATTTCTTCCCTCCATCTCGGGTTTGAGTTTTGCTCGGGACGAGCAAAAATCTAAGTCCGGGGTGGAGGTGGGTGGTATGTTTCTATTTCACCCCCTTATCTTTTTTTATTTCTGCATTATTTCTACTTTTTTGTTTTTAGTTGCTTATTGCATGGCCATTATCTAGCCGGTCATGTTTTTATTTCTTTTGTTGTAAAATGGCCTTTATCTAGTCGGCCAATATGAATAGATGTTTATAATTGTACCCCTTTGAATTTAGTAAATGTTTTGCAAAAATTATTACAAATTGCCATGTCTGAAACCACCATGTCACCTAGGACCCCAAAATAACATCACTCCTTAGAAAAGTTGGCAAGCTGTATGGAATCAATCAAAACCAAACACAAATTTTCTCTATTTTTAAACTGTTGATTAACTTGATATAAATCTTGTATAATGTGATTGACATGAATGTTCTTTCTGATGTAATGACACTTTCAAAAAAATGTGTGAAGTTATAAGCACAAGGACACCTTTTGTTTCCCCCTTATTTTCTTTCTAAAAAGGAGAAGCAAAGAATCACCACCAGACAAAAATCAAGTCTGGGGTGGCATGCTTCCCATATAAAAAATTCCATACCCCACAAAGGGGCATACCATCAAAAGATGCCAAAAGTGTACATAAAAAAAAATTGTGACCAATGTAGCCACAACTCCACAAATTTAAATCCCAAGTCGAATAGAGGAGGGATCAAAAAAAATTCATCACTTCCTTCCTTGTTTTCACACCCCCAAATTTCATCTTGTTCTTGTGCAACAACTCACATAAAAAAAATACAATAATAAAAATAAGAGTGTCAAAGCAGAAGTAAGATGAAGCATGTTTTTCGACAAAATCTTGATTTAGAAACAAGATATGATATTTGTTTTTAATAGAGAATATAGAATTTTGTGTTTTGTGGTTTTAGGAGATTGGGTTGCTTGGCCAAATTTGGAGGTAAGAAATAAAGTGATGTTACAAGGGTGAGGATAGACATGTTGTTAGTATAAATTGGAATAATTTGTGATTTTATTTGTTTGAGGACAAACAAAGATTCAAGTCCGGGGTATTTTGATAAATGTATATTTATCCCTTTTATTTGTATATTTTTTATATTTGTTTAGGATTGTTTTGTCATTTATTCTCTTAATTTCATAATTAGTTTTGTTATTTTATATTTTTCTCTTTAATTGGAGTTTTTAATTCTATTTTCTTGGGTTTTGTAGGAAAATCACACAATTTGCAGCAGTCCAGAAATTCGTATATACCCTCCACCAAAAGTGACATAACTCTTACATTCAAACTCCAAATTGAGTGTACAGGTATTCATTAGAAAGGGAATTTAATTTCATAAAATAAAGTCCTATTATTTGGACCGTTTATGTGCTTTTAATGGGAGAGAAATACGTTCGAAGTCGCTGCTGTGAGAATCTGCATTAAAGGGAGTTACATGGTCAAGATAATTAAAGACAACAAACTTTCAATTTGACCAGATCCAGAAAATTCGAAAATTGGTCTCCCTCTCTTTTTTCCCTCTTTTTTGAGGGAAGCCTACCCCCTCCTCCTCCTATAAAAGGAGAGACTTTTCACTTGTAAAAGCATTCCATTCTTCATTCCATTTCATCGGATTTTTAGTTTGTATTTCTTTTGTTCTTGTTATGTCTGAGTAAATCTCTCTGGGGAATGGAAGTAGCCCCTTAGCCCGGTTCTATTCAATATAATCAATTATATTTCTCCATCGAACAAATGTCTTCTCTCTGTTTCTTTGTGGTTATTTGGATGATCTGATATATTCTTATCGAGTGATATGACCGTGGATCTCTGTAAGAATGAAACAATAGTCCCTTAATTGCGATTATCATCTTTTCATCTATTTAATCTTATTTTTGTTATAATCCTTGGTGACGCGACCACCTGAGCCTTGGGTTTGAATGCCGGTTTGAATTCACATGCTTTTTGATATGACCGTGGATAATGGCATGTTGGACGGTTGGGCAATGATCCGTGAATGCCGGGACCAACGGGTTCACGGGAAGTCTGACCCTTGTGAGTTTGTCCGTAAGGACATGTAACTACAAGGTCCTAATTTGATCTTTGGAGTTTAGAATTTGATTAGTTGAATAGCAACGTGGTTTTGGTGGTGATCTTCTGGACCCCAGATCTTAATTTCTTGATTAGTTAAATTTTATTTCAGCACTTTTATTTTTGTTCTTAGTTTTACCAACTCTCTCCAATCGGAATTTAATTCTTGTACTTGCAATCGGATTTGGATTTCGAATTTTCTTTTCCGCCGTCCCTTGGATCGATACCTATCTATACTAAGTTGACTAGTTGTTCGTAACAAGTTGACAACCGGGTTAGAAGGTTAAACTCTAGGACTTTTCCTAGTGATTGTTGCGTGTACAACGACGCGCATCAATTAACCAAATAGAACTTTGTCTGAACATTGATAACCTTGATCAAAACGGTGGGGAAGGTAGTCACTCTTTGCAACACAACACTTCTATTGATTTTGTCACCTCCAGACAAACACATAGACCCAGGGAGAAGTTATTGTGGTGAATAGGAGATCAAGATTGCCTTGCCACCATGGCCATGACAAGGAGAGGAAACCAAGGCTAGGAAGATTGAACGTCTGATATCCATCAAGGTTACATGTGACCTCTTGGCAGTGGTGACAAAAGCAAACCAAATGGAAGTCACAAATATAGTAACATAACCTACACCTCACTGTAGTCATAGGGGAGTTGGAGAAACCAAAAACCTAGAAACAAAAAGGCAGACACCAAACTAGTGCATTAGGAAGCTCCTAAAGAAGATCTTGAACTCAAATAGGTCCATTACTATTGTGAAACCAACACAATGACAGGACCCTAACTAGCTCATCAATAGCACAACCTAGTTAACAGAAGATCTCAAAAACAAAAGTAAGGGGAAACAAAAGGTCTAGAGATGGTTCTTACCCAAGGAATTGGTCAGAGGGGCATTCAACTGTCAAAGCCCAAAACACACTCTGCCTATGGAAGAAGGAATGGCCTTTGCACTAAGTTCTCAATCACACAAATTGAGGTGATATAGAGATTTCCTTAGGGTCCTTGATGATGGACATACCTCTTCCACTATACAGGTTGTCTTGGTCAGAGGTAGAAATACAACTGGGAATCGGGATATAGTTGTTGCAAGGAGGGAATATGGGAGTCCCATGTTTATGGGGTTGGAGTAAACAAGCCAGATACCAATGGACTTGTTGACTCCTCCCGAGGCCATCAAGAATGAAAGTAGAGCCAAGGAAAAATGAGATACAGAGGCCGGAGAGAAAGAAGATTTACAGTACTAAGAGGAGTCCAAACAGTAGCAGACTCAAGTAAGAAGATGAGTTTGTCATGGTATGATGATGATCCAATGGATCTTATAGAAGTCGGGCATAATTAGGGTGTGTGACACAGGATCCTAATAGTGGGGTGACATATAAAATTAGAAATTGTGATTTAAACATAACCAAAGAAAAGTCCAACTTAATAAGGGAATATAATCAAAAATTATCATCTCTATCAAAATTGGGATAGAAAACATTATCCTATTGAGCTGAAAATATGCATCTAGACTAATTAGGACCCAAAGAACATGATTTTGAACTTATATGTAAGTTTTGAGATTATCTTGTATGAGTGTGAGTATATTAGGGTTTAACTCATATATGTCATTATTTATTATTTTATATCAACACTATCCTTACTATTTAGAATTTAGGGTCCTATTATAACTATATTACTACAAACTGAGTTTCATGACATCAGCATGCACAAGTAAGTTATTTTAAGAAGTTACTTAATTCCTCATTTAGTGCATTAATACCAACATTAACTCAAATTATGGCATATCAATCATTTACACTTACATTAAACACTCATTTATTTATTACTCACATTAATCAATGAGCCCATGAAAAGGGTTTGGTTAAGATATGCCAAATTCCACCAAATATACAAATGGAACCATCATCATGAATCATTCACTTATACTTATTCACATTAGATTCCCAGTTATGCACATTTATACCATTATTAATATGCAATGTGACATGTGTTACATGGTTAATGATCCCATTTACACATTAAGCCATAGCTATATCATAGGTACATTACATGTATATTGAGATATGGTATATGGTTAAGTGCCTAAAATTACTAGGATCACATGTGATATCAAACCTATATAGGTTAGGGTTAGTTTCATACAACTTAGGGTTTAGGTCAACATGATCACTATACATCACATACATATAAACAACTTGTATGATGTCTAGGGTTACTTTCCATATATTCAAACTCACAATCTTATTAGGGTTTATGGTCCATATCATGGTCAATATTACATTGGACTTACTCATGTTATGTGCATTAAATGTTCATTAGGATCGTAACAAGCATGTCAGGGCATAGCTCTAACCTTGTTTGGTCAAATGTAAAGATCCAAGCTCACTAACCTCCTAACCATGGAATTAGGATTATCTAGAGTCTTGAAAGCCAAATCTTTGTATATTATAGGATTCTATCCCTTAAAGAGGATTTTATCCTCGAAATCAACATATCCATATTCCATAAGGTATTACCCCTCCACCCCTTAAAAAGGTTTGACCTGATAAGTTAAATAAAATTGTAAAGGGTGAGTCTAATAGAACCATGCATAGAAACTATCTCCTCATGACTTACCCTTCAATGTCACCATACCTCAAAGTTTAGGTTCTAAGGGTAGTCTACACAGGCATGCGGTTCTACTATGGGTATCTCCCTGACTAATAACTTCATCATCCTCGTCACATAATTGTGTCTTTAAGTCAGACCTCATGGCATCAAAACAAAAGCATGGGCATCGCACCGATATTGTGGAGGAAAAGCACAAAGTTAAGTTTCTAAGGGTATTCTACCCTACCATGTGGTTTACTATGGATATTTCCACTTACTACTAACTCTATCATCCTCGTCACATAATTCTGTTCTTAAGTCAGATCTCATGGCTTCAAAACATAAACATGGGTATCACACATATACCATGTAGGAAAGGCACATAGTGTCCAGTCTAAGGAGTATTACCCTACTCATGAATAGCATGGCATACCTTCTATTAGATTATATATACTTCTCTCATCCTAACATGGCCATTCATGGTAGGTTCTAGGGTAATCATCTTCCCTACATAGTTTTCAAATGAGCTAAGGCTCCTATGAGGAACTAATGGGAGAGGAAACAAAACCTTACAAAGATAAATATTGAAATATACAGATTAACCAACTGACTTGGCTCTAGCACCATACTTGTATGGAGTGATACCCAAGAGGGGATCCACTCACCAACTTTAAGGGAATAATAGAAAACGAACCAATGCCAAATTTGATAATACTTTTTCGCAAAGGATGAAGAAAAAAATTCAAGTATGTATTGTATCACTCATAACAAAGAGTAGTAGTAGAAGATAAAAATCCAACTATTATTGCATTTATGTCTATCATTGTTCTTCACCATGAAGGGTGTACATAAAAGAAAACTATGGGAAATTTGTCATGGAGGGTAAACCAACCACTTCAATCTACCTCCCAAGAAAGACTTTTTGCACCTAGATAAGTCCTAGTTAACTCTTGTCCACACCTCCTTGCTCTCTATGTAGGGGTTGGAAGCATACCCCACAAGAGAAGACAAAGTGGACGATGTTGGCACAAAAATTGGTATGTGTGTATAGTTCTGATCTGACAATAGTGAAAAAGGACAACAAATAATATAACAAGGTTTTACAATCAAAAGAGAGAAATGAATTTTCATATAGTAAGACAAAAATATTATATGAAGAAACTATAAAGCTTACAATTAACAATTCTTTCCTATACACCTCAAATTAGAGAAATAAATAAATAAATCTTTTGCATGCATATTGAGTATTAAACTACAACCATCTAAAAGGGATGGAACACTTCCACATTCTATGCTTAGGAAGGGGGTGAGAGCACTCGCAATCCTCTATGTAATGGTGTATATATTAGGTGAGAGCACTGAAATCCCATACATAGGAAAAGTTGTAAGATGGGATCAAAACCCATAAGCACCACTACTAATAGATAATAATAGTCTCAACAACCAAACATGTATATAATGAGAGGTTTACCAAGCAATTCATCAATTTAGGGTTTCCATTATTAAATGGAACAATAGGATGAAATAACACAATAAGAGTTGCAAATTGAATAAGTACCAACAAAAATAAATAAAAGAGACAAGTTGCATTCTCAACAATACATAAGATAATTTTCAAGGCATTGGACCCAGATCAGGTGAAACATGTATAATCAAGTGATATGTAAAGCAAT
Source organism: Alisma plantago-aquatica (assembly GCA_963693085.1). Taxonomy (NCBI): domain Eukaryota; kingdom Viridiplantae; phylum Streptophyta; class Magnoliopsida; order Alismatales; family Alismataceae; genus Alisma; species Alisma plantago-aquatica. The sequence goes on along the minus strand of OY856414.1, from coordinate 552,110,316 downwards.
ATGCCACAATCAAGTCAAAGAGAGAGAAAATATAAAACATTTTCCAAAATAGATTTGAGGGGATGCAACATACCTTACGTTGAGTATCAACAAGTCAAAACTCCAAACCTAGATCCACAACAAGGTCTGAAGCTACCTATTAAAAATTCAAATTAATTAGGGTTTAGGCTCCTATAAACAAAAACTAAAAAACGACCCTTTTTCATTACTAAATTAGGTTATGAGAATTACATAATCTGATAGATTATAATTTTCCAATGACAAAACATATCTAGTTTTAAAATATTTACTTATAAATCATTAGATTTGAATTTTAAAATATTAAAGATAATAGGAAAATCACAAATAACATATTTTATTTACTAGAATTAGATCAAAAAAACTATACCATGTGGTAGTAATTATTTTTTGATTCCAAAACATATCTTAGTTTACCTTTTCGGCATACTAGTTAACTACTACGGGTTTTATAAGATAAAATGAGTTAATGTATATCTTTAAATAAAATTGATATTAAATGACCAGAGTAACCCCACATAACGCGTCAAACATTGATGTGTGACAAGGTATAGCGGGTCATTTACCCCGATCAAAGTTCGTGCATTGATACACTAAAATAAAGGGTTGAAAGATGATAAAGCCCATGACATGTGTGACATGATGAAATCAAAACTAGGGGCATAAATGTCAGATTCCAAGTGATCATCTTCTTCCCCAAAATGAACCAGACCAAGCTCCATATAGACAGTGATAGCCCCGATCAAAACGGTGAGGAATGCAGCCACTCTTCACAACGTAACACTTTCATGGATTATGTCACCTCCTATCGAACCCATAGAACTAGAGAGGCAATACTGACACAAACATGAGATCAAGATTGTGTTGCCACCATGACCAAGGCAAGGAGAGGAAACCAAGTCCAGGAACATTGAATGTGTGATAACCATTGAGGTTACCAGTGACCTTTGGCGGTGGTGACAGAAGCAAACAAAAAAAAAGTCATGAAGACAATTTACAAAACCTACACCTTGGTGTGGTCACAAGGGAGTCAAAGAAACTCAAAACCTGGGAACAAAAAGGCAGAAATCAAACCAACGCATTAGGAAGCTTCTAAAGAAGATCACAAACTTAAACATGTCCATTACTATAGTGAAACCCACACAACAATAGGCTCGTAACAATGCTCGGACGATCCCTAAAACCAGTCCATTGGTAGTGCAACCCTGCTAACAAAACATCTCAAAAAACAAAAGTGAAGGAAAACAAAAGGTCTAGATATGGTTCCTACTGAAGGAATTGACCGGAGGGGCTTTTGACTGTCAAAGCCCAAGATCGCTCCACCTATGGAAGAAGGACTAGTCTTTACGCTACTGTTCTCTATCGGACAATTTTTGGGGATGTAGAGATTTCCTTAGTGTCCTTGGTGATTGACAAACCTCTTCCAATATATAGCTTAAAGTCAGAGATACAGTTGGGAATTGGGACAGAGTTGTTGCGAGAGAGGGAATCTGGGAGTACCACATTTATAAGGTTTGAGAAAACAAACCATATACCAATGGACTCGTTGAATCCTCCTGAGGCATTTGAGAATCAAAGTAGATATAAGGAAAAAGGGGAGATAGAGGTCTGAGGGAAAGAAGATTGCCAGTACTATGAGGATATAGACAGTTGTGGACTCAAGGAAGAAGATGAGTCAGTCACAGTAAAATGATAATCCAACGACTCTTATATAAGCCGAGTATAACTAGGGTGTATGACATAATCTCCAATTAGCCATGTGACATATAAAATCATATATTGTGACTTAAACATAATCAAAGTGAAATCCAACTTAGTTAGGGAAAACATGATTAAGAATTATCTTCTCTAACCGAATTGAGATAGAAAACATTATCCTATTAAGTTGAAAATATGCACCTAGACTAACTAGGACCCAAAGAACACAATTATGAACCTATATTTAGGTTTTTAGATTATCTTGTATGGGTTTGAGTACAGTTAGGGTTTAACTGAAATATGTCAATATTTATTATTATACATCACAATATCCTCACTGTTTAGGATCGAGGGTCCTATTATCATTATATTACTACAAACCGAATTGCATGATATTTTCTTGCACTATTTAAGTTATTTTAAGCAATTAACGCGATTTATTATTGATTCCATTAATTTCAACATTTACTCAAACTATGGCACACTAATCATTTCCACTTACATTAATCATCCATTTATTTATTACTAACATTGATGTCCTCATGAATCATTCAGTTGTACTTATTCATATTAGAATACCATTTATGCACATTTAAGTCATTATTAATCAGAGGACATTAAGCCATAGCTATGTAATCAGGTTGTACTTATACATTCTATGTATTCAGTTGTACTTATACATAGCTATGTATTCAGTTGTACATTTAAGTCAATGATCATATTTATGCACATTAAGTTGTATTCAGTTGAACCTGAATATTAAGTCATTCTAAAATGCACATATTAGAATACCATTTATGCACATTTAAGTCAATGATCATATTTACACATTAAGCCATAGCTATGTAATCAGGTTCATTTCATGTATGAGATATAGTATGTGTTTAAGTGGCTAACATTGCTAATGCATCACATACGATATCAAACCAATATAGGTTATAGTTAGTTGGATACAACTTAGGGTTTAGGTCGACATGATCACTATACATCACATATACCTAAAAAATGTGTATGGAGTCTAGGGTTAGGTTCCATATATTCAACTCATATCTTATTAGGGTTTATGGTCCATAGCATAGTTAGGATTACATTAGAATTACTCATATTATGTGCATTAAACGTTCATTAGGTTTACAACAAGCATGGAAGGGAAAAACTCAAACCTTGTTTGGTCAATTCTAAATATTGAAGTTTACTAACCTCCTAATCATGGAATTAAGGTTATTCAAAGTCGAGAAATCCAAATCTTATTATGTTACAAGGTATGTGGTTATTTTATGGATATGTGAATATGTATTGTCGATATATATTTGGATGATTCCCGAAGTATTGATTCGACGAACAAATTGTTGGATATTAATTAAATTATATTTCAATTATAATGCCAATATGAGTATCACATAAAGTAAACTATAATACGTGAACCCAGAGTTAGAGCTATCATGTGTGGGTTAGTTTACCTATGTTCAACGATGGGTTGATAAAGGTGATTAGACCCAAGGTGATATGACAAACATGGGTTAGTTTATCGAAATGCAAATATGAGTACATATGTTTGATTATTAGACAATATATGTTGTTATTGTACATGTACAATTTTGTATGCACTCGTGTACACAATATAGCAATTTAGTGATATATGCCACCGTTAGTCGGTGTTTTAGGTAATTGTTACATGTAAAGATATGAAGACATGAACATTGGATGGAATCAATTAAAGATGATCAAGTTAATACCAAGGATGATTAGTTAGATAAGCCTTTCTCGTCTTCTCATGTATATGTTAGTTTCCTTTGGAAAATACATGTAGCTCCTTAAAAGAGTATTGCTTAAACATTTGTATCCAATTCAAGTTCAATTAATGGAAATTTTTAATTATTATCTATTATTTGTTAGAGTATTGCTTAAAATTTTGGTATCGACACTCGTCTTTATGGTCCACGTTAACTAAGGGATATTCAGAAGTGGAGGTTGCTAAATTTGGTATCAGAGTACATATGAATCAAATAATATTTAATAGTTGATAATTTTAAATAATCCATGGAATTATAAGAAAAATCATTAGGGCATCCTTTAGGGGCAATTATGTCTAGAAAGGATCATTGTTTTGAGGGCTGGAAAAATTTTCCTCATAACCATTAAATTAGTATATGGGAACAATCTAAGAAATATGATATCGTCCTGGCCAAAACCTAGAATCCTCCTGAAATAATATTTCCCTAAGTTTCCTCGTCTCTAATTTCGTCCTCTTCTCATCGCTTTGCTTATAAATCCAAAAATGCACTTCTCGCTCATCTCAAGTTAGCGTTTCAATAAGAAGTAGGATTAAGGCGTCCTCAACCAATTAAAATATAGAGTTAATTAGATGTGAGAGATGTGGCATGTGACTTATGTCCCTCTAGTTAGGCGTTAGCCCTAAAATCACCTAAGTACGGGTGAGAAAAACCTATTTTCTAAAAGGACTTTAGTGGGATAAACTAGTAAGGTATGAAAAACTTATAGTTGAGGGAATCAAAAATCATAAATATAGGGTCTAGTCCCTAAACATAATTCTGAACAGTAATCCTGGATAATGGGAGTAGTAAGGACCAAAAAAAAAAGAAACTACCCAAATAAATCATAATTAGTGAAAAAAGAAAGAGACAATAAAAATGAGATGGATAATCTAGTCTGGGTACCACAGAATTAGATATTGTTTCCCATGCATGCAAGTACATAGAATAATGCATGATGAAACATGTAAAGGGTTTTTAATATATATATATATATATATATATATATATATATATATATATATGTGTGTGTGTGTGTGTGTGTGTGTGTGTGTGTGTGTGTGTGATCATTGGTTAAGTATGAATAAATATAAGACCCTCAACTCACACTTAGGGGTGTTGTCCCAACCTGGGGTGGTTTAACCCAAGAATGGGAAAACACCTATGGGGGAGGCATAACCCTAAATCTGTGGGGTCATGTTGTGGCTATAAATCCTAACCTCCTCCTAGAATCCCAAAAGGCGTCCTAGGTTAGGATCTCCCTTGGGAGGATGAGTTGAACCACCTAGTATTAAATTTTGAATATCTTAAGAAATTTTGGCGTCCTAAAAGGACCTAAACCTAGGGAGATGGAATATGATGGGATTGTAAGGGTCTCTAAGGCATGAAAGCACTTCACCCTACCAAGTCATAATAGGTTGTCATTCATGATTGAAAAATAGTTACAGCCTATATTAAATGTGGAAATCTTGGTGAGGGAAATCTCAAGGATAAATAGATAATGGCAATTATAAGTACATTGAAAGCAGGGTAACGAAAATGCACCTACAACATGTAAGCCTATTATACCAAGTACAAAAAAGAAGAGTGTGTGTTTGGATTAATGTCCTCATGTTACATGCATATCAAAACTTTAGTTAGAGAAATTTTATGTCACATGTGTAAAAAGTTAACATATTGAAAGAAATCTTATTGAAGAGATCTAAGGTGTAGACTCTCCTTAAGAAAGATGAGTCATGAGAGACAGAAATATCATAGAGGCCCTTGTATAGGAAAAAGGTGTAATTAATTAGAGAAATAAATAAAGTCATGACATCTCAATAAACCCTAGGCAGGGTAGATCCCTAAGTCAACATTGTGGTCAAGTAGGGATGCTTAAAGGTACATAAGGCCCAAGGGGTCAGGAGATGATTGTGCCCTAAGTACATAAGGCTTGTGGGGTCAAGAGAAAGCCATCAATGTTTACAGAAGACCCATGGGGTTAGGAGAATGACCACCTTCATGAGTACATGAGGTCGAAGGCGTCATTGTAAAAGGCACTCCATCAGTACATAACACCCTTGGGGTAAAGAGGAGATTGCTCCAAAGGTACCTAAACCTCTACAGATCTTAACAGAATGGACAAGGCTAATGATACATGAGATGTAGGTATAAAGACTACCAAAAGTTATGTAATAATAGAGTTGTGCATAAACTCTTGATAAAATTACTATCCCTTGAGTTCATGAAATTTAAGAAAATTTCTGGATTTAAATTTGTATTCATCGTTTGAAGTCATTTTTTGAGGATGACCACAACCTAAATTTTGAATTTTAAGATAATTTGTGGATACACCATCTCTACACATGGAACATGATGAAGTTTGTATTTGGACTGCGGTGAAATGTTTATTTCATCTTATTATGCGTGTGAGAGATTAGGTAACTACATGTGATGCACATAACTGACATATGAAAATGAATATACTAACTTAAAGTTAATGGCATAGTCTAAGGATTTGAGATGTTATCTCTCCCTACATAATGGAATAATGATTAGTAGGTTTGATACCTAAGAACAAGGAGTCAACTTTAGGGGAGCATGAGAACGGGAGCAGGATGGAGCTGGGATCCTAGGGTTCCCAGCCGTGCCCTTGCGGCGGCAGCGCATGGGGGGGCCCTCCCCGGCCTGTGAGGCCTCGTGCGGTGGGCGTACGTCTACGGGCTCTCGTGGTGGTTCCCTAGCGACCTACATCGCAGATGCATGGTGCCCTTTGGGGCTGCTATCGAAGCGATCGGTTCCAAGGTGCTCAAGCGCGGATGGCTAGCATCTCCGACCTCAGGGCTCGATTGCGGGAGGCCAAATCGGCTTGGGGCATCATTGTCAACCTTCCTACCAACCTCTCTAGAGGTGGGGGTGACGGCCGTTCAGGAAGGGTGTCTCCGACTTCTCCGCTTGACCCAGCCGTCGGGGGTTCGGCTGGCCAGGGTGATCAGCCTTCGACACTAAGGGGCTTTTTGGAGGGCTTGATCAGAGCGGAAGGAGCAGGTCCCATGAACTTTCATCTGGGTGTGGAAGATGCGACTCCGAATCGGCGGAGTTGGTGGCCGGCGGTGGTACGAGGCCGAGGTCGGTCAACTCAGGGGGGTTGGATGCTTTCGAGGTTTGTGATTCTGGTCCCTTTCTCGATGACGGCGATGGGGATTGGTGGTGTGGCGGATGGTGGGGCTAGGGAGGCTCTTTTGGCTCTAGTCAATCTCTGTGAAGGAGCCACTTCACCTTGGCGGGGTTCTCATGTCCCGCAAGATACGTGCCTCTACTGTCTACAACGTGGACACTGGCAGCGTCAGTATTCAGCTTCGAGAGTTTGCTTTCAATGCAGGTCACTAGGACACCTTGCACGGTCCAGCTCGAGCAAAGGGGTGGGGGCGGAGACGCCCTATCCCTTGGTTCGACGTGCACAAGGACTCTTGCCTTCATTGTTTGCAACATGGACATTGGCAACATCAGTGCTTCCCAAGATGTTGCTTTCGGTGCAAGTCTCAAGGTCATCTCGTGCGGGTCTGTGTGGTTCGGCATCCGACTGCACATCTTCGGGTTGAAGAGATGAGGCCCCGACGGTTGAGGGAAAAGACGGAGCTTCCTCCAGAGTTGTTTTTTTTTTTTTGAAACTTCCTCCAGAGTTGTTGATGTCAGGGTAAACCAGACAGCGAGATGGGTGTTTGATACAGTCGGTGAAAATGACTGTGACAACGATGGCTTTGTGAATTCTTGGTAGGGTGTAAACGGTGTAGGTACGGTGCGGGTGTGGCCATACTCATACTCATACCCATTTAATTTAGCAGGTCCGGTTCTGGTTCTAGACCCACATAATATAAAACCTAGACTCGCACCATACTCATACCCGTAATAATAGCAGGTATGCGGTGCGGGTAAGCGGTTCTATAAAACATCATATTTTTAATGTAAGAGAAATGACTATAATATATATATTTAACACAACAAGATATTGTTATCATATAGTATATTAACATGTAATAGTTATATTAGACAATGTTGTATTCTACGCAATAACATTAACTGAGTAATTGCTTACATATTTGTAGTCATGATCGTAACATTTAATTTATGTAGAAAGTAATGTAAATTAGTAGACATTTTGATTTTAAGTTTATTATTGTAACTAGAATAGTTAATTCTTAATGATATGACTAGTCTCAACCTTACTGTGGTTAGAGTAGGATATAATCTTAATAATTATATTAGTTAGACTAGTAAAATATGATATATATAACACATTATTTTAGTAGTTAGTTATGTATAGCGGGTACACGGGTCTAGCGGGTCTGGGTCCAAACATACTCATTATTGAACCTGCTTATATGCGGGTCCAAGGGTATACGGGTATAAAAAAATTAGACCCATGACGGATTTTTTAAGAGTCTGGATTTACAGGTCCACGGGTCTACCCGTACCCATTTACAATCCTAATTCTTGGGGTCACATAAGGGTGACGCTGATCGAGCTCTCCGAGATGGTGCGGTGAGGGGTAATTGAGCTGCTCTTCAAACAAGTATGTGGAAAGCCCTATCGGTGACGACTCTTTTGCTGGTGATGTCGAGGATGCATATGACTTCAACTTCTCATATATGTGCCCCAGAGCTAAGATGAGGGGAGTTTGGAACCGATGAGGTGATGAGTTGTCGATAGCCTTCTATGTTATGGGTTGCATAGGAATTTTTTTTGGGTGAGTTTCCTCTTGGATGTTAATCCTTCTTAGGATGGAGATCCTTCTTAGGATGGAGATCCTAATGTAATCCTTTTATGATGAGGATGAATAAGATGGACCTCAATTGTGTTAAAAAAAAGTTTGATGCCTAAGTGGAAATAAAATCACCTAGTGATAATATCATGTGATGAATGAGGATGTGGAGATTCCCTTGGAGTAAATTCGTCTTCCTAACATATATAATTTTCACGTTTATGAATGCTTTTCATGATAATATAGCTAAAATATGAAAAGATATATAGGGGTGAATAGATCCTTATAAAAGTTAAAGCAACAATAGAGTGGAAAAAGAGCAAGCAACCAAATGAAGATAGGATTTAGAGTGGTTCTATCTAAGACGTCAGTCCACTACCTAGTTGTTTCTAACAAAGATTTTACAAAAAATAATTTTATTAAATGATCTGTTATGACAAATTATAAAAGTACTTGTTGCAACTGAACCCTCTTCTATTACCGACCACAGAAGAGAACCACACAAATCTCTTCTTTGACGGACGACAGAAGAGCATCGATCTCCTCTTCTTTAACGGACGACGGAAAAGCACCACAACACCTTCTCTTCTTTAACAGCCATGGAAGAGCACATGTGTGAAGACTCCTTCTTCACTTGTGAGATCCTGGACAACCTCCTCTCTTTGGAGTAATCTCACTGTAGTTCACGAATAGAGAAAGAAGATTGGAGAAAAGAGAACATCGATGTAGCTCACAATATCCTAGATCAAGCTTATGGACCAATACTGCTATGGGTTAGGCAATGATGGATGGCGGTGTTGGAGGGCTATGATTAGGACATGAATTTGGCAGTGGTAGAAGATTGTAATTGGATTTTTATAGCTCAAGATTTCTCAACTGTTGCTCAAATATTGTATCTCAAGTGTGCAAGCTATGTAAAGGGTGTCCTATGACCACTACTATTTGTAGGAAGGGATTGTAAGTGTCTAGGGCAACTTAGAGGAGTGTCTAGAGTGTTGTAGGATAAGAAATAGTCATTATAATTGAGTCAATGTAGGTGAAATGGTTAATTTATTCGTTAATAAAATTAGCATTCCAAAACTCATATCGGTTGACAAAATTCTTGACCTGATGTGCCTCGGTCGAGAAATTATTGAAACGAATGTGTTCTAAGTGTCAAACTAGATTCTAACGGCTAATTGTCACTCTAACTTATTGGTCAACTGGTTTAATCAGTCTATCATCGGTTCACAAAATCTTCGACTATGTTGACTCGCTCAACAATATTTTTGGCCAGGTATAACTTGCAACTATCAATTTATAAAACCATCTATGATGCTCTGAGTCCGCCAAGGGGCATCTCAGTCGACAATTTCTTCGACCAAGAGAGTCTCGGTTGACAAGTTTGTTGACTGAAAAAATCCCTAGAAATTAGTTTTGCAAATTTTGGAAAGCATGTCTAATAAATTTTCTAATGTAACCTACCTATGTTAGACACTTAGTTTAGACATATGAGAAGGTTTGGGATCGGTGGGGTTGGTCCATAGCTTGATTTTACATGAGTTCTAAAAATATATACATTTGTATTACAAATAAGCACATATACACAATAAATTAAGTATTTGATACTCCAATCTTGATTAATTTTTTTCAACATGTACTGTAACACCCCTGACCTGGGTTATGACCTAACCCTGGAAGTTTTGCCTAAATATGTAATTAATATACTTGTGAACACTCCCTGGCATGTAACTAAGTTCCTCAGGAACATTTACTTTCAATTTCGCTCCTTTTTGTATAAAGTTGTAGCATTGTGTTGTATGCAGGGACCTATGTGCAAATTACCCAGTTTAAGGGTTGAACTTGCAAAATTCACAAGATAAGATGTTCCTTTGATGTTGAGACATCATGAGAATGGTTATGGTAAAGTTTGAGGGATTTCCCAAGCTTGAGCACCAAGGTGCAGCTGTGGAAGCAATTCCCATGCTTAGAAACCCTAATTTGGGGTAAAGTGCAATTTACCCAAATTGAGGGGTCCAAGTTGTAATTCTTAATATCTAGAACATCTTTTATGACTCTTGTCATCATTTAGAGTAGAAATGATGAAAGGGATACATCATTTAATAATCAGATGAGAAAAATGACCTTTGTGATAGAAATCACCTAAAATGGGTATGAAACCCTTTCATGTATGTACCCTAGTTGAAGGTTGGATTCCTTTACCCCTAGATCTTGAGATTTCATGAGATTTGCATAAGGATAGATAGGTTTGGTCGTGCCTTTGAGCAAGGAGGGACCTAGATGTGATTTCCAATCTTGTGAGGTCCTTAGGGTGTAAAAGAGGCTAAAGTATATAAGCCCTTTTCCCTTGCAATTAAGTGAACGGACTTTCTTTCCTTCACTTCTCTTCCTTTCTTGCTCAAACGACCAAGGGTAGCTCTGGAGCTCAGGGGGGGCGACCAACCTGTTCAAGGTAAGAAAACCCCACCTTCTAGCTCGAATTCATGGAGGAATTCACTTTCTAAGGTTGGTTTTATGGTTAGCTTACTTAGTCTTCTTGTTCTAGCCGACCAAAGCAACGTTTCCTTGGAGAATTCACCTCTGACCAAGTTGTGGAAGCTCAAGGACGCCATTAAAGCTTGGAGCTTGAAGGCTTGGAGCTCTAAGATCAACCTTTAGGCGGGTTTTATAACTCTAAACTTATGCTTTATATGTATGTTCAATTCTTGCAATTTACTTGGTAAATTCTCCTTCTACCTCCCTTCTTCCTTGCACGTTTGCAAGCAAGTCAGTGGAGAAACCGACCTTGCTAGAGGTTGAAGATGAGGGGCGTGACTCCCTATGTTACTTTTTCAAACGACCTTGGACCTTTTGGTCCAAACGGTTGCAAACCATTTGGGTTCAAACGGTTTCAAACCGTTTGCTCTCAAACGGTCTTGCAAGACCGTTTGGATTGAAACGGTCTCAAGACCGTTTGAAAGGGTTGACCAAAGGACGACCGTTTGAGGGTCTGTTCCTAACATATTGAATTTCATCTCTGCAAAGAATCAAAGTCTAATTCTTAACCAATTGAAAGTTGAAGGCACTTCAACATGAAACCCTAATCGGGTGAAAGAGTGTTGAATTGACATATAGATCTTGTTGAGTTTTGGGTTGAAGGACCCAAACGGTCTCAAGACCGTTTGGGGATTTCTCCAAACGGTCCTAAGACCGTTTGGGCACAACCCAAGACCGTTTGAAGGTCTAGGGTTAAGTTAATCTAATGGTTTGAGGGTCCAATTGTAGGAAATTGATGAATTGATGAAAATTGCTGATTTTGACCTAATTGGATTTCAACCTTAGTCAAAACGACTTGGATTTTGGTCAAACTTTGGGCAAACGGTCTCAAGACCGTTTGGATGAAGTCCAAACGACCTCAAGACCGTTTGGTCCAAGTTTGAGCCCAATTGGAGGTCAATTGATAGGTTCAACCTCGAATTGATTCACATTGTTAAACATTGATGACCAATCGAATTGAAACCCTAATTGAGGAGGATTGAACCCTAATTGGCTTGCAATTGAGGGTCAATTGGATGTCTAAGTGGTTAAGGCTAACCCTGACTAACTCAAATTATAAGTGGTTAGCATAGCTTTAACCATTTGAGGACTTCAACACACATATCCATGAACATTGGTAACCTTAGAACCACTTTGGAGGTCCAAACGGTTTGAGCCCTTTTTGGACCAAACGGTCTCAAGACCGTTTGGATCCAAACGGTCTCAAGACCGTTTGAGACCAAACGGCCTCAAGACCGTTTGGGGCCAAACGGTCTCAAGACCGTTTGGGCTCAAACGACCTCAGGATCGTTTGGTCCAATCGATCTCAAGTAAGTTTGATCAAACGGTCTCAAACCGATTGAAGCTCCAAACGGTTGGGAAGTCAACCCTTCCAAACGGTCTTCACCTCCAAACGGTCTCAAGACCGTTTGGATCCAAACGGTATTAAGACCGTTTGGGGTCAAACGGTCTCAAGACCGTTTGGGTGGTTGAAACCGTTTGAAGGTTGAAACCATTTGGAGATTGGTGATGGTTTGTACTTAACCATTTGATGATGTAATTAGTTCAATGATGATTCAATCTAAACCCTAATGGTAACCTAGGTAATTAAGGGACTATGTGATTAGTGAGTTAACCCATGAAGGTAATCATGTGGCAAATTACCAAAATACCCTTGAGGGGTCTAAAGGGGTAAAACCTTGTTCTAATCAAACTCTAATCACATGATGTTGATGTTTTGGATCATGTTAGTCAATGGAGATTTATCTCAACCTGATCTAGAGTGGTGTTGTCACCATCTACTAGTGAGAGAAGAGAGAAAGTATTTCTAGAGAGAGAAAGTATCCTAGAGAGGGAAAGTACCCTTTTAAGGAGGAAACTCAAGTGAGATACTTTAATTACACATGAATGTGCATGATTAGGGAATGACCCACCTATGTGAGGTCATGGAAACCCTATTTATAATATCTAATGGATCTTAATTCTAATTAAGAGCCTTAATGATGATGTTTCTCTTACATAATGATGTAATGAGTACAATTCACCATGGAGTGAATAGTAAACCCTAATTTTAGGGTGATGACATGAAAGATGAACAGTAAACCCTAATTGACAGGGTTATTGAATTAAACCCTAGTTGAGGGTGATTCCATGTGAAACCCTAGTTGAGGGTGATTCCAAGTGAAACCCTAATTGGGAATGCATCCCTAATTATTGAATTGTTTATGATTATCTGTTGAACTAACCGTGCAGGTTATTATGAGATAATGGTCATACCCAGGTATGAAATACCATGTTATATTCATTGAAAGCATGTCTTAAGCTTTATGAATAGTGAATCATCTTGATGCACTGCTAAGTGACATCTTTTGTGATTTATGGGTTGTAAGAGCCATAAACACCATCAAGGTCATGCTTGACAGATGACTTGTGATGAGATAATTGAGAACTGGTAATTGAAATGAGTTAGGCCTGCTACATTTTAGTATTCTCATATATAGCTGTGTTGTTGTATGATGATAAGAATACTGAATGTACCTAACTAATCAAGTGAAATGTAGAGCCCTGATCATAGATCCATCATTGTCAGAGTCTAAATGATGGTGAAACAGGTTTTCCTCAGGGAACTCCTGGATCACATACTTTTGAGTATGTGGGGTACATGGATGTGTAGAACCTTACATCCTAGTGTAGGTATTTGATGTAGATTCTTGTAGTCCGTCATACCTTCACTATAAAAGAAAAGGTGAGAGGATGATGTAGATTCTAGTAGTCCATCAGACCCCACCATAAAGTCCTAAAGGTGAGATGTATATCTACACTCCCTTAAAGACAAAAACACCGCATCGATAAAAGATAAACAAGAAATCTTCCGATGACGAAGAGAGTACAGAACGCCACTGTAACTCTAAAATAGCGAAGGTCCAGTTTACCCTGGAGAGCTATAACAAAAGATATCCCGCCAGATATCTAACATTCGATCCTCTAACTGACTGAGGAAGATGAGGTCATAAGAATCCGGCTCTTTTAATGACCTATGTATGATACTGATGTGACTTCTTAGCGATCAGTTGGAGTATGAGTGGTAAGCCTCATCTTCACAGGGCATAACAATAATGTTTGAAAAACATAATCAACAGCGTAGTATATCTGTTAGAGTTATCTACGAGATATTTGATTGATGTTATCTTGAATAGCATAGATGTTCTCATATTTTAATATTGATTGAACTCTTGCTCATCATCAGAACTGCTAGTGAATATCGTGAAGGCTCTTATTGCTTTAGTTATTCCTTTCTTTGCTTATAAAGCCTAGTGGAGAGTTATAACTCTCGCTGGGGCAATTATGTATAATTGTCTCACCCCGTAGACTTCTACTTTTTAGGTGGTCGTCGAAGACGGAGGAACAAGAACACAGGTGACCAATCCCAGCAACAGCAGCATCAGGAGCAGTAAATATCTCAGGTGGAGATCTAGCCTGCTTCATGGTGTAGTTAGAGTCAAGTCCTATGTGTCCTCTGTACTCTCAGGTCCTGGAGTGTTTTGGAGTACGAATTCTTGAGAATTTTGGTATCATGTTGTATATAATTACTCAAGAAGTAATTGTCAGTGATGTAAACAGTTAAATCCTTTTTCTATGGAAAAGGTTTGTGGTTTCAGGCTCTTGTCTCGAAAAGTTTTAATTTCCCGTGATTTTTGTCTTCCGCTGTTTACCGATTGCTTCCGCACATGATTAAATCGGGATTAATTCGTGGTTTGGAGATCGGAGCCTTCATGTACTTTGTACCTGAAACCCTTAGATAACATGTTAAATCCACAAATAAGTAATTTTTTTCATCATCAAAAGATAAGATGTGTTAATGTACAATTTAGCCAACAATCTCCCCCTTTTGAAGATGGCAAACATTTCTATAAAGAAAAACTTAAAATGAAATTTTCAAACCTTGATGAGATATTCCTTTAGTGTCACAAAATGTGTGCACATTTATACTAGGGAGTTATGGAATATATCATCCAGCTCCCAAAGTAAAGTGCAACAATTAATTTATGGAATTGTGTCTCTCAACTCAAAAACTCAATCAAAAATCATTAAAACTTAAGGAATTAAGTTTTGCTTTTAGATTATTTCTCCCCCTTTGTCATTTCAAAAAGTAAAAGAATACTCCCCCTTAGTTGATACTCCCCCATAATATGGTGCTTAAATAAAAATGTCAAATTTAGCCACAATAATCATGAACAAGACCTGAGAAAGCTCAATTTGTTGATAAAAGAAATCATTACATAACTTTGTTGTTCAAAAGAAAATACATAAGGATAGTCATAAAATTACAACAAAATGTCACTTGAACAAATAACGGGTCACATCCACCTCAGGATATTGCCCATAGAAAGGTAAAATGTTTCACAAGAGTTCCCCAGTTTAATGCACCAGTCTTGGCAAGAGAATACACCTCAAGAAAGGTGGGTGTGCAGTCAAAGAGGAAATGGGCGTCTATGTCTTGGAGTTGCATGATGGAGTATCGAGTATGGGTAAGCTCAATTGAGGGTGGAGGTGGAACTTGGGTGTTGTTGATGTATTGGTTGAATGGATAGATACTCCTGGGGTATGAAGCATAGGGATAGTTATCAGGACTATTTGGGGTCAAGGATTGCATTTTATGGTTAAGATAGATCATTGCATTGTGGTTGCAGTCAAAGTGTCTCCCAATTTGATAGGCTACTCCCATAAGATAAGAGACATCATTTGCAAAGCTTTTAACTGAATAATTGGGGAGGGGTGAAGAAGGTGGAGAAATGGCTTCATGGCATGTGCCTTCTTTAGCTCTGGCCCTTTTGTGCCCAAAGTCTATTCCCATTTTGTCAACAATGTTCTAGTTTTTATTTGGGGATGCCTATCAAGGTGATATCCTAATTCTTGTAAGGTTTTTCCAATTGAGTTTTGAATAATTAGACAAACAAAATAGGCATATGGTGAAGTGCTAGAAAAATCTAGCATATTGGAGAGAATGATGTGAATAAAATTGGCAAGGATGCGTTCAAGGATTGCATATATGAGAATCATCCTAAATTGAGGAATTTCAATTTTGTTACCTCTAGGATAGATGTTGTGATTGATAATGAGGATCACTATCCTAGATTCGGGGCTAGAGATGTGCCATAGTAAGTACTCATTTGTTCTTGAAGAGTGGTATTTGGGACAAATATGGCTCTTTTGATGTCCCTGAGCTTATTGTAACTTGTGGATCTGTTGAGAGGATTGTCAGTGGTGAGATCTACAAACTCGGCATATTCGATGACATCTATGTCTAACATTTCTAGAACATCAGATTTAGAAAAGTTAAAAGATACCCCATTAACTATGGGGTGAAGGAATAATGGTCATCGGTGTCCCTAATGAGGTTCGAATAAAACTCATGGACAACTTGTGTAGATAAGAGACAAAATGAAGGGGTAAGAAATTCTTGTAGTTTTTGAACTTTGAAGAGACGGGGAAGGTTGAGGAGCTCAGAGAAGACGGTTGTTTCTATGGGGCGGTGAGGAAGAGGCGTGTTGGAGGTGATATGCATGTACTTTTCTTCAGCACCAGTGTTGTTGAAGATTATCCCATTTATGATTGTCAGTGTTGGAGTCGCCGAGGTGGAACGTCTCTTCTTGGATGTCACTTGCTTCTGCCACTGCGAGATGAAGAGGATGTCATCTTGAAGTAGTTGAGAAAGAACTTGGTGGAAGAAGAGGTAGTGAAAATAGTGGAATAAAAGTTGTTGAAGGAGTTCTCTAAGAAATGCTCAAAGGATGCTAGAGAAAAGTACTCTATGAGTTGTGAATAAAATGGCTGAATTGGTGGCTTTTATAGCAAAAAAGACCCCATCTCAGTTGACAAACGCGTCGACTGAGCCTCCAACGATCGTTGACTGAGCCTCCAATGACTCTATTCCAATGGAAACAATAACGATTAGTCGGTCGACTTTTCGTTTGAAAATTTTTGCACCGGTTTGGTCGAGAATTTTGTCGACCGAGGGACATTCGGTTCATAAAAGTTTCAGCCCAAGGAGTGATTATAATGTTCTTTAACTGAGGCACACATAGTCAACCGAGGGTCCCACCGAGAGAAACTCGATCGACAATTTTTTCGACTGAATTTATTCTCGTTCTAGTATTTTTTGACCGATTTTGACATTTTGAGAAACATTTTGCAATGAGGATGTATTGAGCTTGACTATGTATTTATTATTCATTAAAAGATCTAGAGGGGGTGAATAAATCCTTATAAAAAATAGTAAAAATAGAGTGGAAAGGGGGCAAACAACCAAATGAAGACATGATTTCGAGTGATTATGTCTAAGAGGTCAGTCCACTATCTAGTTGTTTCAAACTAGGATTTTGCAACAAATAATTTTATTAACTTATTTTTTAGTACAAATTGCAAAAGTACTTATTGCAACTAAACCCTCTTCTTTTACCGGCCAAAGAAGAGCACCATGCAAACCTCTTCTATGACGTACGACAGAAGAGCACTGATCTCCTTTTCTTTAATGGATGATGGAAGAGCACCGCAACAACTTCTCTTCTTTAAAGGCCACAAAAGAGCACCTATGTGAAGAATCCCTCTTCACATGTGAGATCTCGGACATCCTCTTATTTTTGGATTAGTCCCACTGTAGATCACGAATGAAGAAAGAAGATTGGAGAAAAGAGAACACCAATATAGCTCACAATGTCCTAGATTGAGCTTATGGACCGATACCACTATGGATTAGGAAACGATGGATGGTGGTGTTGGAGTTCTATGATTAGGAAACGAATTCGAAAATTGTAGAAGATTGCAAATGGATTGCTATAGCTCAAGATTGCTCAATTCTTACTCAAATATTGTATCTCAAGTGTGCAAGTTATGTAAGGGTGTCCTATGACCACTATTATTTATAAGAAGGGATTGTAAGTGGCTAGGGCAACTTAGGACAGTGTCTAGAGTGTTCTAGGATGAGAAGTGGTCGTTATAGTTGAGTCAATGTGCAACGACTAATTTGTTCGTTAATAAAATTAGCATTCCAAAACCGGCCATCTCGGTTGACGAAATTTCTCAATTGAATGTGTCTCAATCGAGAAATTCTTTGACTAAATTTGGTCTAAGTGTCAAAGTAGGTTCTAATGGCTAATTTTTGTTCTAACTTCTTGGTCAATTGGTTTTATGGTCTATCCTCGATCCACAAAATCTTTGACTGGGGTTGACTCGGTCGACAATATTTTTGACAGGTTATAACTCACAACTATCAATTTATAATAGTATCTTTGATGCTTTGAGTCCTCGATCGGGGGGTATCTCGGTCAAAAAAAATCGACCTAGAGAGTCTCAGTTGACAAGTTTTTCGACTGAAGAAATCCTTGGAAATTAGTTTTGCAAATTTTTGAAAACCTATCTAATGATTTTTCTAATGTGACCTACCTACCCTAGACACTTAGCTTAGACATATGAATAGGTTTGGGATAGGTGGGCTTACTCCATAGCTTGATTTTACATGAGTCCTAAAAACGTAAACATTTGAATTACAAATAAGCACATATACACAATAATTCAAGTATTTGATACTCCAATCTTGATCAATTTTCTAAACATGTACTTTGTACCTGAATCACTTAGATAGCATGTTAAATCCAAAAATAAGAAATATTTGTCATCATCAAAAGATAAGATGTGCTAATGTCTAATTTATACAACAAAATCTATCCAAGAAAGGTTTGTATCCTTAATGTTTGAGGCTAAAATGAGTTATCATTCACTATAACCTGATTTAGTTTGAATTTTGGGGAGGGGTGAATGTAATATCCTCAAATTTAGTATATTTTAGTGTCGTGATTATGAATTCACTAATAATGCATTGAGATTCACTTTAAGAAATTTAGAGTATTATTAGACTTATGAGATCAGCAATATGAGTTTAATTGATTTGGGATGATTAATAAAGCTTCATATTGAGAGTAAATTATTAATTTAAGTAAATAAGGTAATGTTGAGAAAATATATTGATATGATGGTTCACTTGATATGTTATGATAATCAAATCCTTGAGTTTGTAATAAAAAGAAAATTAAGCTTGTGGGCTTCTTTGGAGGCCTTGAGTATGAGCCATGGGCCTTGAACACCAATTCAAGTCCGATTGGGACAATTAAGGTTTACAAATGGCTCGTTGGAAAGGAAAGATTTGCATGCAATATCCATATGGGTTTGAAGATAAAGAGAACCATGTGTTCTTGCTCAAGAGGTCGTTCTATGGGTTGAAGTAATCTCCTAGAAAATGGTACAGGATATTTGACTCTTTCATGATGCATAATGAATTTTCCTGTAGTTATGACGCTTGTGTCTAGTACAAAGGGTTGGATGACAATTCCTCTGTTTACCTATTGTTATTTGTTGATGGCATGTTGATCGTTTCTGACACGCATCTGAGATTGCCAAAGTGAAATATCTTCTAGGTGGAGAATTTGATATGAAAGACCTAGGTCAAGCTAAGATGATTCCTAGCATGGAGATTCAAAGGAACTCAGATTATGCAG
Organism: Alisma plantago-aquatica; assembly: GCA_963693085.1. Lineage (NCBI taxonomy): Eukaryota > Viridiplantae > Streptophyta > Magnoliopsida > Alismatales > Alismataceae > Alisma > Alisma plantago-aquatica. The sequence continues at coordinate 552,091,021 of OY856414.1, read as the reverse complement.
GCGACCTCAAAAAGAGGAGATCTCTCACATGTTACATGTTCACAGTGGGATCTACAGTTGTTAGTTAGAAAGCCACTCAATAAAGTACATTACTTTATCTACTACTGAAGCAGAGTAAATGGCGGCAACAGAAGCCATGAAGGAGGCTTTATGGCTCAAGGGCTTCATGAATCAGTTGGGCATCGTTGAAGAAAAAGTTATTGTTCATTGTAACAGTCAAAGTGATATACGTCTTAGCAAAGATCAAATGTTCCACGAGAGAACAAAGCACATATATTGATGTCAAGTACCACTTTATTAAATAAGTCACATGTAAAGGCAAGATTGAAATAAAGAAGATTGGTACGTCTAAAAATCTAGCTGACATGATGACGAAGACTCTTCTGTTAGCTAAGTTCGAGCTTTGCTCAAAATTAGTTTGTCTTCTTTCTACCTAAGCTTTGCCTATGCAGGGCATTTTGAGGAGATGCTATTCTTAACCACTTTCTGATATTGGAGAAGATTGTAAGTACTTTTCTACTTCCATCACTTCGAGTTGAAGACAAGTTGGAGTTTGTTGAGAGAGTGTCTTAAACTCTTTAGAAAAGCTTCTTTGATGAACCAGATGTCTATACCAAGCATCAACATCTTCGAGATACATTTTGGGCACCTACATGTGTATTTACGGTCATTACTTCAGACCATATATGGTCTGTTTGGACTGTATTTGTATTTACGGTCCAGTTGGACCGTATACAATAGTCTAGCATTGGACTATAAATATTGTTGAAATGAAAACATAGTCTGTGTTATAGGTCGTCTATAGTCTAGTTGGATCGTAAATGTAGACAAAAAAACAACCTAATGACTTTGGGACTTTGGATATGGGTCTTATTCTTATAAATAACCCCCCCAAACTCATCCCAAACATGAAGAGTAATGAAGAGACATCAAGAGACGTTTTTTTTCAAAAAACTAAAGCCTCGGATGGACTTAGGGCTTTTCTTAGGGTTTCACGCCTCCAAGAGCTCCTCTTCAAGTAACCATCTTCTTCCACGGTTGTCTCTTGGGTGTAAAGGGGATTGATTTCTTCTTCTCTCTTCTGTAATCATCATCTTTGTAATATCTCTATCAATAATATCATCTTTGGCAGTGGATGTAGGCTCCCGCATTGCAAATTTGTCAAACCACTATGAATCTCATCTTTGTGGTTGCTTACTTGTTCATTGTTGATATTCTTCATACGTACTCAGCTCACATTGCTCGATCCCACGCTTGCACATCTTCGCAACAAGCCCGTTGGGCCTTGTTGTCCGGGTCTCTCATTACCATCATATCCCAACAAGGGTAATGTTCCCATACTCAAGGGGCAAAATGTGCTAGTACTCAAGGGGTGGGATGTTTCAATTTTCAAGTAGAGATTGTTTCAGTACTCGAAGTAAGTATGTGCGTCAAGGAAGGTTGTGTCATTAGTCAAGTATAGGGCGTTCTAGTACTCAAAAGAGGATGTGTCACCCAGAGGAAGTCATTTAAGTACTCAAGAGGGGGGTGTTGCAGACCTCAAGGAAGGATGTGTAGCTACTCAAGAGGGATCATTCCAGTACTCAAGAGGGGGTTGGTCCAGTTTTCAACAAGGGGCATTCTAGCACTCAAGATAGGGTTGTTCTAGTACTCAAGAGGAGGCGTTCCAGTACTCAAGAGGAGGTTGTTCCAGTGTCAAGAAGGGGTTTCCATTACTCAAGAGGGGTGTTCCAGTTTTCAAGAAGGGGTGTTCCAGTACTCAAGAGGGGATGTTCCAATACTCAAATGTTTTGTTCTAGTACTGAAGAGGGGGGCATTTGAGTACTCAAGAAGGGACGTTTGAGCACTCAAGAGAGAATGTATCGGTACTCAAGTGGAGGTTATTCCAATACTCAAAAGGGGGTGTGTCACTACTCAAGGAAGGTTGTTTCAACACTCAAGGGAGAATGTGCTAGTATTCTAAGTAAGGGTTGTGCCACTATCCAAATCAAAATTGATCGGTATTCAAAAGATGATGTTCCAATATTCAAGGGAGCATGTACCACTATTCAAGTAAGGGAAGTTCCATTAATCAAATTGTGGGTATGCCAATATTTAAATGCTAAGGCAATAGGGAGATCGAAAAGGCAAGTTTTCAACTTTGTGAAAGAAAGAGTCTGGAAAAAATTACAAGGATGAAAAGAAATATTTTTATCCAAACCAGGTAAAGAGGTTCTTATCAAATCTATTGCTCAAGCTATACCATCCTATATCATGAGTGTCTTCTAGATCCCTGCAACAATACTACATGAAATCCAGAGTTGTATTGCGCACTTTTGGTGGGGAGCTAAAGGCTCAGAAAGGAAAATTTCTTGGTTGTATTGGGCCAACCTATGCAAACCCAAAAAAGCTGGTGGTATGGGCTTTAGAGACTTGCATGCCTTTAACCAGGCTTTGCTAGCTAAACAGGCTTGGCGTTTGTTATCAAACACTAAGGCAATGTTTGGGACATCGTTGTGATAAATTAAGTTGTCATGAATTAATTGACCGGAGGTATGTTAACTCTGTTTAAGATAACTGATGTTTGGTGTAAAGACAATTAAACTTGAAAATAAAATGTCTAATGTTTGGTGCACAGGTAAGTAATCTATTTTTATCTGAATAAAAGTCTATTATGCCCCGCCTTATACATACACAATATCCACATCACAACATCATCAATACGTAAAAGAAATAGCAGCTGGAAAAATTAAAAGTATATTGACAATCGTGTTCTTGAAATCAATGTAAATGTCAATTCCACATCAACTAATAAATTTTAGCGTGAGAGTTGTCATAAAGTAGAAGAGAGTATATAGAAAAATAAAGGCAAAAATCAATCAATATGACTGTATAGATTTGCCGTGAAGAAGAAGAAAGTATATAGAAAAACAAAGCCATTAATCACAATCAATGGGACTGTACATTATTACACACAAAATAAACGTTGTGAAACATTGATGAGTACAAATGACGAAATTTTATATAGAAAACTGTTTCACAATCATTAGTCGTTGGAAGTCACAAAAAATTACAACAGTAATGTAGAATAAAGGATGTCGCTGCAGAATCAAGTAAAGTTTGCATTAACATTTGTACCTGAGACAAAGATGCTTGGTTTCATTGCTGGAGCAAAGGAAGGTTTCTCAACGAAATAAACAGGGTTAGTTGTAAGCCATATAAAAATAATATTCGATTAGAAGGGCTTCCAGGGAAATTGATGCCCACGACAGATAATCTTGTTTTCTACCGCAAAGAATTCAAGTGATACATTATCAGCAAATTATCCGGTTAATTAGTCTGTACGACATCTTATTTATTTTTTAAACCGCAAAACAAACATCAGTTATAATATCCAGTGCCATTTTTTTGTTGTGTCGGGGTCAGAACGGAAAACCAAACGCAGAGTGAATCTCTTGCATATCGGGTACTTAAAGTGAGATATTTTCCGAGTACATCTATCCTTCAAGCCTCAAGGAGCCACAACCCAAGCTACACATAGAGAAACATATTGGGAGCCAAATCAGTAATTCAGGAAGGAGTGAGCTAGCAAGTAGGGGATGGGAAATCAATAAACATGTGGACGACCGGTGGCTATACAACTCAATGGAGGACCTGAACATATACCGCCCGGAGATGCATGAGGGACTCATGCGCGTGAGCGACTTGATCTCGACAGAGACGGGTGAGTGGGACTCAGGAACCATCACCTCGCTCTTTCCACCGCTGAGTCAAAGAAGACTTGCGGACCAGAGGCGGAACCAGAAAATTGCATAAGGGGGGGCTGAGTTAGCTATACATGGCACTAATTGTGGTAGGGGGGCTGAGTTAAAAAAATATGCCTACAATGAGATTTGAACTTGAGTCACTAGTTTAGAACCAATGTACTTCTACCAACCAAGCTACAACTTTGCCTTGTCATATATCTAAAGAGCTCATATATGTACTATGTTTATAATACTAAACATGCATAAATACATATAAATAAATATTTAAGATTTTGGGAGGGGGGCTGAAGCCCGGGTAGCCCCCCCCCCCAGATCCGCCCCTGCTGCGGACAAACCAATATGGTGGCCGGGTCCAAGAGGGCAATTCACTTCAAAATCAGCATATTGGCTCAGCCAGGATTCATGGCACGAAGTGCGACAACCAATGATAGGTTATGGAGTTGGGTAGGCAGTCGAGATGGCTCTCACACTTTGTATGGTGTATTTGCACAAGAAGTCTAGCCACTCTGGGGAGGCTTTTTTATCCACACTGCAACGTTGTTGGCTCGTGTCCCATATGCAAGGAAGATAAAGAAACTATTGCCCATATGCTCTACGAATGTAGGGAGGTGAAGAAAGTTTGGGCTAACAAAGCGGCCAATTATCTCATTTATGAAAGTCACAAACTGGCGCCTGGGGATAGGCTCTTCTACCTTGCGGACAAACTTGTTGTTGATGAGGTCGACCACACACTAGCAACAGCATGGGGATCTGGTCTTGGAGGAACGACTTTGTTTTTAATGCTCAAGAACCAGACCGAGGTGCTCTCACACGCCGCTTCATCAGCATCATCATGGAGTATAGGGCGGCGAAGGAACCACAAGAAACCGACGCCAAGCCGGACGGAACAGAACAGCAGTCAAGATGGCTTCCACCCACTCCCTGCCAGCTGAAGATGAACACAGATGTAGCAATAGGCAAGCATGGAGGAATCGGCATTGGAGGAGTTCTGCGGGACTCTAATGGCAAAGTCCTGGAGATGATCGCAGAGAGGCAGAACCTCTAAGTTTCAGCGGATATTGGAGAAGCTCTAGCCCTTCGGTTATGCATGCAGAAGGCCCTGGATAAACGGTATTTCAACATCGTTTTCGAATCGGACTCGTTGGTTCTGATCAATGCTTTGTCCAAAGCATCCAGTAGATCGGATCACATTGGACTGATAATGGATGACATCAATTCTTTATCATGCTCCTTTAATTCCTCGTCTTTTGTTTTCGTTTTCGCTAGTAGGACTTGTAACATGGTTGCCCACTCAGTGGCCAAGCTGGCTCTGGAGAGCAACCTGCCTAGCTGCCCGCTGGGAGGAAATCTCCCCCCAACGATTCTGAACTATGTTAATTCTGATCTTCCTGGTTAAATAAAATGGCGTTTGAATTTTCAAAAAAAAAATGCCAAGGAAGGTGTAGTTGGGGCCAAAAAAAAAGTCCGATATCCGATTGCTGGGAGGGTACAGTTGGGTTGGGTAAAAAAAGTGGTATGCTCGAGTTTCAAAAGTACACGTGATATGGGCTGTAAATGCAAGAGTGCAAAAGATGCCATTCATATGGTTCAGATTGCATCAACATGTCCTACCAAAAGGACATGTCAGCAACGAATCCAGTTTGAATTGATACCCTCACAACGACACAACAAAGAAACATTAAAATATGCCTTGACCTCGTGGCCTCATCACATGCTCGAAAGATGATAAAATCTCTCCACTATTAACAGTTTTCGAAATGATAATTTACACTTGTCCTCCACTCAATTAATTAACGTCCACAATCAAATACCACGAAAGACTACAAGGAGGTTACAGGGTGCAGATTAGAGTTTCTCCTAACAAATCTTATAACATTGATTATTAGTTTCTTTTGCATTTCTTAAAAAAATGTAATAAACATCAGATCAGATATACATAATGCACAGGGAAAATTCCTCTCGAACGGCTCACAAAGATCACGTGAAGCGTGTCATCCGTCGTCTTCGATCTGATTTGTTAACCATTTCGTAGCCACCCATTTCTCCCCCCTTACCACAGGACAACTACCGTGAAGAGAAGTCTGGCCAAAGAGAACAAATGTGTAAGAATATAATGAGATAGCGACACAATCAACGCGGCTGATTTGTGATTTCTCATACAGGATCAATGGTGCCGTTTAGGAACAGCGAGTAAAAGAGAAGACCGTCACCCTGCCGTGGCTTTACTTTTAGACCAACACATTTTTCATAGTCATAGTTACCGTCCATATTCAAACCGTCCTACATGAGTGAAAGTTGATTGAATCTATCAATCATTCCAGCGATACTCAACATTTACGAAACAATTTTATTAGCATTCTTTAGTTCTTTTACCTCATAAGGAAACATGGTTTCTCCCCCCTCCTCGACATCAGAAAGATAAAGTAAGAATGAAGCAACCTGCAACATCAAACACTCTCTATGGTTTTACAAAAATTCTAAGAGATCACTAGAACTTATTTGCACAGAAATAATAGAACTAATGGAAAGGGTATGAAGAGCAGAGTCCGACTAAAATCAAGTATGTACCCTTTGGTTTTTAACGGACCCGTATTCAGCAGGGTTGAAGGCGTCATAATGAGAAGCATACCTCTGCCCTATTTGATACCTAAGTACATTGAATGCCTGCAAGACACTGTTTTAGCCATTGCCCTGGAAGTAAAAGATAACTCATAAAGGGTAGATCAATACTTCGAGAAATTAACCAAAGCTGGACCAAATGTGCCAGCTTTGTAATCATAATGCACGGAATAAAGTACCCTGACCCAAAGGTATAGAGATGGTTCTTTCATTTGGATTTGCTTAGGTTGTTTGAGATAAAGGAAACAAGAATACTCCAGTATTAGTGGTTCTAATTTAGCCATTGATCTCTTTTGATGCAGAGAGATTTATGAATATAGGATAAGGGAAGGAAATGACTTAGTTTAGTCCCGCTACAAAATGAGTCTGTGATGAGCCGTTTACCAGGAAATACTGAGAATTCGGTTCTGCTGTGTATGTATTTCTGTGCTTAACAAATCAAGCTCAGCCCATCTTTTGAGGCAGACTGCAACTAAACATTCCTGTTTAAGGATGCTGACTCAATTCCTTTATACACAAGAAAGCTCACAGTTTCACAGGGAAACACAAGCGCGTCTTGTTATTCTATAAATCCGATGGCAAAGTTTGATGGAAATGACTGACTTTGCCGGATAAGTGTGACTAATCTTTCAACATCATATAGCCTCAAACTTACACATGATTTTTTTCTAAAACATCATTCATTGGCTACTTTCTAATATGCAATAACTAGCAGCATTCACAAGCTGTCATCCTCTACATCCTAGCATAAGCTATTTTCTCAATCGCCTCTTGCAGACAATAAGCTAACATTTTTCATATTCAACATTACAGGCAGAATTTGATCACCAAAATTTGAGAAGTATAGGTGTGAAATTATCATCAATTTTACATTGCAATATATACCTGATGAATTGAAATAAAATAAAAAGCTTCACAAATCATATTTTACCTCTCCGTTTTCCCTTGGAATCATAGTAACCCTAGCTATCTTTTTCTCAACAAAGTCCAAGGTTCCTGTAGAATCCTCCGATGCACTTATAAAAGTACCTGAGCTGTTGCCAAAGCAAAAAGAAGAAAACAAACAAAAGTTGGACGGTCAGTTGCAATAAAATGCTAGGTAGGTCCATTTAGAAATATAATTACAGACAACAGTTATGCATACTAAAGAAAAGACAAAAGAAAGGAATAAAACTATCAATAATTTTTTCCAACAGCCAAAATCCATCCAATGGATTGTCTTAACATGTATCACGTGTATATCCTGAAAATGAAGGGTCTTACACCGAAACTATAGCAAAAACTAAAGGTCCTCCGTCGTAGTTGTAAAGGGAGTCAGAGAAACTTTCCCCTAAAAGAAATATTTGTGCCATTGATGAAAACTTCACCCAAGTTCTTGCTAGATTAATAATTATTGAAACATTGTGATGGATTTGAGTAGTGGGGCATATGTCCTGATGTTCATTATGTCTGCCCTATCAAATTTAGATACTAGTAAAAGGTTTTTAACCTTAAGCAGCAATTTAGGTCACGTCAAAACCTACTTGTGAGGTTCTTGGGATTGTTGATAACAAACTAGAAATAAATTGTACGAATTCATCTAATAAAGTGTGTTACGAGGGAAAATGGTTAACTATAGGAGAGATTAGCTATGAGTAGCTTTTGGAAACAAACAATTCATCCTGCACTACAATAAATACATCTCTACAAATTGCCATGGTAACCAAAATATCTAAATAAACATGTATGGTGGCTAAAATTTATACTATTAGTACAATTCAGAATGCCAGAATGCTTCATATTTAACAATGTAATTAATAAAGAAAACCTTGCAGAAAACCATTCACCATTGATAATCATGATTTACTCCTAAAATACTGTTTTATTGCTGTAGTTTCAAATTAATTGTAATATCAGCTTTTTCATAACCTCAAACCACCGTATCAAACATGAATGCAATGCAAGTAATTGATGGAAACTTTACCCAAGTAATTGTTAGATTAAATATTGTGATGGTATTGTGTAGGTCCTGAGTTTCATGAAACCTGCCCTCCAAAATGTAGATGGTAGTAAAAGGTGAGGCCGTTTTTGTCTTTTCAACCTCAAGCACCAATTTGGGTCACATCAAGACCTACTTATGAGCATGGAACTAAATGCCGTCGACATGCAGCAAAATTTCGCCGATAATGTTGACGGTCGGCGACGTCGAATCCATGTAAACATCCTTATTCCACAATATCCTCGACATTTCGTCGAAGTTGTCGACATTTCCCCATATGTCGGCGAAGTTGACCCAAGTCCATACAAAAATTCCACAATGTCCTCGACATTTATCGAAGTCGTCAAAGTTGGCGACATTCTTCTGGTATTTTGTGGAGTTGGTTGTGTGAGGGGGAAAAAGTGTTGGAGCTTGAGGTAAGATGATTTTGATGTTATCTTTTACTATTTTAAGCTAATAGTAATAGACCGACCATCTCTCTGCTAAATCTACCATAGATTTACACTATTTTTATGTAGTTTGTTTATTGTCACAAACTTTATATATGGAAGAACTCCGTAGTTCGGAGATGGCTGTATGTAAGCGTGCATTTATCTACATATGTAAACCTGTATGGATGGTTATATGTAAACATATATTGTGTTTTTTAGCTAGATTTGATGAAATTTGTCGATTTTCATCACAAAATGACTATTTTTAGCTTAATTTTTGTCGAAGTTGCATCGAAGTTTGGTTGTAAAAATGCTCGACATTTCCACAAACTTCCATGTCCACACCTGTCGAAGTCGGCTCGAAGTCGAAGTCTTGTTCCATGCTTATGAGGTTCTTGGGATTGTTTATAACAAACAAGCAATAAGTTTTATGAATTCATCTAATAGAGTGGGTTACAAGGGAAAATGGTTTACTATAGGAAAGGTTAGCTACGGATAGCTTCCGGAAACATATAACTCATCCAGAACTACAATAAGTAAATCTCTATGAAAGTACCATGGTAATTGGTAACCAAAATATCAAAATAAACATGTAAGGCAGCTTTTAATTATACTATTAGTACAATTCAGAATGCCAGAATGCTTCTAAACAATGTAAATAATAAAGAAACTAGTACCAATGTAGTTCATGTAAGCCCTTCATTTTGCAGAAAAATCATTCACCGTTGATAATCATGTTTTACTCCTAAAATACAGTGTTATTGCTGTAGTTTCAAATTTATTGCATTATCAGCTTTTCCATAACCTCAAACCAGTGTATCAAACATCAATGCAATGTAAGTACTGCTCATCTCGCAGGTATGACCTGTTGGAGAGTAAGATTCCGACAGAACAAAGGGGTATTATTTGGACCAAAGACATTTCTCCAAAGAAATTTAAGTATGCATTCATCCATAACAGATTAACAATGAGTTTATCAATATGTTAAGGTGATCAACATATTCTATAGCAGTTGTGAAGAATGAACTTTCTAAAGAAAGATGTTCACGTCTATGACAAAGAAGACTCCAACACTACTACAGAAATAGCTTTTAACGTCACATTTAGAGTCGTCGGTTATTACAGAAAACCGACGCCTAAACACTAAAACATCGGCTAATTACAGAGACCGACATCTATATTTGAAGACCGGTCAGACACGGATACGTCGGTTTTTTTTGGCAACCGACGCTGATTGTTATTAGGTGTCGATTTCTTAAAAAACCGACGCCTTTGTTAACTTAATAGTCCCCGAGAAGCAGACTCTTCCTCATTCTCTCTGTTTCATCGCGAAATTAGCCCTCGCCCGAAGTTGTTGTTCCCCCTGCTCCTGTGGTCGACGTTGCCTGCTCCTGTGGTCGTCGCCGCCGCCTGATCAAGCCGCCGCCCCCTGTTGTCTTCTTCCTCCCGCCTGCTGCTCCTAACACCGCCGCCGCCGCCGACAGGGACGCTGCTAGCTAGTTGCTCTCTTCTTCCTCCACGCCGCTGACAGGTAGGTCGCTGCCTCTTCTTCCTCCACCCACCTTACCAAATGGATAAAAGAAGGCACGACCTGTGGGCTGGACACGGCCATGGTTGTGTTGGCCGACACGGCCGTGCTGGCCAGCACGGCCGTGGTCGGCCAACACAACCACGGTCGTAGCCAGCCCACACGGTCGTGGTCTTGCTTTTATCCATTTAGTAAGGAGGGAGCAGGAAGAAGAAGATACATTTGCAATTGAATACTAATGATTGACCTAATTCTGTAAATTTTGATGCATGTTGAATTAAGATATTAAAACCCTAATACACATTTCACCATAATCTTGAATTAACTATATTGCTGAAATCTTGTGATCAATCTATCTAAGATATTAAAATCGTAATGTTAAATCTCTGATTTTGTAGTGTTGTGACACCCTAATATCTACATAAATCCCTATTGTATGATGTAGATTGATGATAATGCATGAGCTAGTTTGAAATTTTGAAATCAATTATGAATCTCTCCATCCCTAGGTCATACTAATTTATGTGTAATCTTTATCTTGATGATGAACATGCATGGACACTCGAAATGTTGAAATCAATGTTATAGAATATGATACCTAGATTAAATGATGTTACATGAAACGTAGGATATGAATGATGAAACTAGGATTGTAGGTATTGGAATGACAACACGCATGTATTTGTTGGCTTAGAAACCCGTCCAAGATATACTCATTAGGAGTAAATCTTGGATAGTCCCCGATTTGGGACTGTTCTTAAACATATAATCTCATTTAGGATGTAAGTGCATAATGTGTATTGGGTTTTCAAGAATATTTCGATAGCATTTTCCCGTTGGTTCTCTAAGTACATATGTACTTGGAGAACAGCGGGGAAATGCTGCCGAAATTTTCTTGAAAACTCAATACACATTATACACTTACTAGTGAGATTAGGTGTTCAAGAATGGGATAGGTGGTACACATTTATTATATATAAGAATGACAACACATGTATTTGTTGGCTTAGAAACTCGTCCAAGATATACTCATTAGGAGTAAATCTTGGATAGTCCCCTGTTTGGGACTGTTCTTGAACATCTAATCTCACTTAGGATGTAAGTGTATAATGTGTATTAGATTTTCAAGAAAATTTCGATAGCATTTCTCCGTTTGTTCTCTAAATACATATATAGTTGGAGAACAGCGAGGAAATGCTGCTGAAATTTTCTTAAAACCCCAATACACATTATACACTTACTAGTGAGATTAGGTGTTCAAGAATGGGATAGGTGGTACACATTTATTATATATAAGAATGACATCACATGTATTTGTTGGCTTAGAAACTCGTCCAAGATATACTCATTAGGAGTAAATCTTGGATAGTCCCCGATTTCGAACTGTTCTTGAACACTTAATCTCACTTAGGATGTTTTAACCATTAATTATATATAAGACCTTAAACCCTAAAGTTTTAACCATAAACTCTAATATGTTAACCCTAGAGGCATGCATGTTTATATTTTTTTATATGTTTCAATTTTTCAATGTTTCATTTGTATATGTGAACTATACAATGTTTCATTATCTTCTAGTTATGTCAAATGCTAAATATTTGATTTTTTAATAAAAATTTCAGATGGCTGAGCATGGGCATGATGACCATGATGTCCATGATGAGCATGGTGAGGATATCAATGTGCCGCCTCACAATGTAAGTTTTAAAAATATATCATATATTTCTATCTATATAACCATTTATAGTTATATCATGTAAGTGTGTTTATTTTGTCAAATTTTAGGTTGATGATGCACATGTACCCTCTGAAGCACTTGAGGCACTTGATGAGCAGTACTAAAAAGTTGACAAGAGAAGGGGTATCACTATGATGAAGAAGTTAACAGCGCTAAGGGGCAATGGACCCAAACTGGTTGTAGATTTTGATAATGCAGGAAATGCAATTGGAGTGAACCGCAATTCGTTTGTTTTATATCTTGGGTATGTTACTCGTAGCCATTGTGGTTGTAAGATAGATTCTTGGCATAAAGTTCCTAAGGGGAAGAAAGACTTAATATGGAAGGATTTATGCGTGAGTTATTATTATTTGCAATTCTATTTTGTAGATTACTAATTTTTTAGATACTAGTTAATAGCAATTCTATTTTGCAGAGTATATTTGCATTGGATGAAAAATTGCATCGTAAATGCGTGATGCAACGCTGTGGGAGGGTCCTAAGGAACTATAGGACAAATCTCACCCGAGATTAAATAAAAGATAGTGAGAAGAGGAAGAAGTCACCCACTGAACAGTGGAACTTCCTAGACCCAGAAGAATGGGACGCGTTTGTTACTTCAAGAAAAACTGATGAATTCAAGTTATTAGGCGTTACTCCCAATTTATTTAATATACATTGTATTCACCTATTCAAGATTAACCTTTAGTGTTACTAACCAAATCAATGTGCATACTAACTAGGCTATCAGTGAGGCGCAAAGAGCAAGGCGTGCACTGAATGTGCATGACCACACAATGGGTCCAAAGGGCTATGCAGGCGTTCGCCAAAGACTACAGGCTGAGTCTACTGCTCAGTCTGTTGCTACTCAGGAGTCATCTACTATAGGTACCGCACCTCTGCCTCGCCATGATGTCTGGATAGCTGGGAGGCAAAACAAGAAGGGAGAAATAAAGAAGCCCGCAACTGCTGAGGCGGCTGCAAAAATGGTAAAATACAACTCTTAGAGCAATCGTTCGAATATTGATTATTTGTGGTGTTTACTTACCAATTTCTGTTGATGGCGATTAGCGGGAGCTGCACGAGCTGAGGAAACAAGGCAAATTCATCCCTGAGGGCACAAGGGATGAATTGACAATTGCTCTGGGTAACCCAGAGCATCCTGAACGTGTTAGGGGCGCATGCACTGGTGTGGGTATCAAAGCGTTCTTTGGGCCATCCCAGTGCAAACATGTCCCAAAAGCGGGAATTTCACAAGAAGAGGTAACCTATTCTTTTTTTAGAATGTTACTGTAAAAGGAAATTCAATAATCAGAAGCTAACGTTTCTTTTATCCATGTATAGGTAGATAAGATAGTTGATAGGAGAGTCGATGAAGTTGTTGATAAGAGAGTCAAGGAAGCAGTTGATAAGACACTCCATGAAGCAATGAGTAAGTGGCAGGCATCTCTGACTGCTACTCAGACAGTACCTATGACGTCCCGCTCTATTCCTACTGTAGAGGTTGGGAGTAATCTTGTAGACCCACCACCTAGCACATCCGCTGTAAGTATTTTTATGATATAGTAGCTAGTCTTTTCAAGATGATATGTATATATGTATATAACATTCTTTATGTAAATTTGTAGGGGTTGAAGCCATGCCGTCTAAAAAGTAACGAATACGTCGTTGAAAAGGCGTCGGCTTACCCATCCCTTCCAGGGGAAATGTTTCATGGGTCTCCAACCAGGGTTCGTGTGAGCCCGCTACGTATATTCTCCAGTTGGATGGATCTTCCATTGTCATATGTCCACCCAGATTGTGAAACGCTTGGTGAGGCAGAAGGCGGAGTGATATTGTGGCCCAAAGCGGATGTCGTCTATACTGAAATTGTATGGTAAATTTGCATTACGTTAAATTGTTAGTGTTTATATATGAGGTCAATTGATCTGAAATTATATATACAGGTTAAAATGAAGACACCCAGAGCATCTAGGCCTCCACCTCCACCTCCTACATTACCAAGTTGGGTTCCACAGGACCTACCTGCCCCGTTAGGTCCTAATTGTAGGGGTATGGCAGTATGGTTAGGCGAACATGATATAAATTACCCTATAAATGTTTCTATAAATGCGGATGCTGCAGGTCAATCATACGAAAACAAACTATTTATACAAGATATTTTGGAGTTGTTTCGCTATGATTGGCTGAATGCATCTGTGATAGAGCTATGGACAAGGTGAGATCTTGTTTATACATCCATATACCTTGTGTAGGATCCGGTGATCTGGTTTCTTATATATTAATGCATACATAATACATGTTTTGCAACTACTTAGACAAGATATGTGCAGATTTTTTATTTGAACATGTAGGATTTTTTATTCCATTTTTTATTAGTCTAGTAGCTAAAGACCCTTTGTCAGTTCAACAATACTGTTGTGATGCTTTTACAAATTTTGGTCAAAATAAGAAGACGGTGATAATAGCTTCATTCAATGTGGAGTAAGTTTACTTTGCTTATAATGTGGACTTAAGAAAATTACATTTTTATTGTGGATTTTGAGTTATTAATTTTTAACTTTTTTACCTCTAGGGGTACGCATTGGGAGTTACTAGTTATTGTCCCTGGGACGTTCACTGTCTATTATCTAAATCCTAAGGGGACTAAATTGAATCCAACATATGGACACGCAATGAAAATGGCATTATTCCGGTGAGAAATATTTCATTTTTATATCCGTTAACATCTGTTATTACATTACTATTTAATTATGTAATTTGTTGTGTTACATTAACATGTAGGGGTTTACATGAGTTCAAAAAAGCTGGAGGAAAGGTCCCCAGGAAAAAGAACCAGCCAATAATTTGGGAGAACGTGGAAGTAAGTTCCCGACTCCAATGTATATATTATTTATGTGAACTGTGCTTAGTTGTATTTTTTTAATTTTTTGTATGTTTCAATTTATAGTACGCTATACAAGACAACAGTTGGGCATGTGCATACTATGTGATGCGATTTTTGCACATGATTATCAAATATGCCGCAGTGGACATCGATACCATACATGAGGTATTATATATAGTCTCATTAGATAATATGAAATATATCAATCTTATTTATATATTATTAATTATATATATACATCATTCTCTTTACAGGTGTTTAAAACTGACCCCACTACAGGTAAGGCCTTATCAGATGTACATGCTTCCTATACGACGGAAGAATTAAATGATGTAAGAGAAGAATGGGCAAAAGCCATACAAGTAGTGGGGGTTTTTAAATATAATTGGGATGTTGATAGCGATAATGACTAAAGGATGATATTTTGTAAATGAATTTTTCAGAATTGTCATATGTGTGAATGTTTCTGCATGTCTGAATATTTATACATGTGTGAATGTGAAAATGAATGGAACTGCAGGTTGCTACATGAATGTTTCTACATGTGTCTAAATGTTTCTACATGTGTGAATGTGAAAATAAAAGGAACTGCAGGTTGCTACATGAATTTTCTACACGTGTCTGAATGTTTCTATATGTGTGAATGTGAAAATAAAAGGAACTGCAGGTTGCTACATGAATGTTTCTACATGTGTCTGAATGTTTCTACATGTGTGAAAATTGAATGGAACTGCAGGTTGCTAAATATGTGAAAATGAATCTTGTTAATTTTGCAGGTTTGTGGCTTGTTGTTGGCTGATATCAATGGATGTCGTAAACCTGCACTGAACTGCAGGTTTCTGCATCCTGCGACCAGCCACAGCAAGCCTGCAAATTGATAAGAAAAAAAAATCAAAACATAGGCGTCGGTTATTAGTCGAAAACCGACAACAAAGTCTTACAGCGTCGGTTAATAGTAAAAAACCGCCGTCTAATGTGGCCAGACAACACGACCGTGCTGGCAGGTGATATGACGTCGGTTATTACTAAGAAACCGACGCCGATGGTGTCCTAGATGATGCCCTTTTGTGGCGCGAAGGGTTTGGGCGTCAGTTTCCCTACTAATAACCGACGCCTATAGTGCCCCTGTTGACGCCCTTTTTGTGGCGTGAAGGGTTCTGGCGTCGGTTTCCCCACTAATAACTGACGCCTATAGTGCCCCTGCTGGCGCGTTTTGGGTGGCGCGAAGGGTTCTGGCGTCGGTTTTCAAACCGACGCCTAAGGGTTCACCTTTTAGTGTCGCCCACATGTATCGTTTTTTAACCGTCGCCAAAGGCCTTAAATAACCGACACTAAAGGTCGGTTTTGTAGTAGTGCAACATCAAAAGTTCTTCACATATATCACACATTACATAACCATTCATTATAATTACTAGAGATATTACAAGACTTCACTAAATTACGAGTCTAGCAATGTTGAATTAATCATTTACGGTGTTTTTTTACAGTATAACTAGAATTCTGGATGCCAAAATGTTTCATAATAAACAATGTAAAATAATAACGAAAGTGGTACCAATATAGTTCATGTAAGCCCTTCATTTTGTAGCAAAACCTCACACCGTATGTGTAGCATCCTCATTTTTCAGGTATTTAATTACCATTTCCCTAATATCACACCCTTTATGGCCACATCTTATAAAAGTCATTTTAATTCATTGTGATTGTTATTACGAACTGAAAATTTTCCTCATCAAATGTAACATGTAAATAATAAGAAATCCAAAATTTCAATATTTAACTACTTTTAAATAATTAGTTATGCAATATCAAAGCTCTACCTAATATTAATTATATTAATTAATTTGATGATCAAATCTGGAAAATAACTGTAGGAGAATATTCCAGACTTTATTAGGAGCGCTTGGTCAAATTTTGAGACTAAAAGGACTTTATTTGATAAGGGAAAACGATATTGAGGAGTTAATAAGTGACAATAAATGGAAATCAATTAATACCTCTTGTTTTTCCCTTGACCACTTTTTCCTGACCATCAGATTTGATTCACATTGAAACGGATCAATCTCAGCCGTCGGCCACCTTCCCCTACCTTCATCCGTTTAGGAAACAGCATTCGTTTCTCTCAATCGCAATAACTCACACAGTAATCGCCCTTTTTGAATGCCGTCTTTTGCATCGTCTTCAGGAGGTAAATCCGCGTCGGTTGACCCCTTACATGAACCCTAGAAACAACAGTATAAGAAACGACCAATCTCACCGCCACCTCCTTATCATCTCGAATTTACAGACCGTCGCCTAGCCCTGTTCTTGACTCCCCAAGCATTCGAAAAGCTCCACCGCACTTCGTTAGACCCTCCTACACCATCTATTGCCTCAAAAGCACCCCAAATTCTCCACCCTACATCACCTTCGACCTAAAGCCTTACGACTTCATTCTCCGCCAGCACGCCACCTCTCTTCAATCTGCCCCGGCTGGACCATCTTCAGGACTCCAGATCCCATCCCAGATCGCAGCTTAGCACGCAATCCACTAGTTTGCCTTCTCGGCAAGGGCCCCTTGGTGGAAGCATCGGGGAACCTCGTTGTTGAAGGGTAGCAGGTGGCACGGCTCACAGAAGTGGGCAGCGAGCATCAGAGGAACCTTCTAAACAACCTTCAGACTCCGTCGAGCCATCTAGAAAGGTATATCACCAGTACTTCTTTTCCCCTGTTATTGCCATGTTCCATTCAAATTCAGTCGACGAAATGAAATGTCCTCGTCGGGATAGTGTGCGTGACTGATGAGCCTTAAACGTGGGTCCAAGAATGGAGTCATGTCTAGGTTATCATACTTTTAAAGTTATAGTACCCGAATGTTTAAGATGCCTACAACTAGCACAGGGTCGAAGTAGTTTGGGGTCGAACACAGGGATAGGAAGAACGGCGCTTCGGAACTCAAGTTTCGCTTGTCTAAGCACATCAAAAGGTCGAAGGATAAGATTTTGATAAACAAAAAGCCTATCTCCAAGGAGAGTTACCAGAAAAATTAAAGTTTTAAGGTTTAGTCATTTTTATAAAGGTTTTGTATATTGGAAACCGAGGAGATAAAACTATTGTTAAGGTAAAGTACGAAGGAGGAAAACTTAAACATAACAAGCGGCAGCGGAATACATCCTGCACCCTCTTCTCTCAAAGGGGATGCCCCTAGCTATGCACTAATTCTCTCGAGAGAGAGTACTGAACATAGACTAGGGTGGGAAGGTATACCGACGCAGCCCCGATCCTGGGTACTCTTGTACACCTGGACCGGACCAAACTCTAGAATTGAGACTTCCCCCTCTCAAGGGAGGCCAACCGAAAAGCATGATTCAATAGCTAATCAAAAGCGCGATCCAACAGAAGAAACTAGAGTTCATATGCTATAAAAAAATCATCCAACAAAAAGGAACCATACACAGAACAATATGAGATAAACTCCACAAGTTCCAATAAGCTTAGATATATGAAGAGGTTTTAGTTACAATGCATAAGTAAATGAAAGTAAAATGTTGAGAAAGGGAAGATAGGTGTCGGTCTCCTTGATGTAGGAGGTCGACATACAACAGCGGACCCCTAAGGCTTCTGCCAACCCAGTACTGGGCAGGATCCCCACCCGATACGCCCATGTCGGGCTCTCGACCGCGTCAGGTCTTGAGCCGCGACGGGTAAGGGCATATCGGGAAAGGACTCCCTACCCGATAAGGCCGTGTCGGGCGGCACACCGTGACGGGTAGTCCATATCGGGTTCGGTGTCGTGTCGGGTTAGAAATCATTTAGGCTCTCGGGTTCCTTGTATCGGGTATAGAAGGGTGAGCCGTCTCGGGTTGATGCCCATCTAGGCACCCGGCACATTGGGGTGGCCTTCTCGGTCGTATCGTGCTGCTGCAGCTACCGGGACGAGTTCTAAGTGACCTCCTCCCGCCCCTCTCGGGTCGGGGGTGTGCTCACCTAATATCGCCCGGCACGCCTGGGAACTCGGGGCACTAGCTCCTTTTTGCTCCGAAGTTAGCTCTCGTCCGGTTCCGACCCATCCCATCGAAGTCATGTAGCTGCTATTTATAGGCAGCGGCTGGTGGGGGTTGCGGTCCTCGTTGGGCCACGTGTCTTTTGTCTTCTTTGCCCACCTGGCATTGGGAGAGGGTCGATACGTCCATTGCCCAGCGCGGGTTGGCGGGGGCCATCGTGTGCCGGGTTGCGAGTGAGTCTCGCTAGAACGTGACGGATAAAAGCACTGTCGGGTTGCTGCACCGAAGGGTGACCTTGTCGGTCATATCGTGGCGGGCAAGACTCCATGTCGGGTAAGTAGCATGCCGCTCGTCAGAGTTCCTCGCGCGACACGCCCGTGTCGGGTTGCTTCCGTATCGGGCAGCGACCGCAGCGGGTAAAGGGTTGTGTCGCGCGCCATTGGAAGGGCAGGGGCAGTTTGCTTGTTGTGGATGGGCCGGGACGGGTCCATTAGCGTTCTTTGGGTGGAAAAACGAGGGAAACTCTGCAAAAGATGGGAAATATTGTTAGGAGCATAGTGTGGGTCAATTCTGTACAAATGACGAGATAAAACGGAGAGGAAGACAGTTTAGGAGGCATATTTGATAATAAAACATAGGCCTTAACAGCCATAAAATGGGTGTTATCAATGACCTGTTCTTTTATTCCACGATATCCGCTCGTGTGTATTTTTCGGCTGGGTTCAGGACTTGAGGTCCCTCTGTTCCGCACCCTCGTATCTTCCTTCATGTTTTCCCTTGTCTTCAGGCGCTCATTTGTACCAATGGATCATGTCGCCCTGGTTCAGCGAAGCCACTCAGTGACCCAGAACGCAAATGGTTCTTTTGTCTCAGCCTTCACCCTTGTTGCGAGCATCCTTGAGAATTCTATAGACAGTGATCTCTTGCTCAACACTGGTTCGGAAAGCACGTCCTTCTGCATTGATTACTCCCTTAAGTCTTTATTTATACAGAAAGCAAATGGTTCTTTTGTCACAGCCTTCACCCTTGTTGCGAGCATCCTTGAGAATTCTATAGACAGTGATCTCTTGCTCAACACTGGTTCGGAAAGCACGTCCTTCTGCATTGATTACTCCCTTAAGTCTTTATTTATACACCGACTCTCTGATGATCGTATCTGCTAAGATGTGAATCACGATGAATGATCTACACATGGGATACTAGACTTTGGCCTAAGCCACTTAACTATTTAAAAAGCCTATAGATAATGTTGTACTCGGACAACTATACACGACCACACTGTTGTCTTTGGTCAAATCGTACCAAACAATGTATATAAATATTTAATAGTCATATCATTGTGAGATGGAGCTTTGCTAGACCTGGAGTTACAAGCAACATTCTTCGTGTATTTTACTCCCCACCTAAGTATATTCACTAATGTGTTAACTGGGACTACTAATGAATAGTAATATTATATTGGCCACTAAGTTACTGCTTTAACCTATGAATCAGAATCATTAATTTACCTAGCTCCAAAGTGTTGCCCAACGGTAGCACTAAGGCACTATAGTGTATACACCTTAAGAATGCAGCAGAACCAGAATTAAAAGGCCTGACCCTTATTCATGTCCATATCTCCGACCACCCTGATCACCTAAACTTAAGTGGTTAACTACCAAGAATAATACTAAGACATCATAATATGGATTGATATATATATATATATGGTAAATATGAATATATATATATATTGATATATATGGTAAATATGAATATATATATATATATTGATATATATATATATATATATATATATATACTTGAGAAGACCAATGTTAATTAGCCAAATACATCAAGACTAAGGAGTTAATGAATTAAACTAGACGATTAAATCATGAACTACAATCACCCCAACCCTGAGTACGTAGTTGTTATGGTAAATATGAATGTGTCATAATGTTATATGCATGCATATACAGATGATTATCTAATAAGAATACAACCGGGCAAGTAGCATATGAATTATGATCATATAATGATTTATAACACCCATAATCTTATAAATACTACACTAAACAAGTATAATGATGTAATGTATGAATAATTGAAATACATGAAGAGTGCTTATGACAATAATAACCATCAAAACACCCTAATGACCTTAAATATGTTGACCTAAAAGGGTGAAAGGTCTAATAAAAGCTTTGGGGTTTTTCAGGAGAGAAGTAGATCCAGTTTTTGAAGGAGCAGTACCAAAAAGGGGATTTGACTTACTATAGGTAAGTGGGCCATGCCCTGCGAATTCTTGTTTGTTTACCTCCTTTAGACAATTAGTCTAAAGTTAGAAGCTCTATTATGATCCATTAATGTTGTAGTTGGTTACATGTGTAGTATGCTTTTTTTTTACGTCATGTAGTGACTCAGTTCATACCATGAGCATTATAAGTGCAGTTTAGTTCAATAAGTTCTCAGTCCACTTCATCTTAAGCAGATTTCAATGTATCAGTAAGTAAGAACAAACATACTCAGGTGATTCAGATTACAGTTAGGTTCATAATTGTTATAACCCCAATTTTTTTTGGTTTCAAATAGTGAGAAATGTAATTTCTCATATTAAAGCTAATGGAACAAATAATGATATGTTTTGTTTTGATTAAATGGATTCCATTCACAATAGCCTTGATTGGTTGTGTTTTGGGCTTTGTTGGCTATTGGGCCCAAATACTGAGGAAATTCAATTAGTAAATGAATAATCGAAATTCTAAGAAAAGAAATATGTGGAAACCTCTAGAAGGCAAATCCAAAGAGGATTTCGTGCCTCTTGGGTTCCTTGGATACCAAGGAGTCCAAAGTTGCAAAGAACAAGCAATAAGAAAAGAAAATATCAATAAGTATTTCCTTGTTAATAAAGAAATTGAAAACATTAATGAGATGTGGAAAATATGTGAAAAGAGGTATAATTGAGTTACCCTTTATGGAATTTCGTATCCCAAGGATTTCTTATGATAAAAACGATGCCAATGATGAAAATAAAAGAGAAATAATGAGAAATCCTCAAAAAGAACTATTTTAATGAGAAATAAACAAGATAAGGTGAAATAATGCATAATGATGCATCTAGAAGGATAATAAGTATCCAATGAAGAGAATTTCGAAATAATGGAATATCTTGGGATTCAAGGAGTCCCAATAAAGAGGAAAGAATGAGAAAATACTAAAAAGGCAAAATAAGAGGATAATGTGTTGCTTTATTAATGTATTATGTGGTGTTATTTAAAGGAAAGTATTTTCTAATAAAGGAAAATAGGTTTTCATGATCAATGGATTAAAATGCAAGAGCAATGATAATAAGAGAAAGGATTCTCGAAATCCTATTATCAGAGGAGGAAGGAATAATAAAGGAATATGAAAGAGAGAGAGAGTCTTGCTTTTTAGTGAAGGAATATATTTCCTATTAGGCTTAGGCTTTATTTTCCTTCATGGGCAAGCATGCTAGGGCATGAATACCTTGTTCTATAAAAGAGTAGACTCTTTGGACGAGCCCAAACAGTTTCCTTGCGTCTCTCTCTCCTCTCCGTCTTCTTCTTCATCCATGCAACCGTCCAAACCCTAACCAAAGGGTACAGCTCTAACCGTAGGGCAGCAAGCAACCTGGGATTCGTCGTCATGGGTGGGAGATGCGCACTTGGCTAGAGGGAAGCGCGGCCATAACCCTTAGACTCCAGCGCAGGCACGACGGCCGCTGCACAGCTGCAATGTCGGCCGCGCATGGAGGACCCAACCGACCTGATCGTGTAGTGCTGGCCACGGCTGGAGGGCACCCACGGAAGTGGGGTTGCATCGGAGGCAGAGTTCTAAGTTCTGAGTAGTTTCGCGCCTTGGAGAACTCCCGCAACTAGCTGCAGCACGGTTGCATCACAGTTGTGAGCTGCGGACCTTTTGGCTTGCGCACGGCCGTTTTGAGGGCGTCTTGAAAGAGTGCTACCTACGCCAAGGCACGGCGGGGGCGATAGAACCCTCCCCGGTGGCCAACAGAGCCGAAGGAAGCAAGGAGGAGCCGCGCTTTGGCGGCTAGGGCAACGGCAGACGGAGGCGCAAGGAAGAAGAAAGGAAAGGGGGCGTTGGACGATATTGCCCCTCCGGGCTTTGCAAGACCAAGGAGTCGCGCGAGGGTAAAGTGGGAATTTGGTTATGTTTTTAAAACAGTCGAGTCACGCAGCTCAATTGCATGGAGAAGGACACGTGGCACCCTTCCATTGGCCAAGAGGTATACAATTTTACTAAAATCATATCTATTTATTCGTAGCTCGGATCAAAACAAGTTATATATGAAACTTGATCCTCAGAACGAGGGGAATTCAATAAAAATATGTTTATAAGCCAATTCCTCTTGCAATTTGAAAAGTAGTGTAATTTATCAACTTTAACATAATAATGATTAAAGAAACCCTACTTTGATATGATTAAAGTGATTAATAGGGTTTAATGGATCATTAGAGTTGATATTAACCTGTCAAATGTAAAAAGGTACATAATGATCAAAAAGGAAGAACGTTGCACATGATTAGCCTAATTTAGAGTTTATATGCTTGAAATTGGAAAAGTACATGAAGTTGTTATCTTTAATGATTTAACTAAGGAAAACCCCTTAGATTTGATGATAGATGGATAATTCAAGCTGATATTAACCTGTTGTTAATAAAAGTGAAAATAGGATTTTAAAAGATGATCTTTTTATATAGTTGGTTTAATTTAGGGTTCTATGTACATGAATATGCCTTAATGGGATTAGAAACCCTAATTTATGTTGATATGAATTCTAATGGTTTTAATTGTACAAATTGAAGAATAAAATAGAGATATGATGATTCGAAGATAAATTGAGTACCAAAGATCTTTAATGTGAATTATTTGGATAATTAGTGTTTCCTAGTGTATAAAAGTGGAACTAGTGATAAATAAGGTTCATATATGTGAGTTGAACTATAATGAAATATGATTTGTCAATTTGAAAGAAACCGAAGATGATAATTAGCCTTAATGTTTTGGATATGACCTAAAAGGATAAAGATAATAGTTTTAGTGTAAAAGAAACATATTAGACTTAATTGACATTCAATTGTGCCTATGATGCAGAAATTAGGGTTTGTGAACTAAAAGAGCATTAAAAGTGATAAATGCATAATGAAGGCTAAAACCCTAATAAAACCCTAAAGTTGGCCTAGAAATCATAAGGTGGAATCCAAGTTGATCTTGAGGATGTTTTGAATAAAACAATGACACTTGAATGTTATGCATTATTTTCAGGATATTGTTGATTGCTTGTTAATTGTGTTGAATGTTAATGCATGGACATCAAGTTACTATGGATCAGGTACGTGGTTACTTATGAATAACCGCTTAGTTTTCCGATGGATTCTCGAACGTTTAATCGCATTGAATGCAACTAAACTGCTTGGATGTTCATATTGCAATTATAAAGTGACTATGACTATCACTTAATGTATTTGCCTATAAACTCAGATCCTGGTTCTCTCTGTTGCATAATAGCTAACCTAGTACATGGCTGCCTATGGGTAGGTCCATCAGGTTAGAGAAAGGCCTAGTACATGGTTACCTATTGGGTAGGTCCATCAGGTCTATGGATGACCTAGCACATGGCTACCTATTGGGTAGGTCCATCAGGTCTATGGATGACTTAGCACATGGCTACCATAGAGGTAGGACCATCAAGTCACATTGAGTTAGATATTGGGCTACCTTCGGGTAGTGCCATGCGACTCTATTACCTAAAAGAGAGGTGAAATCTATGTCCACTGCAGGGACAACCCAGAGTTCGAGAATATGTATGGATTGAGTTGTATGGCTTAAAATGTAATCTTGATTGTTAAATGATTAATTGAATGATTATATTGTTAACATAGTTGAGCATTATCTGTTTCCTCCACATACCAGCTTCGGCTGACCGACGTTTTGTTTGTCGGCGTTTTAGGTACAATGAAAAGAACAAACAGTAAAATGACACCTTGTGAATTCAAGAATTAAAGAACAAGGAGGAACTAGTTAGAATAGTTCAGCTGAGGTTAGAAGTTTAGTCTGTTCCAATCTCTTCAAAGGTATGCAAAGAAAAATTTTATTACCATTTTCAGTATAGTCTGTTAGAATTTAATAATTGTTTATGGTTATATGTCGAACCTTTGATCCAGGATTCATGGGTGCGGCTTCAACCTCTTGATCTCCCTTAATTGGGGGTTATCGGGAGGTGGGGTCGTAACAATAATCATATTCAGTAATCAGTTTTAGATAAGCTCAGTCATCAACATTCAGTTTTCGTATAAGATAAGTTCAGATTCGGTATTCAGTAAGTTTAGACTTAATATAATTAATTCAGAAACTTTATATAATTCATTATATAATAAGTCCCCATTCAGTAGTCCCGGGACGATTCAGAGGCATTTGTTGCCAATTCAGAGGAGTGTCTACTCCAACTCAAAGGTACCTCGGTACCTATTCAGGACGTAGTCACGCCAATTTAGAGACACCTTGGTGTCATTCAGAGGCATGTAGTGCCATTTCAGAGGTACCTTGGTACCAATTCAGGGCGTAGATACGCCAATTCAGGAGGACTTATTGTATAATGGTTGCCACAAGTTAGATAAAATGTGTAATTAAAAGATATTAGTTCAGTTTCTCTTGCAGTAAGTCTTATGTCTTATCTTTGATTTCAGAATTTAATGCCACTTACTCTAACCCCTAGATTTCTCTTTTCCGTGCATGACTGGGGACGCGACGTCCGCAGATAATGAGTAGCTAGACGAGAAGTAGTTTGAAGATCTGCAGAGTAGAGGACATCCATCACCGGTGGGACATTATCTTAGGCGATCCTTCCAGCTTAGAGATTTCTTTTCAATTATTCCCTTTTTAGTTCATAATGGGATTGCTATCCACGAACCTTTAGTTTCTTTATGTCAGACTTTTGTTTGGACTCATTTAATTTTGGTTATTTGAATGCTTTAGTATGCCAGATATGTGACACTTGCCCATGTTTTAATCGTATATATATGAGTTCCAATGCTTCCGCATACAGTAGGTATACTAAATAATTGGGCATGTGTTACAGTATGAGAATCGTGTTTTACTCCTCAAATATTGTTTTATCGTTGTAGTTACAAGTTAATTGCAATATGAGCTTTTCCGTTAACCTCAAACCATCATATGAAACATAAACGCAATGCAAGTACTGCTCATTTCGTAGGTATGGCCTGTTGGAGAGTAAGATTAGATTAATCAAAGGGATAAATTTTGGACCATAGTCATTTTTCCAAAGAAATGAGTATGCATTTATGCATAACGGATTGGTTTTTAACCGACTTGTCAATGAGTTTATCAACATGTTAAGGTGATCAGCGTATTCTACAGCAGCTTTGAAAATGAACATTCAAAACGAACATGTGCACCGTCAATATTTAAAGTTCTCCACATATCATACATTCCATAACCACTCATTACTAGAGATACGACAAAACTTCACGAATTTTCAACCATCGAATGCTAGTTAACTTTGGATTTAACACCAACTGTTGAAGGAAGACAAGAAGGGGCTCATAGATCAAAGTGAAATGATATCCTCCTTGGAAGCATGAACTCCATGTCAAAGTTATTGGGTTTGGCCTTCCTCAAAACACAATGCTCGCCGAAATCAAAATTTCTAGTGCTTTCGCCACACAATATCCCTCTCTTGCTCAGAAGCGTCATGATGTCATCTCTTTCTCATACATTGTCCCAAACGCATGGAAATAGTCCTTATGCTAGGTAATGTGATAAGTGCATGCCGAATCAAGAACACAATCTTTCTTGTAGACAAAGAACGTCGAGTACGCAAGTGCGTAGGCGTCGTCTTCAAACCTTTTGTGAGAAACCTTTGCATGAGTCGTAATTGTTGGGTTTTATGGGAGACAAAGAAGGCAGCGGAAACAAAAATTTTCTTCTCCCAAACTCAGAATAAAGGAATCGCGTCAACGTCTATACAATAGGAAGAATGGTTTGTGAAGGTGTACCTTGTCCCGAGGCTTGCTCGGCGACGTTATCTCGCGGCTTGCGCGGTCTTCACCTCCGGTCTTGGACGGTGTCTGTGCAGCTCTTGGTCTCACCGGGACTGTCGGGATTGACAGTTGTCCTCTGAGCGGCAGAAGTCTCCCGCCTCTGAAGTAGTCCACACGGACCACCTGGAACTCTGATCTCCTTGTCCCACAAGGAATCGGAAGGAGTCGCACCCTCCTGTCGGCGTACTAGTCCCCGACACACTCTCCTGCCACCAGTCGCTTTTTGTAGTTGTCTTTCCATTGCTGTGCCTCCCTTATCGGGTAGCACTTGCTCGGGCTCTCTCTCGGTTACCAAAACCAGAGAGAACGACAACTTTGCAGACCAACTGGTGCACTGAGTTGTGTTTCTGAGAAGCCCCCACTACCCCTATATATATAAGAGGGTTATGGGACAGGGTTTTCTATCCCGGGCAATGCGGGATTAATGCAGGAGTAGAAGGGTTCGAGATTTTCCACAAAACAACCAACTGCGCCACCTGAACCAATCGTTTCATGCATGAAACGGTCGGTTGGGGAGTTGAGCCGATCGGTTGGGGCACCTGAGCCGATCGGTTCACTTCTGAGCCGATCGGTTCACTTCTGAGCCGATCGGTTTGTGGTCCTGATCCAACTCAAATTGACTTTCAAATTTGTTTCCAATTAATCAAATATTAATCCTTGTCCAAATCAAATTTGTACAGGTGAAACAAATTGTATTTGCAAAATAGTCTTCTGACTTTCCAAACGATCTCGGTTGGTCACACGAATCGACCGGTTCAACAATTGAGTCGATCGTCTCATGACACATGAGCCGATCGTCTCACCAGTTGAGCCGATCGGTTCAACCATGTGAGTCGATCGGTTGGAGCAGGCAGACTGTGCAAATCAGTCAATCGCAGTTTCAATCAATCTGATACTCTAATCAATCGGTCCAACACTTTGAACACTATGCCCCTGTTTGGGAACGGACTAGGATTTCGTAGTCTGGACTGGATTAGACGGGGTTAGTCACGATTCAGTCTGATTCTGTTTGGCAACCCAGTCTGATTCTGTTTGGCATCCCAGTCTGATTCTGGTCAGCTGGTCTGATTTGAGTTTTGATTGCAGTCTGATTCTGTTTGGCTACTAGGTTGGATTCAGTCTGCTTTTGTTTGGCAACGTAGTCAGTATCTGCTGATTCTGTCCTGATGTTGTAGAACTATTTTAACAAGAGTAAGGAATGTGTAGTTGTGCTGCCGCTTAAGCAGAAGTTGGCCGAAGTGTATTATATACTAAATAACAAATAAATAATATATAAAATGCATAATTTATTCATTTAAATTAAATAGTAGCAAACGTGCATAGCATGTCTGTAGCAGAACTTAATACCACATAAAAAAACAGATAATATTTTATTGGTTCCCGGGCAAATACATATGTAACATACAAACTGAAAGGAGAGGTCTGCCCTGGACCTAGACAAAGACACAGCTACACAATCTAAGATGGTGAGCAAGCAGCCAACTTCATGGCCTCGTCGTACTCGTCGGCCAACTTCATGGCCTCGTCGTACTCGTCCCATGACACAGGATAGGCTTCGTTCAACAACTTATTTGTTTCCTGTTTGCTGGCGTCTTTTGGACACTCGAACAGCAACGGCAAATGGTGAATAGGATGAGTAACACCCTTGGCTTGTTCGTGGCTCCCATTTGGGCCCTCATCGCGTGTAGGCTAGCAACATTGTTTCTTGCAAACAAGGTTTTCTTCTACATATTTTTTAATCTTCGACGGAGACATCAATAATTTTTCAAACTTTGTCCTTGCCTTTGACCGTGACCGCGATGACGACATCTATAGTTAATAAATAAATATAAGTATTAGCAAATATCAATAATAGTAAGATAACTATGACAATATTGAATACAAATAAATGCTCCAAACAAACTTAGCTACAAACAAGTAAGAACGTGATGTATGCCTTCAATACATAACAATAAAGTAGAAGTTTTTCAAGTGATGGTCCAAACAAAACAATGCAACACATAAGTTTTGTAACTAAATGTTGCGAAGTAAACACTAACAACTACAATGTCGTGGAAATATATTACAAGTTCATGTGTTACTTTCGCCGTCTAACGTGGTTGTTTGATTCACTCATCGGTGTTAATAAGGTATTCAGCAACCCCAGGTGGGTAAATGCGACGAGTCGTCACGAAGTTGCGTTGCATGGCCAATGGCGGGGGAGGCAATAAATCTCCCAAAATAAAAAGATTGTCTCTTATGAACTCTCTCCTTATGTGTTGCCATCTCATCTGCAACTCAGTCAAAGATATGTAAGGCCCCCCAGTTATGTTTCGGAAGTCACGCCATGCCTCCATCCAAGCATGTGTAGTATATACTCCACTAACACATCTCCCCAACTCATATTGGTTTCTCATCATACCTCTGAGAACCATATCAAGCTCCGTAGACCACATAAAATAAGGCGTCCTTGGAGGCCCAGCCATATTACAGATTTTGTAAGTAATATATTTTAGACGTAAGGGTGTATGGCACAATTAAGGGAATATAAAATGCATATTCAGTGCTAACTAACATTCAGCAACATCACGATGAAAAAACATACTCTCCATAAAACATACACCAACATTATGATAAATAACAAAAGCCTGTTAATGTCGGATGAATTCAAAAAGATTTAATGTTAAAAACATCAAATGGTAGACAATGTAAATCGATACACCAAACTAAATGTAGCTCTGCCATTAAACGTTATGGCGTCACCGTGGGTGAAGGAATGTCCAAAAGAAGACTACAATCTTCCTCCAGACTGGCAACGTAGCGTTCTAGAACCTCATGCTCATACTTTTTTTGGGTGTATATATCATCGTAGTTGTGATGAATTTCAACAAAGTCCTTCATGTTCATTGCCCTGCCCCACAGTGACTTGCACTCGACAGTTAGTAAAATAATCTCAGCTTTCAAAGAATCAATTGTTGGGGGGAGATCGACTGCCCAACGGAAGTATCTGCACCGATCTTTTCCCTACAATGTATTATCAAGTTTAATGAATGACAAAGAATGTGCAGCATACACAACGGCAACCTATTATGTAAGTATTTACTAGTGCACCTCACGAGAAGGACATATGTAATACATTTCGCCCGGCCTTTCACTCAGAATGCCAAAATCATACAACCCTGCATCCTCTGTGTTAAGCCGCAAGGCTGCATCTAACCCACAATCACACCTCGGAACTTCTGATGGATTCATTGACATCTAAAACATGATTGAGGATTAGTAAAAATATTGTCGGATTCTGAACATAGATTTCAAATACAAATTTCCGAACATAAAATAGGCCTAATTGCTTGTTCTACATCTATGATGTATTGTATCCATCCTCGTTTGAAGAGTCGTTATTGCTCGTGATGTGAAGTCGTTGGCGAAGATATTGGCACCTCTCCCGTAGAGTGGAAATATCTTGTTGGAGCCTATCGATGTCTGCTCTTGTCGAACAGACAAAGTCACATTGTTAAGACCATAGCTTGCGTTCGTTGCGTGCATATGCAAGTTGTGATAGCATTGCATCCCTAACTGCAGTAAGTGTGGCCACTGTGGGTTGAACACGCTGCGCGGGCAACCTCATTTTACATGTGTTCGGCACAAGACCCCTACCACATGTAAAATACGGTCTGTGGGGGTTGTTGTCTTCAAAACGTCCATTTGCCGCATCTGCGGCATCCATATACACACGTACAGTGCATTGAAGGCCGCATGTACAACAAGGCATTCCATTCTCCATTTGAAGACTGTAGAAAGGAGAAATGGTGTTTATTGGATGAGTAAAACTGATTACATGGGAGTCTCTTATATAGCAAACATAACAAGAGACTAAACTAAGCGCTACCCATATGGGACTAAACAACATAAGAAAAGGAGTAAGTGAGGCACATGCTAAGCACATGACACTCAAAGAAAGGAACAGAAAAAACACATGAAACTACATATCTCTATACTCCCCCTCAAGCTGGAGCGAAGATATCGACGAAGCCCAGCTTGGAACTCAGATTCTGAAAGCGAGTCTTGGGTAGCACTTTGGTGAAGATGTCCGCAAGCTGTTGTTCTGTACTGATATATGGAGTGTAGATCTGACCTGAAAGAACCTTTTCCCGTACAAAGTGGCAGTCGACCTCAATGTGCTTGGTTCTTTCATGGAAGGTTGGGTTGCTCGCAATGAAAATGGCCACCTTATTGTCACAGAACATGGGCATAGGGCTAGGCGGAGATATGTCAAACTCCTTCAAAAGACTATGAACCCATAGCAGCTCGCAAGTAGTATGAGCCATTGCTCTATATTCTGCCTCAGCGCTTGATCTTGCCACAACAGTTTGTTTTTTACTGCGCCAGGTAACTAGATTGCCGCCCACAAATGTGCAGTATCCAGAAGTGGATTTCCTGTCAGACCGACTCCCTGCATAATCTGAATCAGAAAAACCAGATAGGTCACAGTGGCCATGTTTCTTATACAGAA
This sequence comes from Alisma plantago-aquatica, assembly GCA_963693085.1. Lineage (NCBI taxonomy): Eukaryota > Viridiplantae > Streptophyta > Magnoliopsida > Alismatales > Alismataceae > Alisma > Alisma plantago-aquatica. The sequence continues at coordinate 552,059,556 of OY856414.1, read as the reverse complement.
GGCCTTTTCCAGGAGCACTTTTAAGATACCGAAGAATATGAATAATAGCATCCCAGTGGCATTGTCTTGGTTTATCAAGATAGCGGCTAACAAATCCCACAGCAGCAGCTAAATCAGCTCTGGTGACAGTCAGATAAATGAGTTTGCCCACTATTCTTCGGAACTGATGGCGGTCAGCATATGCAGGAGATGAATCACTGTCCCAATCCATATTGGGATCCAGAGGAGTGGTAGCTGGCTTGCATCCCAACATTCCTGTTTCTTGTAATAAGTCAAGGACATATTTGCGCTGAGAGAGAGAAACACCTGCAGAGGATCGAGCAACCTCAATTCCCAGAAAATAACGCAATTTGCCCAGGTCTTTTGTAATGAAGTGTTGTGTGAGATATTGCTTGGTTGCGTGTATCCCTGCGGGGTCACTGCCAGATAGGATGATGTCATCAACATACACAATAAGAATAACCGACCCTGCTGTGGTTTTGCGTATGAAAACAGAGTGATCAGCCTGCGACCGTCGAAATCCAAAGGACATTAAGATTTTGCTAAGTTTGTCGAACCATGCACGTGGACTTTGTTTTAACCCATAAATCGCCTTGCGCAGCTTGCAGATTTGAGAAGCAGACTCCCCCTTATCAACAAATCCTGGGGGTTGCTCCATATAGACATCCTCCTGAAGGTCGCCATATAAGAAAGCATTTTTCACATCCAGTTGATAAAGAGGCCACTCTTTATTGACAGCAACAGAAACCAAAATACGAACAGAATTAAGACGGGCGACTGGAGAAAACATCTCAAAGTAATCAACGCCATAAGTGTGCGTATATCCTTTCGCCACTAATCGAGCTTTCAAGCGTGCAATGGTGCCATCTGGTTCATATTTAACAGTAAAGATCCATCGACAGCCAACTGGATGACAAGAAGAAGGTTTATCAACCAGATCCCAGGTGTGTTGTTCATATAGGGCTTGCATTTCTTGTTCCATGGCATGTCTCCAGGCAGGGTGGCGAAGAGCTTCATCAACAGTTTTAGGAATGTGCACAGCAGATAATGCAGATGTAAAGTATGCAAGACTGTCACTCAGATGATCAGTAGAACAAAAGTGACTAATAGGATGCTGAGTACATGAACGAACCCCTTTTCGTAAACTAATAGGAAGATGCAAATCAGAAAATACCTCAGCCTGTGGTGGATCCTCCGCTGACGCAGGATTTGGTTCGGCCGGGGCAGTGAGGGGCTTTGGTCTTCGCTTGTATACCTGTAAAGGTTTCTCTTGTGAAGTAGGAACATAAGGTATTTCTTCAACCACTGGAAGAGGAGTGCTATTCAAAATATCAGTAGTCAGGCGGTCCCCAGCAGCAGAGTAGAACGGCATGTGTTCAAAGAATATCACATCCGCACTTACAAACCATTGTTTCTTATCGGGGTCAAAACAGCGATAGCCTTTCTGAGTCCGGCAGTATCCCAAAAAGACACATTTCACAGACCGGGCATCCAACTTTGTGAGACCAGGGCGAAGGTTTTTAACAAAACATGTACAACCAAAGATGCGAGGCGGCACAGAGAATAAGGGTTTATTAGGAAATAACAGAGTGTAGGGAACTTTGTTTTGCAAAACAGAAGAAGGCATGCGATTAATAAGATAGCATGTTGTCGAAACTGCATCAGGCCAAAAACAGTGAGGCACCTTGTAATGAAACAGGAGAGTGCGAGCAACCTCAAGAAGATGGCGATTTTTCCGTTCTGCTACACCATTCTGTTGTGGAGTGTATGGGCAAGTGGTTTGGTGGAGTGTGCCATGGGAGATGCAAAATTGAGTCACAGATTGTTGCATAAATTCTAGTGCATTGTTAGTCCGGAAGGTTTTAATAGGCCGATCAAATTGAGTTTTAATTTCAGCAAAAAAGGTACTAATGCAATCTAATACAGTGTTTCGACCTTTTGAGTAAAAACAACCAAGTAAGACGAGAGTAATCATCAATAAAAGTCAAAAAATATTTTACTCCAGAATGACTGGGCACAGAACATGGCCCCCAAATATCCGCATGCACAAGTTCAAAAGGTGCTGAAGAAGAAATAGATTTTTTTGCAGGAAAAACAGATCTTGTATGCTTGCCCATTACACAAGATTCACAAGTAAAGCTATTGCCAGAGATGCCCGGAAAAAGATGTTTTAGTTTCGCCGCAGATGGATGACCAAGTCTAACATGCAGTTGAAGTTCTGTCACCGAGGTAGAGAGCATCGCCTTTGGAGTAGGTGGTTCATCCAGGTAGTACAGCCCATCTGGTCCCTCACGGCCCGAACCAATCCTCGTCTTCGTGCGGAGGTCCTTCATAATACAACCAGACGGGTCAAATTTAACAGAGCAGTTTAATTGTTTAACCATTTTGCTGACCGAAAGTAAATTGACAGGAAAGTTTGGGATATATAACACAGAACGAAGAAATAATTCCTTTGATAGAGGAACAGTGCCAGTGCCACTAACAGTAGTTCTTGAACCATTTGCCACAGTGACAGAAGAAATAGGAGTATGGTTGGTAAGGTGTGAAAATAAATGACGAGTACCAGTCATATGAGTGGAAGCACCAGAGTCGATGCACCATTTTGTGTTACCGGACGAGGACGAGGCAAGCATGGCAGATGAGTTTGAGGTAGAGGGTAGTTGTGCCAGACGTTCTTGAAACATTCTGTCAAACTCCGAGAGCAACCAGTCAGTGTTAGGTGGTGCAGCAGATTGATCCACAGAAGAAGCAGCAGGAGTAGTATCATCAGCCGCTTGGTTGGCCCAAGCAGGTTTACCATGCTTTATCCAGCAACGGTCCTCAGTATGGTTATCACGGACACACCAGCCACAGTGGCGTGGATGAGGTGAAGTGCTCCGTCCAGGTGCAGGAGTGCCCCGTCCGCTAGAAGTAGGAGGTCGTCCACCACGGCCTCGACCGCGGCCACGACCACGGCCGGAATCAGTAGAGCTAGCAGCCAGAGCCGAAGGTGCAGGAGCAGAAGCAGGAGTCAGCGAAGGTAGTCGCTGGACTCTTTTGAGGACATCTCGAACGGTAGGAAGCGGGTCACTGGACAGGATTTGATCAACAACCCCTGAGAAGGAGTCAGGAAGCGCAGCCAGAAACTGCACCAGGCGAAGTTCATTGCGGTGCTGCTGTGCAACTTTAATATCGGCAGTCAACGGATGATACAGCTCGTATTCATTCCATAAAACATAGCATTGGTTGTAGAAATCATCGATTGACAAGTCAGTGGAGAACTCCTTCTTGGCGAGTTGTTTGAAAATCTCGAACACCCGCTTGGGATTCTCCTGGTGAGAATAAACATGGGCCAATTGGTCCCACATCGTCTTGGCATCATGCAAGCAGAGTAGAAACTGGCTGATCTGAGGCTCGGTGCTGTTGAGAATCCAGGACATGACGCCGGAGTCATCCTTGGACCACTGAATGTAGTCCTGTTTAGTCTTGTCTTCAGCATCAGCAGTAGGGGCAGTCGGGGGATCAGCAGTGAGATGATGGTACCGACCTTGTGCTTTGACATACAGCACAAACGACGCAGACCACAGATGGTAGTTGGATCCTCCTTCAAGTTTGACAGTGGTGACGCACAGAGATCTGGGTGGCTCAGAATATGCCATGGCTGCAGAATGGACCACGCCGTAGAGAAGCAGTAGAACCCCTGGACAGGCAGAGGCAGCAGAGACCCTTAATGGGCAGAAGTAGCAGAGATCTGACAAGGCAGATCAGAAGGACCCAATATGGGCAAATAAGACATAGAAACCTACGCCGTCATGAGGAAAAATCAACGTTCCAACATGAGGCGCAGGCAGAAATCCCGAGGAACAAAGTAGACTCTCAATTTAGAAGGCTAGGGATAGGGTTAGGAGGGAGGAGGGGAGGGAGAGGGGCTGTGGCGGCGGGGGGCGGCGGCTGTGAGGAGGGGGGGGCTGTTATGTCATGGGTGGGAACTTAGGGTGGGAGAAATTGAGGGCCTGCTCTTGATACCATGTAGAAAGGAGAAATGGTGTTTATTGGATGAGTAAAACTGATTACATGGGAGTCTCTTATATAGCAAACATAACAAGAGACTAAACTAAGCGCTACCCATATGGGACTAAACAACATAAGAAAAGGAGTAAGTGAGGCACATGATAAGCACATGACACTCAAAGAAAGGAACAGAAAAAAACACATGAAACTACATATCTCTATAAAGACAACCTACCCAAACACAAATTGACGATTATGATTACAGAACAAAAAATAGTTCATGAAACAAACAATTTAGGGTTGCAGCGTCACGTTATCATACAAGTTAAAACAGTATCACAAGTACAACGCTAGAGGTCAACGAGTTTCCCAAAGGAGATTAGAAATGGTTTCACGTAAAAGATCGCCCTCCCTTGAATCGGCCGGAGTTGTTTGTTGGAGGGAACTCAGGTCAACCCCAGAAGGGGGAACGGCAGACGTTGAACTGCCATCTGTGAGTTCATCCATGATAGTGTCGCCATCTTGTTGGCGTCGGATATAATTGTGGAGGATACAACAAGCCATTACAAGGCGACACTGTGAATGAATAGGATATGTCGCCCCCTTTTTAAGGTATGCAAATCGTCTCTTTAGCACCCCGAACGCTCTTTCAACAACATTGCGTAGTTGAGTGTGGCGGTGGTTGAAGATCTCCTTCTTGCTGGTGTAGGGGTGTTTGTTTCCCCGATACTCAGAAATATGGTAAGCTGTATTGCGATAGGGTGCTAGAAATTGACGAGTGTTGGCATACCCTGCATCAACTAGGTAAAACTTTCCCGGGAGAACTTTAAACCCGCCAGTGGTCGTTGCTGATTGTAGGACCCATTGGTCAGCAGTCGACCCCTCCCACCCAGTTAGGACAAATGTAAACTCCATGGAGAAGTCTACTACAGCCATGACATTCAGAGAGACATTTCCTTTTCTGTCTCGGTAGCGATTTTGCTTGTCTCGTTTGACCAAGACTGAGATGTGTGTTCCGTCAATTGCCCCGATGGCATTCTATAACACCAAAATAGGTGGTAAACATACAGAATATTTGAAAAATAGTATAAATTTGTAGGGGCTAACTATTACCTTGAAGTAAGGGTAGAACCTTGAGGTCTCCAATATACGAGAATGTGTTGTCGTGCAAGTCGATGTGGTTTGCATAACAATATAGTCATGGGTCAACGCACATACAGCGTCCAACACTTCGTTGAACTTTCTACTTATGGTCTCACCAGAGTGAATGTAGTCCTCCGCCAAAGCACGATTTGTATGGCCATGGCCAACCATCTGTAGGAAGTAGCATACAGCCTCAACTGAAGTGACGCCTCTAGTACTTCGTAACAAGCCACGACTCTCAAGCTTGTCCACAAGGGCCATTATAGTATGTGGTCACATTCGGTATAGGTCATAAGCCCTTTGTTCATGACCGATTAATATTTCTAAGACCTTTATGTGGCCACTCCTTATGCTAACTGACCTAGGTATTGTGGATGGTATGTCGACTTCAACGAAATTGTCGTCTATGATGGAGTTCGCAATCGACTCAGCAATTGTATCGGCAATGTGATTTGCTGGACCAGACAAGGTATCTAAAATGTGTGTGAGGTCAGGTGATTGTGTTTGGTCACTGGCAGACATGATGCCTACAAGTAAAACGATATCAACAAGATAATAACTACTTGAACATAATATAAACCAGTTGACATGTGAAACAACGGCTTGAAGGTTACAAACAAATTAGACTATACGGAAAATAAACGTCTGTACGGTAAAGCAATTATTACAACAATGAAGCAAATTTAAATGTCTAAAGTAATTATTACAACAGTTATGCTAATATAAATTGATGGTCTGCAAACATAGCAAACATAATGGAAAAAGGTAGTTCCCACTTATGATCCCGAAGGGCCAGCATCATTGGATGGAGTATACCACATGGAAGGTATGCTCGATGTGATGTTGAAGTTGGGTGGTGGGGTGTGCGACACAAATGGTTGCTGAGATGGCACAAAATAGGATGGCATTGAAGGTATTGTTGTTGCATTGCCGACTTGGGACCTTTCCCAAAGGTCTTGTAACCATATTGTTATCTTTTGAGGGGTGTGTTGAAGGCTGAGGTAGATGTTGCGGTTTGTTGAGTCCTTTATGGCGTTCACAAGTGTTGTAAAAACAACAGTGGGGGCATCGGGGAAAGTGTCATTGAAATGTTGTAAAATGGTTGCAAACTCTTCTTTTTCAAAGGCTCTGGTTGCCACACCCGTGCCTAATTCGTGAACCTTTGCGTACACCTGTGTGAATTCAGATAACACTTCATTAGAAATCACACATCGCTCATGCGGCATTGATGGTCGCTTCCTGCGCCTATGGGCAGGAGGAGTCCTCCCCCGAACACTCGGGGTATCCGTTCCGCCTCCCCCGGTGTCACCCTCGCTTTGCATCCCAGCATATGTTCGGTTCCCCTGATGCGGTTTCTGTGTGCATGGGTGTAGCAGACGCATCTAAGTCGACAGTAACATCATCCTCGGAGGCAACGTCAGAAGGGATTTGTGTGTCCGTGGAAGACATTGCATGGTGTCCTCTAGCAATGTTCCTCCCCGCCATCATCTCGATGTCGTAGTAGTGGGGAAAGGGGCGCCTAAGCAACCTAGCAAGGTCCTTGTTGCTGAGTATTTAAAAACAATTATATTAGGGAATGTAAGTGTCGATGTAGGACGTTACTGTAAAGTGGAGAATTGTTGTTTATTGAATGAATAAAACAGTGTACATAGTAGTCTCTTATATAGCAAACAGAAACAGATACTGATTAAGATGCAACCCATATGGGACTAAACAACATAAGAAATAGAGTAAGTGGAGCACATGCTAAGCACATGACGCTCAAGAAAACACATATCTCTATACTCCCCCTCAAGCTGGAGCGTAGATGTCGAAGAGGCCCAGCTTGTCAATCAGCGTCTGAAAGCGATTTTTGGGTAGCACCTTGGTGAAGATATCTGCAAGTTGTTTCTCCGTGCTGATATATGGAGTGTGGATCTGGCCAGACATAACTTTTTCTCGTACAAAGTGGCAGTCGACTTCAATATGTTTGGTTCTTTCATGAAAAGTAGGGTTGCTCGCAATAAAAATAGATGCCTTATTGTCACAGAACATAGGGATGGGGCTAGACTGAGAGATGTCAAATTCCTTCAGAAGACTGCGGACCCATAGAAGCTCACATGTAGTATGAGCCATCGCTCTATATTCTGCCTCAGCACTAGATCGTGTAACAACCGTTTGCTTTTTACTGCGCCATGTAACCAGATTTCCCCCCACAAAAGTACAATATCCAGATGTGGATTTCCTATCAGATCTACTTCCTGCATAATCAGAGTCAGAAAAACCAGATAGATCACAATGGCCATGTTTCTTGTATAATAGACCTTTCCCAGGAGCACTTTTGAGATGTCGAAGAATGTGACAGATAGCATCCCAGTGACATTGTCGTGGTTTATCAAGATACCGACTAACAAACCCAACAGCAGCAGCTAAATCAGCTCTAGTGACAGTCAGGTAGATAAGTTTGCCTACTAGTCTCCTGAACTGGTGTCGGTTAGCATATGGAGGAGAAGATTCACTGTCCCAATCCATATTGGGATCCAGGGGTGTGTTGGCTGGCTTGCAGCCTAACATGCTTGTCTCTTGCAACAAATCCAGAACATATTTCCGCTGTGATAGGCACAATCCTGCAGAAGATCTAGCAACCTCAATTCCCAGAAAGTATCGTAATTTACCAAGATCCTTAGTGATAAAATGTTGTGCTAGATAGTTTTTGGTTGCTTGAATCCCTGCATTATCGCTGCCAGATAAGATAATGTCATCAACGTACACAATGAGAATAACAAGCCCTACTGTAGTTTTTCGTATAAAAACAGAGTGATCAGCCTGCGACCGTCGAAAGCCAAAAGAAAGTAAGATTTTACTAAGTTTGTCAAACCATGCTCGTGGGCTTTGTTTTAAGCCATATATCGCCTTGCGAAGTTTACAGATTTTTGAAGCAGACTCCCCCTGAGCAACAAATCCGGGGGGTTGCTCCATGTAGACATCCTCCTGTAGATCGCCATATAAAAAAGCATTTTTCACATCAAGTTGGAAAAGAGGCCAGTCTTTATTTACTGCAACAGATATCAGAATGTGAACAGAATTGAGACGAGCAACTGGAGAAAAAGTTTCAAAATAATCAACTCCGTAGGTCTGGGTATATCCTTTTGCCACGAGACGAGCTTTCAGACGTTCAATGGTACCATCTGGCTGATATTTAATGGTGAAGATCCAGCGACAACCCACAGAATGGCAGGAAGATGGTCGGTCAACCAGATCCCAAGTATGTTGGTCATTCAGAGCTTGCATTTCCTGTTCCATAGCATGTTTCCAGGCAGGATGACAAAGCGCCTCCTCGACGGTTTTAGGAATAGTCACAGCAAATAAAGCAGATGTAAAATAGGCAAAGCTATCACTGAGATTGGCAGATGAGCAGAAGCGACTAATAGGATGCTGAGTACAAGAACGAACACCCTTCCGTAAACTAATAGGAATATCCAAGTCAGAAAGTACCTCATCTGATGGTGGATCATCCGCAGACGGAGGAGTTGGTTCGGCTGGGGCAGTGACGGGCTTCGGTCGTCGCTTGTATACTTGTAGAGGTCGTTCCTGAGGCATAGTAGCAGGAGGCAGATCTTCTACCAACGGTAGTGGAGTGGTAGCCAAAATATCAGCAGTCAAGTGTTCCCCGGTATCAGAGTAATAGGGCATATGTTCAAAGAATATCACATCCGCACTAACATACCAATGTTTCGTAACTGGATCAAAACAGCGGTAGCCTTTCTGAGTGCGAGAGTACCCTAAAAACACACATTTCACAGAACGAGCATCTAACTTGGTGAGACCGGGGCAAAGATTTTTCACAAAACATGTACACCCAAAGATACGAGGCGGCACAGAGAACAGAGGTTTATCAGGAAATAAAAGGGCGTACGGAACCTGATTTTTCAAAACAGAAGATGGCATGTGATTGATAAGGTAGCATGCGGTGGAAACAGCATCAGGCCAAAAGCAATGAGGTACTTTATAATGAATGAGGGTGCGAGCAATCTCAAGAAGGTGCCGGTTCTTCTGTTCCGCTACGCCATTTTGTTGTGGGGTGTATGGGCAAGTAGTCTGGTGGATAGTTCCTTGGGACATACAAAAAGAAGTAACAGCGTGTTGAATAAATTCAAGAGCATTGTTTGTGTGAAGGGTTTTAATAGATCGACCAAATTGTGTTTTAATTTCAGCAAAGAAAGTGTGAATGCAATCTAACACAGTATTTCGACCTTTGAGCAGAAACAACCAAGTGGTACGAGAATAGTCATCAATGAAAGTCAGAAAGTATTTCACACCAGAATGACTGGGCACAGAACATGGTCCCCAAATATCTGCATGTACTAATTCAAAAAGTTCTTTAGAAGAAATAACTTTTTAGCAGGAAAAACAGATCTAGAATGTTTGCCCATAACACATGTTTCACAGGAAAAACTATCGCATGATAAGTGCGGAAAAAGATGCTTCAATTTTGCCGCAGAGGGATGTCCAAGCCGAACATGCAACTGTAGACCTGTCACAGAGGTAGAGATCATCGCCTTAGGAGCAGGTGGTCCATCCAGGTAATACAGCCCATCAGGTCCTTCACGGCCCGAACCAATCCTCGTCTTCGTGCGGATATCCTTCACAATACAACCAGAGGGATCAAATTTGACAGAGCAGTTTAGTTGTTTAATCATTTTGCTGACTGAAAGAAAATTAACAGGAAATTTCGGAATGTATAAAACTGAATTTAGATGCAGCTTTTGTGAAAGAGGAACTGTGTCGGTGCCGTGAACAACAGTTTTAGATCCATTTGCAACAGTGACAGATGATATCGGAGTTGTTGTACTAAGTTTTGAAAATAAATGAAGAGCACCAGTCATATGAGTGGAAGCACCTGAGTCGATGCACCACTGTTTGTTACCAGAAGATGATGAGGTGAGCATGGCAGATGAGCCGGATGTAGAGGGTAGTTGTGCAAGGCGCTCTTGAAACATTTTCTCGAATTCTGAGCGTAGCCAGTCAGTGTTGGTTGGTGCAGGTGATATTTCAGCAGGAGAGTCAGCAACGGCAACATCATCAGCGGTTTGGTTAGCCCAAGCAGGTTTACGTGCTTGATCCAGCATCGGTCTTCAATGTGATTGTCGCGACCACACCAGTTGCAGTGACGTGGGCCTTGAGAAGTACCCCGACCTGGTGTAGAAGATCCTCGGCTGCCAGAAGGAGGTCGTCCACCGCGACCGCGACCACGGCCACGGCCACGACTAGAGTCAGTAGAGCGCGCAACTAGTGCAGGATGCTCAGGAGCCGGTGTGGGAGTCAGAGAAGGCAGTCTCTGAACTCTTTTGAGGACATCGCGAACTGTGGGTAGTGGATCGCTTGACAGAATTTGATCAACAACCCCCGAGAAGGAGGCAGGAAGGGCAGCTAGAAAATGCACAAGTTGAAGCTCATTTCGTTGCTTCTGGGAAATCTTGATATCAGCAGTCAGAGGGTGATACAGGTCATATTCATTCCACAAAGCGGAGCATTGATTATAGAAATCGTCAATAGACATGTCAGTGGAGAACTCCTTGGCGAGCTGTTTGAAGATTTCAAAGACCCGCTTTGGATTCTCCTGATGTGAATACACATGTGCCAAATGATCCCACATCGCCTTGGCATCATGATGGCAGAGAAGAGACTGACTGATCCGGGGCTTAGAGTTGTTGAGGATCCAAGACATGACGCCCGAATCATCTTTGAACCACTGGATGTAGCTTTGTGTAGTCTTGTCATCAGAATCCGCCGTAGGAGCATCAGGAGGATTGGCCGTAAGATGGTGATATCGACCATGTGCCTTGACATAGAGAACAAACGACGCTGACCATAGATGGTAGTTGGAGCCGCCGTCGAGTTTCACCGTAGTGACACACAGAGATCTGGGGGCTCAGAGTAGGCCATAGCAGCAGTAGACTTCAACACCGTAGAGGTAGCAGTAGAGACCTTCAATGGGCAGAGCAGGAGAACCCGAAATGGGCAGAGGCAGCAGGGATCTGACGCAGCAGATCAGAAGAACCCGAAGACGGGCAGAATATGCATAGAAACCTACGCCTGCATGAGAAGAAACTCAACGTTCCCCCATGAGGCGCAGGAAGAAATACCCACGAACAAAGAAGACTCTCAACTTAGATGGCCAGCGGACACCCGAACAAGAACGGACGTAAGCCCGGTCGTAGACGTAAAAAAATTAGAAACTGTTCAGGCCTTACGTAGGAGTGTAGAAATTGTTTTTGGTGGAGAATATGGTGGAAGAGGGTATGGATGGGTAGATGGGATAGAGGAAGAGAAGAGGAGAGGGCGTGGGTGGTGGTGGAGGCTGGTGGTGGTGGTGGTTGCTGTTGGAAGCAGCGGCGGCAGGGGGTGGAGTGGGCGGCGGGCGGCTGCTGTTGGGGGGGGGGGGGGGAGGCGGCGGCTAGGGAGGGTTAGGGTGAGGGAAGGTGGGAGAGAAGAGGAGCGGGCAGGGGAAGACTGCCGTCGGCGGGGGGGGTTAGGTCATGGGTGGGAAATTAGGGTGGGAGAAAATGGAGGCCTGCTCTTTATACCATGTAAAGTGGAGAGTTGTTGTTTATTGAATGAATAAAACAGTGTACATAGTAGTCTCTTATATAGCAAACAGAAAAAGAGACTGATTAAGATGCAACCCATATGGGACTAAACAACATAAGAAATAGAGTAAGTGGAGCACATGCTAAGCACATGACGCTCAAGAAAACACATATCTCTATAGTTACTTTGTTGGGGTTAAGGGTGTGATTATTGTACATACCGCAATGCTCTGCCTCCACTCAGGGGTGTCAGGCAGTGTGGGCATGTGCCTTGTGTCATCCCATCCAACGCCACTCTTGTTGGTCACAAGCTTCAAAGCGGCATAGTCCTTCCTCAGGTTTTTCCACCGAGTTTCGAGCTGGTCTAACTTACCCGCGTCCTTCCCCATCCTATTATGCACATCAGAAGTTACCTCCCTCCAAGAGTCCTTAGTAAAATGGCCGTCAATACACCTTCCTAAGTCATATTGTCTCCACAATGCTGTTACTAGAGCGGCATTAGACTCTCTTGACCAAACAATTCGGTGCTTTGGGTCTACGTAAGACATACTTGTGTAGGTGTTGCAGTATATAATGACAATCAGCGGTGTTTACAATGATAAGAATAAATTAGTATCTGACATGTGTTACTTGTACCCTTGCACAAAGCAGAGCATGGCCTTAAATACATGTCCTTAAATACAATCTTGTCAAACTATAGACAGAAAAATTTTGTAGGATAGACAATAAACACACAACCAGACTGCAGAGACACAAACACATATTCGAAATAAAAGTCTAACAAGCATATATAGGGAGCTCAATCAGCAACTGAGCAAGATCATAGCTGAACCAGAAACGCAAGCAAACAGCTGAAAAAATAAAATAAGAAATATATATAGGTAGCACCACAGGTGGTCTGTTGTATAGGGTTACTAGCAGAAGACATGTGCTAAGCATTTTTATAGATAAATATTCAACTAGATGTATATATAGGTAGCACCACAGTTGCTCTGTTGTGAATTAGTACAATTCTATTTAAAATAATCAACTAGATGTGAATTTCAGCCATTTTGATAGATAATACTGTGCATAATAGTAAACTATTTAGTATATTTGCATGAATTTTGAATACTTGTTATAACTCAAACCACTTGCATAATAGAGGTCATCTCCATGAGGAATCAAATGTTGTTAAGCGCAATAATTCAAATGTTTCAATAAGCTTGATCTTTTTTATGATTAATTGGTGGTTTACATGAATGAAAACAATTTAACAAAGAAGATATAAAACATAGACTAATGTGTTTAATTAAATGACAGTAAAACATATTGAGCTGTGGGTTTCACCTAACCACATATCTCATGGTAAAATACCACACAATAAACAAAATATTCATTTGTATAGTGAAAAAACTTTTCCAGGCATCACTGTGTAGATACAAGGATTAACCTAACCTAGACCTCACACTGATTTAGTTAGACAAGTTTTAAATCTGTTGTTGTTTCCCCTATTAACCTAACCACTACCATATGATAGATTCATATCTTGCATTCAAATTTACTTATTCATCCATGTATGATCTCAACAACACATAAAATTAACATAACAAAAAATCAAGAGTAACATTTATTAGATACAACATTTAATTCATTAAAAGCTCATCATAAGCATGAAATAACAATGACTGCTCCCGCATGTCAAATCAAACATAGTACCTGCTCATGGTGAGCTAATGTAGGCAAAAATTAGGTTCATCCATGGTATATATTGTAGGATTAATAATCGATACTCAAAATGCAACATAGATGTGAATTTCAGCCATTTTGATAGATAATACCGTGCATTATAGTAAACTATTTAGTATATTTGCATGAATTTTGAATACTTGTTATAACTCAAACCACTTGCATAATAGAGGTCATCTCCATGAGGAGTCAAATGTTGTTAAGCGCAATAATTCACAAATGTTTCAATAAGCTTGATCTTTTTATGATTAATTGGTGGTTTACATGAACGAAAACAATTTAACAAATAAGATATAAAACATAGACTAATGTGTTTAATTAAATGACAGTAAAACATATTGAGCTGTGGGTTTCACCTAACCACATATCTCATGGTAAAATACCACACAATAAACAAAATATTCATTTGTATAGTGAAAAAACTTTTCCAGGCATCACTGTGTAGATGCAGGGATTAACCTAACCTAGACCTCACACTTATTTAGTTAGACAAGTTTTAAATCTGTTGTTGTTTCCCCTATTAACCTAACCACTACCATATGATAGATTCATATCTTGCATTCAACAACACATAAAAATAAGATAACAAAAAATCAAGAGTAACATTTATTAGATATAACATTTAATTCATTAAAAGCTCATCATAAGCATGAAATAACAATGACTGCTCCCGCATGCCAAATCAAACATAGTACCTGCTCATGGTGAGCTAATGTAGGCAAAAATTAGGTTCATCCATGGTATATATTGTAGGATTAATAATGGATACTCGAAATGCAACATAGAGAGGAAAGTTGACTGTAAAATCAATGAAAGCTGAAATCCATAGTAGAAAGGGTTCCAAGGATGTATTCATCCTCCTACTATTATATGGGCACAATCTACCATATTTTTTTTCTAATATGAATGACATCCTTAACCTGAACAAGGGTCAAATTCTTTTAATAAGATGTAAATATGTCAATTTGACTTAATTACTCCATTACAAAATTACACATTGTATATTTGAATTTATGGAGTGACTTTATGGAGTGTAGTTCATCGATTGGGGGGACGATCTGTTTGACCAATTGCGTGGTGTTACAGTGTTTTCAAAGATCGATCTACGGTCTGATATCATCAGTTGAGGATTAAGGCGGATGACATACCAAAGTCAGCTTTTAGGACGAGGTATGGTCACTTCGAGTTTGTAGTTATGCCGTTTGGGCTAACCAATGCGCCTGCTGCTTTCATGGATCTGATGAACAGGGTGTTCCGTTCGTTTCTAGATCAGTTTGTTGTAGTCTTTATAGATGACATCTTGATCTACAGTCAGGACAGTCAAAAGCATGAACAGCATCTTCGACAAGCGTTGACTCTCCTTCGCCAGCATCAGTTGTATGCCAAGTTTAGTAAGTGTGAGTTTTGGTTGAAAGAAGTAACTTTCTTGGGTCATGGGATATCTGCAGAAGGAGTCAAAGTGGACCCCAAGAAGGTGGAGTCAGTTGCAGAATGGGAGCAGCCGAAGACGCCGACTGAAGTTCGTAGTTTCCTGGGATCAGCAGGATACTACCGGAGGTTTATAAAGGACTTCAGTGTGATCGCGTTGCCGATGACAAAGTTGACTAGGAAGGATGTACCTTTTGTTTGGGATGATCGTTGCCATCAAGATTTCCACAGTTTGAAAGAGAAGTTGACTAGTGCTCCAGTGTTAGTACTTCCAGAGCCTGGGAAGGGCTATGTTGTTTTCTGCGATGCTTCCAAGAAGGGCTTAGGATGTGTGCTGATGCAGGAAGACCATGTGGTTTCTTTTGCTTCGCGACAACTTAAGAAACATGAGGAGAACTATCTGACTCATGATTTGGAGTTGGCAGCGGTGGTTCATGCGTTAAAGATTTGGAGACACTATCTTTATGGGGAAGTGTGTCAAATCTTTACAGATCATAAGAATCTGAAGTACAAACATGCGACAGTGTCGTTGGATGGAGCTAATCAATGATTATGACTGCACCATTGAGTATCACCCTGGTAAGGCGAACGTGGTAGCTGACGCGCTTAGTCGAAAGTCTTCTTCTCTTCCTATGAAGAAGGCACAGTTGGGTTCCTTGGTATGCCATAGACGGGATATGTTTGTCTCTTTGCGGCAAATGAATGTGCAGATGGAAGTTTCCTTGTTAGCAGGACTTTTGGCACAGATGCAAGTAAAGCTCACGCTGAGACAACAAATCAAAGACGTACAGCGAACGGATGATACAGTGCAGTTGATCAGGTCAGAGCTCGGCAGCGAAAAGTGTGATGGGTTCTATGAGTCCGAGGATGGACTAGTTTACTATCATGATAGGATGGTGGTCCCCGATGTTGATAATCTAAGGAAGCTAGTGCTCGAGGAAGCACACACATCGATGTATGCTATGCATCCAGGAGTCACCAAGATGTATCACAATCTGAAGGACCTATATTGGTGGTCTGGCTTGAAGAGAGATGTAGCCGAGTTTGTGGCTAGGTGTGTGGTATGCCAGCAAGTCAAGGCTGAGCATCAGAAGCCGGCAGGTACGTTGCAACCCCTGCCAATACCACAGTGGAAATGGGATCATATAACCACTGATTTCGTGGTTGGTCTGCCAAGGACAACTAAGAATCATGATTCCATTTGGGTGATAGTAGACAGATTGACGAAGTCTGCCCATTTCATACCTGTGAAGACGGCGTATATAGCCGAGAAGCTCGCTCAAGTATATGTAGATGAGATAGTACGCTTGCACGGCGTGCCAGCAACGATAGTTTCCGACTGAGGTCCTCAGTTCACGAGTCGTTTCTGGGAACAGTTGCACAAAGCGTTGGGAACGCAGTTGAGGTTCAGCACCGCTTTCCACCCGCAGACAGATGGACAGTCTGAAAGGACTATTCAGACTTTGGAGGATCTTCTCCGGGCTTGTGTTTTGCAGTTCCTAGGCAGTTGGGACGTACATCTCAGTTTGATAGAGTTTGCCTACAACAATAGTTACCAGCGGAGCATTGACATGGCTCTTTATGAGGCCTTATATGGCAGGAAGTGCAGATCTCCTTTATGTTGGTATGAGTCTGGGGAGTATCAGCTTTTGGGTCCTGAGTTAGTACAGCAGACAACAGAAAAGATCAAAGTGATACAACAATAGTTGAAAACGGCACAGGACAGGAAGAAGTCTTATGCAGACAATCGCCGACAACCTTTAGAGTTCCAAGTGGGAGACAAAGTGTATCTCAAAGTCTCGCCTTGGAAAGGTGTTACAACCCCAATTTTTTGGATCATTTGGTGAGAAATGTAATTTCTCATATTAAAGATATTTGAACAAATAATGATATAATTTGTTTTGAATACATAGATTTTGTTTACAATAGCCTTGATGTTTGTGTTGTGGGCTTTATTGGCTATTGGGCCCAAATAACAAGAAAATTCAATTAGAAAATGAATAATTGAATATTTGAGAAAAAAGAAAAATGTGGAAACCTCTAGAAGGCAAATCCAAAGAGGGATTTCGTGCCTCTTGGGTTCCTTGGGTTCCAAGGAGTCCAAAGTTGCATAGAGAGGCAATAAGAAAAGAAAAGATTAATTAAGTATTTCTTTATTAAGAAAGAAATTGAAAATAATGATAAAATGTGGAAAATGAGTGGAAAGAAACATAAATAAGATTTCTTGGTGAATTTTCGTATCCATGAGGTTGCTAATATTAAAAGGAAAGGCAATGAGGAAAACAAAAGAGAAATAAAGAGAAAACCTCAAAAAGAGTTATTTTAATAAGACATAAACAAGATAATGCATATAGATGCATCTAGAAGGATAATAAGTATCCTTGAAAAAGGAATTTCGAAATAATAGAGTATCTTGGGACCCAAGGAGTCCCAATAAAGAAGAAAGATATAGAAAATACCAAAATTGCAAAATAAAAGGATAATGCGATACATTATTAATGGATTTTGTGTTGTTTTTCAAAAGGTGGTATTTTCTATTAAAAGAAAACATGATTTCGTGACTAATAACTAAAAGGCAAGAATAAAGAGAGTAAGGATTTTTCGTATTCCAAAATATTCAAGAAATAAGGTATATCAAAGAGATGATTAGGAGAGAGAGAAAGAGGAACTTGCTTAGTAATGAAGAAATCAAATTCCTTTTGGAAAAGGACTGCGTTTCTTCGTGGGCAAGCCATCCTGGGGCTTCTTTACCCTCCCTATATATGGGGTAAGACCTTAAACTGAGCCCAGAAGATCCCACACCTCGTTCTCTCCTCTTCTTCCACGTTTTCGTACAAAAACCCTAACCGACGAGAAACTACATGATCGCGGAGACATGAGGCTGCAAAGAAGGAGTAGAAGGGAAGCACGATGCCCCATGACATCTCGGAAGAACTCAGCCATCCTTCCCGAGCCCCAGTTCTTGCACGGCGGCCGCAGGAGAGCAGCAGGCCGCCCATGAGTTGCAGAGGTTGGAAAGCTTGTCCCGGCCGTATTGGCCATGACCCAGCGGCTCCTCATGCACAGAAGCACGGCGGAGGCAGTGGAAGCCTCCCTGGGGGTCATCGGAGTCGGGGAAGGAGTCGAGCCGCATCCTTGGCCGCTAGGGCGGCAGCGGCACCTGCGTAAGGTTGAAGATGAGGGAGCAGTCATTGGACCGCTTTGCCTTCCGAAGTGCAAAGAAACGAGTAGCCGCGTCGGGGGTATATGCGTAATTCGATTATAAACTCAAAGGCGGGCCATGTTGCATGCATGAGGTGACGTGGCGGCTTCTGGTTGGTCCAAAAAGGTAACTTTTGCAAAATTCATAACTAAAGATTGGTAACTCCGATTAGGACATATAATATATGAATTTTGATCAGGAGAACGAGAGGAATACAATAAAAATGATATTAAAGGTTGATTCCATTCCTAATTACAAAAGTACAATAAGTTGATGAAAAATGCATTAAAGTTAATTTCAAAACCCTATTTGTGATTAAAGGTTGAATCTAGTATGCTTAATGGGTTAATTGAAGTATTAATAACCTGTTGAATGATAATGTTAGATTTGAACCTGATCTAGATGAAATTTGCATGATTTAGGGTTTTTACCCTATATGAGAATGATTAAGTATTTAGAAACCCTAATTTAGGGTAAAAGAGGATAAGATCATATATGATTTGAAAAAGGTGAAAATACGTTGTTAAATGATGGTTCTAAATTATTTTGAGTACAAAAGTCCTTAATTCTAGATAAATACCCTATATGTAGTAATTAGGGTTTTCTCATGAATAAAAGGTGGAAATGATGGTAAAACGAGTTCATATGTTAATTAGACCCTAATGAACTTTGAATTGATGATAGGTGCATATAATGATCTTGTCATGGATTAAAAGGATAAAAATAATAGTTTTGATGTAAAAGAAGCTTAATGAAATTAATTAATGATTAATGTGCCTGTAATATGAAAATAGAGTTATATGTTGTTAAGATAACCTTAATATTGAAGAATAGATGAGATAATTAGGGTTTATGAGTAATGGCATAAAATTAGGGTTTAATATGGTTAAAGATGAAGGGAAACCCTAATTGTAAAATGAAACCCTAAAATGGATACAAAAACCCTAGAAAGTGAATCCAAGTCAATAAAGTAGATTCTTGATAAAGTGTGTAATAAATAGAGTACATATTCTTTTCAGGAATTATGTGATTATTGAATTGCTTGCTTGGATTGCATTCTTGGTTGGATTTGCTTAATGCTTGTGAAATCATCAAATCAGGTATGTGGTTACTGTTACATTAGATATTTCCTGTTTTACTTAAGCATGTTATTTGTTTTGTTATTTTCCTTTATATATGGACCTCTCTGTAATTGTCTCAGTAATATATATATGAGGGTGCACACGTTGTGCAACCCTAAGCCTTCTGCAATACCTGATCCTGTCACATGGTATCAGAGCAGGTTCTAACCTAGCCTCCCTCCCTCCCTTCTCTTTCTCCTTCGGCGCTGTACCCCCCCCCCCCCGGCCGCCCGCCGCCCAGCGCCCGCCCGCCGCCGCTGGCTTAGCCAGGGCCGCCACAGCTCCAGCCGGTCACCTTCTCCGGGCCGCAGGTCTCTCCGTCGGGTCTCTGGTTCTGTCTTGCCTCCTGGCATGGTGCACCGCTAGTGCTTGAGCAACCGTAGTTGTTGTTCGCACAGCAGGTGCGCTGCTGGGTGGTCGTACCTACGGGACCACTGATCCACTAGTAGATCTGGCCTAGATCTGTAGTCCGGGGGAGATCGGCGCGTTGTTCGTCTAAGGAGTTACCGTTGGTTCATGCTTCTTTGTGCCTGCCTGCCCGTGTAGGCCTCGGCCTCCGGGTTCTCTGCTACGCCGTGGCGTAGTGCGTATGTGAGAGGTCCACCGTGACGTGTTTCTGTCTACTTCTGCCTGCCTGACGGCGTAGTCCGTCCTCTACCTGTGCCTACCTGTGCCTTTACCTGCCGTTCTCATGGCGTCTTCCGGGGATGACATGTGGAGAGAGTCGCGCCGTCAAGTCACTACTGTCAAGCTTGACGGGCGCAACTACCAGTTGTGGGTCTGTTCCTTTGTGATCTTTGCCAAATCACAAGGGAAGTACTCTCACTTGATTCGGACGGGTCCGCCTCAGCCCGCAGAGGAGGCGGATGACAAAGATATCAAGGCCTTTGATGACTGGGTTCGTGATGACTCAACGGTCATGACGTGGATTCTCAACAGCTCTGTTGAGAAGATTAGCGTCACTCTTCTTCAGCTGCCTACGGCGAAGCAAATGTGGGATCAGCTCGCCGGTACCTACTCGCACAGTGAAAATCCGAAGGTCTTTGATATCACAAAGCAATTGGGGCGACTGCAGTTTACTGGTTCTGACATTTCTGATTACTTCTCCACTTTCACTGCTCTGTGGGGTGAATTGGAGATGTATCACCCGTTGTCCACTGATTTAGCTACTATGCAGAAACAGCGAGCGGAGCTTCAGCTGATTCAGTTTCTCAGTGGTTTACCTGAGTCCTATAATGGAGTGGTCGATCAGATTTTGGCGAGTGATCCACTCCCTACTTTGCAGACTGCCTACAAGCGTCTCCAGCGCCTTCCGTCATCGACATCGTCTCAGCCTCCTGAGACGGGGGACTCTACTGCCTTGGCCGCTTGGGGCGGGCGTGGTCGTGGCCGTGACCGCTCTAGTGATGGTCGTCCTCCCCTGGGTGCAGGCCGGGGGCGTGGACCTGATGCTGGACGAGGCGCTCCTCCTGCTGCCTCACCTTCTGCTGCGGCGCGTCCTCAGCAAGGACAGCGCTTGTGTACCTTCTGTGGCCGGTCCAACCATATTGAGGAAAAATGTTGGGAAAAGTATGGTAAGCCGGCATGGGCCAATGCTGCGGCTGATTCTTCTGTGTCTGAAGGTGCTACTCAGACATCTGTACCAGAGCCTACGGGGGCCACTGCTGACTACATCCGTGTTGAGGTGGAGCGTCTTCTCATTGAGCGTGGTGGTTCCTCTTCTGCTGCATCTACGAGTGGAGCACATGCTGCCTTTTCTGGTTATGACACTGCCTTCTTGAGCTCCTCCTCACCTTCTCCTTCTGGTAATACCAAATGGGTGATAGACTCTGGTGCCTCTGCACATATTTCTGGAAATAAATCTTTATTTACGCATATATCTGCTCCTGCCCGACAGTCTTCTGTTATGCTTGCTGATGGCTCTAAGTCGTTAGTTGTTGGAGTTGGTGATATCCGTTCTCATTTTCGCCTAAAATCTGCCTTATATGTGCCCCGATTTCCTCTTAACCTATTATCTGTCAGCAAGATTTTACGGAGTTTGAATTGTAGCCTGACTTTTGTTCCTGGTTCATGCATTTTTCAGGACCTTCACACGAGGATGAAGATTGGTGGGGGGGTATGAAGGTGTTGATGGGCTGTTTTACTTGGACCAGCTACCTAGATCTGACAAAGCTGTTGTGATATCTGCATTATCTGCTTGTGTTTCTGCTCTCCAGTGGCACTACAAGCTGGGCCATCCCTCTTCAGAGAAGCTGCGTAGTTTAGTTCCTGATATTGGCAGCTGTCATTTTCAGTGTGATTCGTGTCAACTTGGGAAACAGACGCGTACTGTGTATCCTAGACGTAGGTCTGTGACCAGTAAAAACATTTTTGATTTAGTTCACTCTGATGTAAGGGGTCCATGCAATGTACTAAGTTTGTCTGGTTACAAGTACTTCATTCTGTTTATTGATGATTTTTCGAGGACTACTTGGTTGTTTTTGTTAAAAAGTAGGTCGGAAGTATTGTCTACTATTAAATATTTTTTTGCTGAAATAAAGACTCAGTTTGGCTTGCCTATTAAAACCTTTCGCACTGATAATGCTTTAGAATTTGTTCAACAAGATGTAGCTATTTTCTGTAAATCTGTGGGTACTCTTCATCAAACATCGTGTGCTTATACCCCACAACAAAATGGTGTTGCTGAGCGAAAGAATAGGCACTTACTAGAAGTTACCAGAACAATAATGATGCATTCTCATGTGCCCCGATCTTATTGGCCTGAAGCTATCTTGACTGCATGTTTTCTGATTAATAGAATGCCATCGTCTGTTATTGGGAATAAAATTCCATTCCAAGTTTTACACCCCGACACATCTATGTTTCCTGTGCCTCCTAGAATCTTTGGGTGTACCTGCTTTGTTCGGTTGCTTGGACCTACTTCTGATAAGCTGTCGCCTCGAGCTGCTAAATGTATTTTTTTGGGCTATTCTCGGACTCAAAAGGGTTACAGATGTTATAATCCCAGCACTCGAAAATGGTTTACTAGTAATGATGTTGTCTTTTTTGAGGACACACCGTATTACTCTTCAGCAGGAGATAGTTTGCAGACTGATATACTGGCTCCTCCTTTACCTGTTATTGCTGACTGTATGCCTGATCGCACTGACACTGAGACTAATGCAAAGCAAGATCCTCCTCTTATTGTTTATCAACGCAGGAATAAAGCACCTTCCACAAATGTACCCCCCCAAGACAACCAATCTTCTCCTCCAGAAGGTTCTGTTGCTCCTGAGGTACACTATGATCTTGACGTACCTATTGCTCTCCGCAAGGGTACTCGTTCTTGTACTTCCCATAGCATTGCTCAGTGTGTGTCGACTGCTCATCTAAATACTCATTCCAGCAATTTTGTATATGCCTTATCTGTTGTGGCTGTTCCAAAGAATGTTCAGGAAGCTTTGAAAAGCACAGCTTGGACATCTGCGATGAATGATGAGATGCTTGCTCTTACTGACAGAGACACTTGGGAGCTGGTGGATCCACCTCCTCAGTGTAAGCCTGTAGGCTGCAGGTGGGTTTATGCAGTCAAATATCAACCTGATGGTACAGTTGAGAGGTTGAAGGCAAGGCTTGTTGCGAAGGGATACACTCAGACTTATGGCAATGATTATTTTGAGACTTTTTCTCCTGTTGCACGTCTTAACTCTGTCAGGATTCTTTTATCTGTTGCTGTGAATCTGAAATGGCCTCTTATGCAGCTTGATGTGAAAAATGCCTTTCTATATGGTGATTTACAGGAGGAGGTGTATATGGAGCAACCTCCTGGGTTTGTTGCTCAGGGGGAGTCTCACAAAGTTTGCAGGCTAAAGAAGTCTATCTATGGGCTCAAACAGAGTCCTCGTGCCTGGTTTGATAAACTGAGCAGGATTATGATTGATTTTGGCTTTCTGAGGTCACAAGTTGACCATTCTGTTTTCACAAAAAAGTCTTCTGCTGGTATTACTGTTCTGATTGTATATGTTGATGATATTATTATTTCTGGCAGCGACATTCTTGGTATTCAGGCTACTAAAGATCACTTGGGCAAGCATTTTGCTACCAAAGATCTAGGTAGACTCAGGTACTTTCTTGGCATAGAAGTCTCTAGAAATTCTAATGCCTTGGTTCTTTCGCAAAGAAAGTATGTTCTTGATATACTGCAGGAGACTGGTATGCTTGGTGCTAGACCTTCAGATACTCCTCTTGATCCCAATGTCAATTGGGATGATGATTCTTCTGCTATGTTTACTGATCATAAAAAATTCAGGAGGCTGATTAGTAAATTGATCTACTTGACTGTTACTCGTCCTGACATTGCTACTGCAGTTGGTCTTCTTAGCAGATACCTCGACAAACCTAGACAATGTCACTAGGATGCTGCATGCCAAGTCTTGAGATACTTAAAACGATCTCCTGCCAAGGGACTTCATTATAAAAAAAATGGGCACTGTGTTCTTGAAGGATATTCTGATTCTGATTATGCAGGCATCAAAGTTGATAGAAAGTCTACTTCTGGCTATTGCACCTTTGTAGGGGGCAATCTTGTTACTTGGAGGAGCAAGAAACAGAATGCGGTGGCCAGGTCTAGTGCTGAGGCTGAGTACAGGGCCATGGCCCATACTGCTTGTGAGTTGCTAAGGGTGCGTTCTCTTCTGAAAGAATTTGGGATTGAGTCTTCATCGGCCATTCCTATGCATTGTGATAATGAAGCTGCCATTTTCATTGCAAATAATCCTGTCTATCATGAGCGCACCAAACATATCGAGGTTGATTGCCACTTTATCAGAGAGTCTATTCTTGTTGGCAAGATATGCACTCCGTTCACGCGATCTGAAGACCAAGTGGCTGATATCTTCACCAAGCTCTTGGCTAAGAAACAGTTCTGCATGCTGCTGGACAAGTTGGGCATGATTGACATCTATGCTCCAACTTGAGGGGGAGTGTTACTTTAGATATTTCCTGTTTTACTTAAGCATGTTATTTGTTTTGTTATTTTCCTTTATATATGGACCTCTCTGTAATTGTCTCAGTAATATATATATGAGGGTGCACACGTTGTGCAACCCTAAGCCTTCTGCAATACCTGATCCTGTCACAGTTACGCTTATGATTATCCCGACTAGTTTTCCGAGGATTTTATCGACGTTTCCCTCATGGCTTGAAATAACTGTCGGATGCTTTTATTTCATGCAACTATAGAGTGACTATGACTATCACTATGAATATACATGTATAACTGGCTAGATCCGGGTCCACCTCTATGGCTTGTAAAGGCTAAAAAGGGGTAACCTAGAGTAAGGTCTAGGTTATCGTGGGTTAGAAATTGGGCTACCAAGTGTAGTGCCATGAGACCCATTAGCATGCCATGAGTTAAGGAGTGGGCTACTTATGAGTAGTGTCATGTGACTCAACCCTAGAAACTGGTTCACCTATAGGTGGGACCATGAGGGGTTTAATGGGGATCTACCGTAAGGAAGGTAGTATCCAGGTCCACTGCAGGGATAGCACAGAGGATAGGGTACTCATGGATCGCGGAGTTATATTTAAAACGTAATCTTGGTTGTTAAATGATTAATTGAATGATTACGTTGTTATCATAGTTGCACGTTTATTGTTTCCCCCACATACCAGCTTCGGCTGACCGACGTTTTGTTTGTCAGCGTTTTAGGTACAAGCCAAAAGGACAAACAGTAAATCGTCATATTGTGAAATACATGAAGTAAAATACGAGGATTAGTTAGAATAGAATCCATAAGTGGATAGAAGTTTAGAGATCTTCTCAAAAAGGTATGCAAAAGTTTATTTTCTTACAGTTTTCCCATTTAGTTTGTTAAAATTTGATAATTATTCTTGGTTAATTGTTGAACCTTTGATCCGGAAGTTATGGGTGCGGCTTCGACCTCTCGGTTTCCCTTAATTGGGGGTTATCAGGATGTGAGGTCGTAACATTTGGTATCAGAGCATAGGTTCCTCACTTAACCATTAATAATTATTAAATTTTACAAACTCCATAGAACCCAAGAGAGTTATTAGAGGATTATCTGAAAGACGGAGGTGTCTAGAAAAAGATCACAACCGGGGGCTGGTAATTGCCTTGGACATGTGTATGGGGCAAGATGTGAGGGTGGCGTTGCCCATGGACAAGTGTCCCTAGGTGGGCGACACATTGCCTTGTTTTACCTTCGTTTCTCCTCCATCCTCTTCTATATATGTGTTCCCTTTCTCTTGCTAAGGATCCCTTTAGTTCCTTAGCCTTCCCCCTTCCTTGGTGCACGACACCTCTCCTTTGCAAGCTTAGTGGCTGATCCTCCTCCTCCTTGGAGTCTTCTTCTTCCTCTAGTGGTGGCCGAACCCTTGAGTGTCTTGTTCTTCTTCTTGTGGTGGTGCTTGAGCTTGGAATCTTGGTGCTAGGAGCTTGGAGCTTGCTTAAGGCGGGTTACATAACTCCTAACCCTAACCATACTACCTTCTTTTATGTTGCATGTTTTCATATGATCATGATCGGCCATGTATGTTGCTAGATATGTTTCTTGCTTAGTTTGCACCCTTAGTCTTGTGGATATAGTGATCTTATTGTTGTGGTTGATGTTTTGTACCCTTGTACCTTGTTGGCCGAACCATGGTTTAGGGTTTCCTTGTTGAGCAACACTCTTTTCTCTCCTTGGTCCAGAGAAGTGAGTTTGAGCTCTAGTAATGTGGGCAATACCCCTCTCTCGATTAGGTCAAGAGGTGAGCTTATATTCTAGTTGCTTGAGCAACACCCTCCTCTCACCATGGATTAGAGAGGTGAGCTTTTTGGATAGATGGTGACCTATGTTGAGGTGGATCCTCGTGGTTGCCCAATTTGTGATAGAGGTTGTGCAAAACCCCTCTCTCTTGGTTGTTGAGAGGTGAGCCGACCTTCTTGATCAATTAGGGTTTGGTGCCCTTGTGCTTGAGGTTGAAGATGATCTTGTGGGGTTGTAACTTGCACGATATGACCTAGGAGTTGTGTTGCCTGATAGCCTTATTTGGAGTTGTACCTTGGGCGACACACCTTGTTGAGATAGTTGGCTTGGTGCCCGTTATCCTTTGGCCGAGATCCCTTGTGGATATGTTGGATGGGTGATACACCCTTGATGAGATGTTGCCCGATACCTCTTTATCTTGGGTCATGGTCTGGCCGTTTTGGTTCTGTTGTGTTTGGTTGGCTTTGTGCCCGATATCCCTTATCCACCCTAGAGTTTGGGTTTGGAAGACATGGTTGCTAGACCCTTGGATGGGCTCTTGGCCGACATATGTTTCCCTGGTGACTTTTGAGTATGTTGTCTGATACCCTCATTAGGGTTAAGTCTTGGACGATACACCATGTACAGAGGATGCCTGTTACACCCCATTGTCTCGAGATGATCTTGGCCGTTATGTGATGTTAGCTTAGTGCCTGACATGCTAACCCTTGTTGGCGACACCCCTTTGGTCGATATGGCTCATGATGAAGGTTAGTCGATAGTGAAACCTAACCCTAACACTAGCTTGGGGCACGTTAGACCCTTGGTCGATAGCCAGGGTAGTGATGCACGTTATACCTTGGTGGTGGCTGCCCGACACCTTGAGTGCTAATGGAACCTTGATGCATGTTAGAGGATGCGCAGTGCTTGGCCGATAGGCCTCTAGTGAGGGGCGTTACCCTGCCCGACACCATCTGTAGTGAGGGTAGCAGGCCTTCAACCTAGTAGTCCTTCATCGTGAGATCGCATCCTTGTTGATAATGAACAATAGAAGTTAGTTTGCAAACATATGCTATGTTGAGTGTTTAAAGATGATGCCAAGATGCTTGCTCCTATTTAAAAGGTAAAAAGCACGGATGGATGCCCATGATTTGATAGCAATAATATAACTGAAACAGTATATGCTTCATACGATTGTGATCATGGCATGTGCATCTGCAAACCCTAATGACATGATAAACATAAGAGCTATGTCTGGTGATTTTAAGTTATCTCTTTTGAAGAGCATACTAACCGTGCAGGTATATCAGATGAATTCATAGCCAGGTAAGAGCTATGAGGTATATGTGTTTGAATAACACTGCATTGTGATGATCACTCTTGTTGATGAGATAACATGCATCACCAGTATGATGTGATAGGTCTAAGGACCTGATAAAGGCTAAGTACCTAGCTGAGGTGTTATCCTCTGATGATGAGAGCAGGGATTGTTATCCCTAGTGATGATGTAAGATGATGAGAATGTCTTAAGAGGCAGTGGTTTCCTGTGATATGGGATTGAGATCCCGGGATAATGTGATGGTGGTAGTAATAATGTAACTTAATGTTATGTATGTGCTACAACATGGCTGCCTCAACAATCCACTTAAAATATACTAACTAATTACAGTGGAACATACTATGTAGTTTGCCCTGGTCATAGATCCATCATCGTCAGTAGTTGGTGATGGTGAAACAGGTTCTCCTATGGGTTAACCTGGAAGCACATATTATTGAATATGTGTGGTTTCTCCTAGCCGAAAATGAGGAGGTTTGAGTGCAACTTCGGTTGTAGACTCCAGAACGCGGTTTCAGGCCCGTAGCTCAATATGTTGGAACATGGTGAACAGGCCCATGACTCAGGATGTGTGATGAGAGAGCATGAATGTGTTCATGGCTCAGAGCACAGTGATCATGCCCGTGGCTCAGTTTCACTAGCGTCGATACCTGTATCAAGGTGGGCTAGGCAGAGGGTAACCTGACCCTGTGGCTGAGGCCACTTAAGCATGAGACTGCGGTCCTGCTTGTTTTGCACTCGTGCACTGACCACGAGGTGGGGAGGTCGTGAAGTCCGGCTCTTCCATCGACCTTTTATGGCACCGACTTGGGTTTCGCAACCGAAGGTTGGATTTGAGCGCTACAGCTCACTTTCTCAGGGCATAATAATACGTAATTCAGCCGAATAGTATTTATTGCTTAAGGAAAAATACGGAACATTATTTGAGGCCTTGTTTATATAGTTGATCTAGTTGAACTATGCAGTTGTGCGTACGATCCTTATATCTTGTGGTAAGTTCTTATAAAGCTTATCTTGTCAATCATATTCCATAAAAAAATATTTGGTTATATGCATCCCGGATATCTTGGTAAACTTGATGGTAATAACAATCTTGCTCAATATGCTGCTCTTGTTATACGCTTTATCAGTTATCTGTTGTTGTTGCTTTAACCTTTCTGAGGTTTTATGGTTTCGGTGGGGAGTTATGTTTCTCGTTGGGACTGTGTGTCTCACCTCGTTGGTTTACAACATTTTTAGGTGATCGCGCAGGATGAGGATCTGGATGTAATAGTTTATTGGTTTATCTGCTTTCCAAATTTGGTTTTAATTAACCTGTGTTTTTGGTAATAGGTGGTTTATGGTGTTTTCTGCATGTTTTCGCGTGGCATCTCGTTGTCTGTGTGATAGCGGATGTGTCACTACAAGTTCTGAGTTGCTTGTACTCAATCAATCACATTGATTAGTTCATTGTAACTTATAGACTTGATTTGCATTATTGGATTCATAAGCCTGATAAGTTGTGTCACGTACACATCCTTGTTTTATTCCTTATAAGAATGCGGTTTTAGTATCCGTATGCCAAATTTCTTAATCATTAAGTTGCAAGCATCATCCTTCTCAAAATGTTATCCATGTGTCTTAACACTTAAGACTCATTTGCACTTATGGATTTCATCCCAATGGGTGCTACCATCAAGGTCATACCTTATGGTTCACATGGAAGTCATTTAGGATGTAATGGTCATAAACCATAACTCAAAATCCGGTTCCTCATATTCATCTAGATAGTTGATTCATTACATGACCAACTCATCACATAGATAATTGAGGTGTATCTGTCAAAGATATATAAAAACTCACAACTCCTTATGATTATTAATGTCCTTTATTAGTGTGGGGTATTCTTTATTTAAGAAGAAATTTGTTACTTGATAATCATCCTCTAACTCCTTAGAGTATGACTCCTTGTTGATTTAAGCATCATCATGCCTTAATCATGAGTTCACTATGATACACTATCATAATCACTCACAAGGTTCTCAAACATTTGGTCCAAGTATTTTTTTCATTGATCTCATCAAGAATTAACACTTTACCAAATTCTTACTTCATCTATGATATTCTTGAACACTTCAAGATATTCATATTGGTATTTCTCTAAACACCGCTTGAAGTATTAGCATTAACTCTAATAGGTATGTAAATACATCACATGTATTATACCTAATAGGATAATCATTCTCCCACTACCACTAGTGAAGATTGATTAATCATGTCTAAGAGATTCATGTCTCTTACTGGCTCTCTAACCAAAAGAGTCTGGCTTATCCATCATATGGAAACTAGAAATGAATTTTTCATGATTTATGCTAATTTGATTGTTTGAGTTATCAATAACTTTTAGGTATCATTTTATCTTATGCATACCAAGTACCACAAGATAAACAAGGCATTGCCATAAAGATCATATCTTTAGAAACATCAACTTTATGAATTGCTATCATTGTCATACAATATGCAAAAATAATGTGTTTCTATCCATTGACAAATATGAAATAGCAGTTCATAACTCTATTACATGCCTTCAAGGCTGAAAATAAATTAAAGTACTCCTATCTATGGCGGCAACATTTGCCCCATGTATTGGGTGCTTTACACTTTATATCTTGGTATCATATACTTAAAAAGTGTTACAAGTTTATTTCATTACACCTTCAGGTGGAGACGTCTGTCGCCTCCTTCTTTAGTTCTTCCAGATAGAGTGGACAATTCCTTTTCCAATGTCCTGGCTTTTGACAATGGTGGCAATTGCCTCTCTTGGTCACACCTCCCTTGGCCTTGAGAGTTGAAGACGACTTGGGCTGCTGGCTAGCATCAGAACCTTTCTTAGCTTTGCCCTTGCCCTTGCGCTTGGACTTGCCTTTCTTGTCGCTGATCATCACAGACTTAGGCTTGTCCTTCTTCATCTGTCTCAGTTGTCCTCGACATGCCCAACAACTCTGTCAACGGTTTGTAAAAATTGTTCATGTTGTAGTTCATGACAAACTGACTGTAGGATTCTGGCAACGATTGCAGTATCACGTCAGTAGCCAACTCTTGGCTCAGGGGAAATCCCAGTCTTGTCAAGTTCTCCACATACCCAATCATCTTGAGCGTGTGAGGACCAACTAGATCTCCTTCTGTCATGACGTACTTGAAGAGTGCTTTGGAGACATCATATCTCTCTTATCGTGCTTGATCTTCATACATGTTCTTGAGATGCCGAATCATCTCAATGACACCCATGTTCTCATGTTGTCTCTGCAACTCGTGGTTCATGGAGCACAACATCAAGCACTTTGCATCAATGGCATCATCAGAATGCTTCTTGTAAGCATCCCTTTCTGCCTTTGGTGCGGTAGGAGTAGGTTCCTCTGGAACTGGAGTATCCAGGACATAGAGCTTTCGCTCTTGAGTGAGAACAATTCTCAATGTCCTAAACTAGTCGTGGAAGTTAGTCTCATTCAGCTTGTCCTTCTCAAGAACCGATCGCAACGAAAAGTGATTGTTGTTTGTTGTCATTTGAACTACAAAAGGAAATATATGCAATTTAGTCCAAAACTCAATTTTGACTTATTTTGATTGATTTGAAAGGTTGACGATATAATTAGGACTTTAATTAATTATCGCTCCCACTATTTTTGTTCAAATTGATAGCCCTCACCATCAATTCGGAAGATTGCAGCGTACAATCTTCTAGTGGGTCAAGATCCTGAAATCCTCTGAGTCATGGACCAGCTAGGGCTGTCACCCACAACTTAGATCTTCCAGGTAGGCAACTTTTGCCAATTGCATCATATGCAACTCTTGAAAGATGTCATATGCAACTCCTTGCCATGATCACCTCTATGCCTCAAGGTGCTAGATCCTATCTAGGTCACCTTGTTAAGTCCGACCCAAAGCCAACACGATGAATATGCACCCTGCTAGGGCAGATCCACATATCCATCCTTCACGCTTCCATGAGATAGACGGTGCACCACGCTAGGGCGTGCCCACACTTGGCCGATCAAGCTTTTCACGTGTGTCGCATTTGGAAGGCATCTAAAACTTTAATATTTTAATGAGGGATTTGATTTTTATAGGTAAATATACATATCCAATCACCACAATATATAGTACGTATCATATACATGCTATATCCCACGGAAAATATGTGAAACGATAAAAGCGATGATTATGGCCATCCTAATGTGATTCCTCGAGCCAAGAGGAATCACGGTCATCTAGATCTACATTACATGCAACATGTACAAGATGAAGTGATATAGCTGTCCGAGTTGATCAACTCATCACATGAATGACCTGCTCGCCCTGGCCGGTCGTCTAGGTGCCACCAGTCGATCGGTTGACTCCTCCAACTGATCGGTTCACCTGGTCGTCGTGCATCTCCTCATGGCTGCCACTCGATCGTCTCGCTCCTCGAACCGGTCGTCTGGATCGCCAACCGATCGGTTCACTCCTTGAACCGATCGTTTCAGTCGTCGTCAGGTGTCCGCCGTTCTTTGACATAACAGGAAATAAAATTTTATCCTATTTACAACTGAATTGGGAAACCCCGAGTTACATTCGGGGGGAGCAAAGGTAGGAAAGAAATCTCGAGTTATCTCGAGTTACATCAGGAATAGGAGATAGGGAATCGGTGCGCAGACCGAGATGCAAGCAACCGCATACAACCAAACACATACATAGGGTATATTGGCCATAACCACGCTATACATCCACCACAAAACTCGTTTAAGGGCGACGCGTATCGAGTTCATTCATATTACATAACATATATGTATATTGGGATTTGTGGATTTAGGATTGGACATACATAAAGCCAATTTTATTCGCATCGTATGCAATAAATAAAGGCGACAAACCAAAATCGATCATATCGATAATCCTAAAGCATAGAGCAGTTGACGTGGCTCTGATACCACTGTTGGGTTTTAGGGGAGACAGAGAAGGCAGCGGAAGCAAAAAAATTCTTCTACCAAACCCAGAATAAAGGAATCGCGTCAACGTCTATACAATAGGAAGGATGGTTTGTGAAGGCGTACCTTGTCTCAAGGCTTGCTCGACGACGTTACCTCGCGGCTTGCGCGGTCTTCACCTCCGGTCTTGGACGATGTCTGTGCAGCTCCTGGTCTCACCGGGACTGTCGGGATTGACAGTTGTCCTCCGAGCGACAGAAGTCTCCCGCCTCTGAAGTAGTCCACACGGACCACCTGGAACTCTGATCTCCTTGTCCCACAAGGAATCGGAAAGAGTCGCACCCTCCTGTCGGCGAACTAGTCACCAACACACTCTCCTGCCACCAGTCATTTTATGCAGTTGTCTTTTCCTTGTTGTGCCTCCTTATCAGGTAGCATTTGCTCGGTCTCTCTCTCGGTTACCAAAACCAGAGAGAATGACAACTTTGCAGAGCAACTGGTGCACTGAGTTGTGTTTCTGAGAAGCCCCCACTACCCCTATTGATATAGGAGGGTCATGGGACAGGGTTCTCTATCCCGGGCAATGCGAGATTAATGCAGGAGTAGAAGGGTTCGAGATTTTCCACAAAACAACCAACTGCGCCACCTGAACCGATCGTTTCATGCATGAAACGGTCGGTTGGGGAGTTGATCGGTTCACACCTCAACCGATCGGTTGGGGCACCTGAGCCGATCGGTTCACTTCTGAGCCGATCGGTTTGTGGCCTTGATCCAACTCAAATTGACTTTCAAATCTATTTTCGATTAATCAAATACTAATCCTTATCCAAATTGAATTTATACAAGTGAAACAAATTGTATTTGCAAAATAGTCTTCTGACTTTCCAAACAATCTCGGTTGGTCACATGAATCGACCGGTTCAACAATTGAGTCGATCGTCTCACTAGTTGAGCCGATCGGTTCATCAACCTGAGCCGATCGGTTCAACCCTGTGAGCCGATCGGTTGGAGCAAGTAGACTGTACAAATCAGTCAATCGCAGTTTCAATCAATCTGATACTCTAATCAATCGGTCCAACACTTTGAACACTATGATATTGAGCTATCAATTGATTGAGTGTTTAATTGAACTACTAAACTCCTTTAGTAATCAATCTAAACATCGTTTGTGGATAAACTCTTCTTCCAGGTTAAATCTTATGTGTGTGACCCTGCAGGTCCATTTCACGTTGGCAGTGAAAGTCCGTAACACTTATGACTTCACAAGCAAAGAGTGTCGCACATCAGTGCTACCCAAGTGAAATAGAAAGTTGGAGAACAACTTTCAATCCTACAATCCATGAATGGTGTTACAGTGAATGTATAATTCATTTGTCATTGATATCCCGAATGAACTCAAGGCATGGAACAATCATCCTGTCAATGTTCATTCACTTTCTTGATCTCAGAGTAGATTGGAGGAGATATGTATGACATCAATATCGCATATTGATTCACACATGTGTGCGCACGCCTATCTCAATCCTACTCATCAAGTGGCCATGGATATCAAACTCCCTCAGGAGGGACAAATCCCATATCTATCACTCACCCCTCAAAAGCCCCATGTGTCAAAGCCACCCAATCATCACCTTTATAACAACCCATGTTTCAGGACTGCGTTTGATGATGTCAAAGTGTACCCAACGACATCTGTTGAGTGTAGTGATTTCAGGTCAAAGAATCACACTCACCACCATCATTGTGAGAACTAACTGTGACTACCATGTCATGGTTCCATGTGTCAAACTCACGGTGGGTCTGTCCGGTAAACTTGTTCTCTAACAAGTACCTATGTGTTTGATTTGATATTTCCATATCATGACTAGTGAGATTCTGTCATCAACCACCAATCTAGTCTTGTGTGTCATTGTTGTCTATCTATCTTCCACAATGACATCTGACTAGGGACATAATAAGAATGTACAAACTCTTAGCATCTGTATGATCTCATCG
This sequence comes from Alisma plantago-aquatica, assembly GCA_963693085.1. Taxonomy (NCBI): domain Eukaryota; kingdom Viridiplantae; phylum Streptophyta; class Magnoliopsida; order Alismatales; family Alismataceae; genus Alisma; species Alisma plantago-aquatica. Next base: position 552,025,373 of record OY856414.1, on the reverse strand, counting down.
TTCAGGTCCTCAACCTGAAAGCATATGTCATTGAGTATTGTCATTCTCTAGACATTCAATCTGTTCTATCATTATCTCATATGACTGAACCAAAAAGAATTGGAAGCTTGCCTTTGATCTTTATCAAATCAATCTTAATGTATCCAACCAATCATCTTATGATTGGCTCTCAGGGCATACATACCAACAGTAAAATCATTGGAGTTCTCATGCTTTAACTTATTTTGTGAATCGTAGGATCCATTCGAGTATGGCATGTTTTCATAATTGCACCTCTTTGGTTAACGTAACTTTAAGTTGTTCTTCTTTTACTTTAAACTTTCAAGGTCTCTGCCACGTGCATGCTCCCATCCACTAGCAACCAACACTTCACCTACTATTTTCAATGAAGAAGACCCTTCTCTAACTTTGCTGGAGACTTTAGGGCTGTTTTGATTTCTTGGAGCGAGCCTTTGACTATCAGAAAATCATCATGTCTCGGAAATCCTTGTAGAACGTTGGAAAGGTGCAAAGGAACAAAATGCTTAATCTTTTTCATCTATCTTCATATTCATATGCTCAAGATTGTAGATAGTTTCGTTGAATTCATCAAGAATAGTAATCAATAAATCACCTTCTTCCATGTGAAGGACGAAGAGGCTTTTCTTTAGCGCATGCTCATTGGTGATGGACTTCTTCATATAGAGTACTTCAAGTTCATCCTAAATGACTTTGGTGGTCTTCATATGTACAACCACACAAAGGATTTCATCCTCCACGTAGAAAAAGATACATATACAAGCCTTTTCATGAGTCTCCTCCCACTATTCATTTGTCATGGATGCCAATTTGTTTTTTTATAAGAGCTACTTTGAGTCCTTGCATGAGGAAAAATTCACACTTGACTTGCTAAAAAGAGAAACTCTTTAAGCAATTAAACTTCTCAATATTGTACTTCGATGCCATGGTGGAGATCTGGTGATAGGACTCGCTTTAGTACCACCAGTTGGGGATGGAGGTGGTGTGAAACCCAAACAAGAAGCCCAATAAGCTTGTTCAAAAATATGGAGATGCGGAAGCGTGAGATCAAACAAGTCAACTAGGAATCTGTGATGAGTAACAACAAAGAAAGACAAGCAAGTAATGAAAAAAGCGAGCTTGATAATGGTTCATCCAATTCACAATGTGGGAGCCTACATCCACTGGTAGAGATAATATTACTGGAGAAAAATATGGAGATGATGCAGAAAAGAGAAAGAAGTACTTATAGAAATATTGTGTTATTTTCTGTTTCTACTGTGTTATTTTCTTTTGTATTAGTCTCATATTGTCTGCTTGTATGTATGTCTTACTCTCTATAGCTATATAAGAGAGTACCATGTACACCTTTTCTACTCACTGAATAAACACATTTCCAGTTTATATGGTATCAAGAGCAGGTTATTTTTTTCTCCCACCCATCAGCCCACCCATGACGTAAGCCCGTCGCCCCCCCCCGCCGCCGCCAACCCCCTCCCCTTCCTCCACCGCAGCCCACCACCACCTTCCCCAAGTGCCGCCCTCCCCTCCTTCCCTCCACCCGCCGCTGCCCCCCCACCCCCCCCCTAGCGCCGCCCCCCCAGTGCCGCCACCCACCTCCAGCCCCCCCAGCCTCCCGCCGCCAACCCTTCTCCTCCCCTCCTTTCACGCCGCCACCCTCCTCCGCCCACCCTCCCTTCCCGGCAACACCTCCCGTAGCCGTCTCCTCTCCTCCACAAACCACCACCTCACAGCCTTCTCCCTTCTTCGGATCCCTATGCTTCCGGCCGGCTGTCACTGGTTTTTACCTCTCCTTTCGCTCTACGTTCGGGTGCTCGTCGGATCTACATTCGGACACCCACTGGCTGGTTAAGTTGAGAGTCTCTCCGTCTCTCCGTTCTTTCTGCCTGCGCCTCATGTTGGAACGTTGAGTTTTCCTCATGACGGCGTAGGTTTCTCTATGCATTCTCTGCCTGATACGGGTCTTATGATCCGACACGTCAGATCTCTGCTGCTGTTATCTGTCCTTTGTGGGTTTCTACTCTGATCTGCTTCTGCGCCGCCCGCCTCTTCCATGGCGCTCCCTGAGCCTCCCCGGTCTCTTTGCGTTACCACAGTGAAGCTCGACGGTGGCTCCAACTACCATCTCTGGTCGGCGTCCTTTGTGTTATATGTCAAAGCACAAGGCCGGTATCATCATCTTACGGCTGAGCCTCCTGCTGCTCCTACTGCTGATTCGGATGACAAAGTTATGCGCAGTGGTCCAAGGATGATTCCGGCGTCATGTCTTGGATCCTCAACAGTACCGAGCCTCGTATTAGCCAATCTCTTCTCTGCCTTCATGATAAGAAGGCTATGTGGGATCAACTGTCCCATGTTTATTCCCATCAGGAGAATCCAAAGCGCGTTTTTGAAATCTTCAAAATCTTGGCGAAAAAGGAGTTCTCCACTGACACTTCTATTGATGACTTCTACAACCAATGCTCGGCACTGTGGAATGAATTTGAACTCTACCACCCTTTGACGGCGGACATCAAAGTTGCTCAGAAACAACGCAACGAACTGCAACTGGTGCAGTTCTTGGCTGCACTTCCTGCCTCCTTTTCTGGTGTGGTTGACCAGATCCTCTCCAGCGACCCGCTACCGACTCTTCGGGATGTTCTAAAAAAAGTCCAGCGTCTGCCATCCATGACTCCCACTTCTGTTGTTGAGCATCCTGCGCTTATTGCTCGCTCTACTGATTCTGGTCGTGGCCGTGGTCGCGGTCGTGGTCGTGGTGGTCGTCCTCCTCCCTCAGGAGGTCGAGGCTCTTCTGGATGTGGTGCTCCTCCCGACCCTCGCTACTGCAACTGGTGTGGCCGGGACAATCATACTGAAGATCGTTGTTGGATTAAGCACGGCAAGCCGGCTTGGGCTAACCAGGCTGCTACAGAACCTGCTGCCGACTCTACTGCTGACCCACCTACTGCTCCAGCAAACACCGACTGGTTACGTTCAGAGTTCGAAAAGATGTTCCAGGAACGTCTTGCGCAGATGCCATCCTCGTCTACTTCCGGACCCTCTGCCATGCTTGCCTCTCCATCATCTGGTAACAAACAGTGGTGCATTGATTCAGGTGCTTCCACTCATATGGCTGGTGATCTTCACCTGTTTTCAAGTCTCAATAAAACTGCTCCTATAACTTCTGTTACTGTTGCGAATGGTTCCAAAACTATTGTTCATGGCACTGGCACAGTTCCGCTATCACCAACATTGCACTTGAATTATGTTTTATATATTCTGAAGTTTCCTGTTAATTTATTGTCCGTCAGTAAGATGATTAAACAACTCCAGTGCTCTATTAAATTTGATCCTTCTGGCTGTGTTTTGAAGGATCTCCGCACGAAGACGAGGATTGGTTCGGGCCGTGAAGGACCAGATGGGTTGTATTACTTGGATGGACCTCCTACTGCTGCGGCTCTGCTTTCTACTTCAGTGACAGGATTACAGTGGCACTTTCGCCTGGGTCATCCATCTGCTGCCAAACTAAAACATTTATTTCCTACTTTATCTGAGAATAATTTTTCCTGTGAAACTTGTGTTTTGGGCAAACAAACTCGATCTGTTTTTCCAGCTAAGAAAATTATTGCCTCTAAAGAAATCTTTGACTTGGTTCATGCTGATATTTGGGGACCATGCTCTGTATCCAGTCTCTCTGGTGTGAAATATTTTATGACCTTTATTGATGATTATTCTCGCACCACATTGTTGTTTTTGCTTAAAGGTCGGGATACTGTGTTAGCTACTATTCGCACCTTCTTTGTTGAAATTCAAACACAATTTAATCGACCCATTAAAATTTTTCGTACTGATAATGCTCTGGAATTCATGCAACACTCTGTTACATCTTTTTGTGCTGAACGTGGAACCATACATCAGACTTCTTGCCCTTACACTCCTCAACAAAATGGCGTTGCTGAATGAAAAAACCGCCATCTTCTTGAGGTTGCTCGCACCCTTCTTCTACACTATAAAGTACCCCAACACTTCTGGCCTGAAGCTGTCTCTACAGCATGCTATCTTATCAATCGCATGCCTTCTTCTGTTCTGAAAAATCAGGTCCCATATACTATTTTATTTCCTGATAAACCCTTATTTTCTCTGCCTCCTCGCATTTTTGGGAGTACGTGTTTTGTAAAAAACCTTCGTCCCGGCCTCACTAAACTTGATGCTCGCTCGGTCAAATGTGTGTTTTTGGGATACTCCCGTACTCAGAAAGTTTACCGTTGTTTTGATCCTATAAAAAAACAGTGGTTAGTTAGTGTGGATGTGACCTTTTTTTAGCATATGCCTTATTTTTCTACTTCTGGTGCAACATTGTCGGATGACATTATCGCTCCCACATCATTACCTTTAGTTGTTGAAGAACCTCCTGCTCATGATATGCCTCAAGAACGCCCATTGCAAGTCTATCGGCACAGGTCAAAGAACATTACTTCTTCTGAAGCCCCGGCCGAACCAACTCCTGCGTCTGCGGTTGATCCACCTTCCACTGAGGTATTTTCTGACCTGGATATTCCCATCAGTCTACGAAAAGGCGTTCGCACCTGTACTCAGCATCCTATCAGTAATTTCTGTTCATATGACAATCTCTGTGGTAGCTTTGCTTGTTTTACTTCTACTTTGTCTGCTGTGACAATTCCTAAATCAGCCAAACAGGCACTCTGCCATCCTGCCTGGAAACATGCTATGGAGCAAGAAATGCATGCACATTGTGATCAACAGACTTGGGATCTGGTTGATCGTCCTTCTTCATGCCAAACTGTTGGATGCCGCTGGATTTTTACTATTAAATATCAACCGGACGGTACCATTGAACGCCTGAAGGCCAGATTAGTTGCAAAAGGATATACTCAAACATATGGGGTTGATTATTTTGAAACATTTTCTCCTGTCGCCCGCTTAAATTCTGTTCGAATTCTGATATCTGTTGTTGTGAATAAAGATTGGCCTTTGTATCAACTTGATGTCAAAAATGTTTTTCTCTATGGAGATCTACAGGAGGAGGTCTACATGGAGCAACCTCCGAGTTTTGTTACTCAGGGGGAGTCTGCTTCTAAAATCTGCAAACTCAGAAAGGCAATCTATGGTCTGAAACAAAGTCCACGAGCATGGTTTGACAAGCTCAGTCAGATCTTGATTACCTTTGGCTTTCGGCGTTCACAATCTGATCATTTTGTATTTATTCGTAAAACTGCAGCAGGACTTGTCATACTTATTGTATATGTTGATGATATTGTCTTATCTGGTAGTGACAGTGCAGGGATACAGGAAACCAAACAATATTTAGCACAACACTTCATCACCAAAGACCTAGGGAAACTACGATATTTTCTAGGTATTGAGGTTGCTAGATCTTCTGCAGGACTATGCTTGTCACAAAGAAAATATGTTCTTGATCTCTTGCAAGAGACTGGTATGCTGGGCTGCAAGCCAGCCAACACTCCTCTGGATCCCAATATGAATTGGGATGATGATACTTCCCCTCCTTATGCTGATCACCACCAGTTCAGGAGACTGGTTGGCAAGCTTATCTATTTGACTGTCACTAGAGCTGATCTGGCAGCTGCTGTAGGATTCATAAGCCGGTATCTTGATAAACTCTGGCAATGCCACTGGGATGCTATCTGTCACATCTTACGCTATCTCAAAAGCTCTCCAGGGAAAGGTCTTCTGTACAAAAAACATGGCCACTACAATTTATCTGGCTTTTCTGATTCTGACTATGCAGGCAGTCGATCTGACAGAAAATCTACATCTGGATATTGTACCTTTGTGGGAGGAAATCTGGTTACTTGGCGCAGCAAAAAGCAGACAGTTGTTGCTCGGTCAAGTGCAGAGGCAGAATATAGAGCTATGGCTCATACTGCATGTGAGCTTCTGTGGGTCCGTAGCCTTCTGAATGAATTTGATATCACATCTTCTAGCCCTATTCCTATGTTCTGCGACAATAAGGCGTCCATTTTCATTACGAGCAACCCCACCTTCCATGAAAGAACCAAGCATATTGAGGTTGACTGCCATTTTGTTCGGGAGAAAGTCCTATCTAGACACATCTGCACTCCATATCTCAGTACTGAGAAGCAGCTTGCAGACATCTTCACTAAAGTTCTACCTAAAACTCGCTTCCAGACTCTGATTGACAAGTTGGGCTTATTCGACATCTACGCTCCAGTTTGAGGGGGAGTATAGAAATACTGTGTTATTTTCTGTTTCTACTATGTTATTTTCTTTTGTATTAGTCCCATATTGCCTGCTTGTATGTATGTCTTACTCTCTATAGCTATATAAGAGAGTACCATGTACACCTTTTCTACTCACTGAATAAACAACACATTTCCAGTTTATAGTACCTAATTCCTATTATACCTGAAAGCCAGCCATGGAAGAAGATGGTTGCTTGGAAAGGAGCTCAAAGTGATTTAAAACCCTAGAGGAGATCCCTATTCTGGCATCTCTTGATGTCTCTTCATCTCCAGGACGAGGTTAGAGGGTATGTTTATAACATTAGGATTCATTACTCTTGTTTTAGTTAGTTTGGGACTCTCTCATTGTGTAATACATTGGGGGTTAATGTGAACATGGACAATAGTGGCATTGTATACTCCTAATAATGGTATTCTTTTATTACTAATGAAAAATATTATTCATTTGAACATTAGGACCTTAAATAATAATACTAATACCCATGAATCGGCCTAGGGACACACAACATTACCTGAGGTGGAAAAATAGTGGGAATGCAAGACAAACATTGCATTTCTAGACATATGTACGAAGATGTAACTATATTGATACTGAGTAGGCCTAATGACTAGTCCCACTACCCAACGACCCTTTCTATTTCATAATAATGTTGTGTCAAAGAGAAGCAAAGAGGATAATTGCAACACCCTGGCCCACTGTCCAAGGCTTTTGTAGAATTTTAGAAATGACGACTGTCCTCACAGAGATGACCAATGACTTTAGTTGTGTGCTTTGTCTTCACTCATGCACAAGTTAGGATCAACTTTCTGATTGGTCACCCATCCTAGTACTAATCTGGGTTGAGCACGCTTAGCCACAGAGTTCTTAGTAACAGGCTCCCTAAAAAAGAGGTGCACTTTGGTGATATGGATAGTCCAATCATTCTTTTTAAGATCATTTTATCTGAGACCTCAAATCATGACATGGTACAATCTCTCCCACTTAGACTCTTAACGACCTCGTCAAGGTTCAACTATATGGCCTCATTATATTTTCCATTTCACTGCACACCTAGAATGGCCCAAAGACACCCAGCTCCAGATCACAGTTACCAACACAAGGGTGGTTGTATCACCATAGATAGTCCTTTTCAACATGTCTCTACCCACGGCTCAAGACTAGCAATGCCACAGCCATGTGGGCCCTATCTAGTCAAGGGGTTATGGCTCTGATACCATTTGTAACGTCCGGGCCCATTATCAAGTTGATATTAAACTACTTGATCGCCAATTATGAGTTATTAGTCTTACACCTCTATTGTATTGGTTTTTTTATATAATATCTCATCTTATTACGGTGATATAAACATTTCTCGTTTGTCTCTAACTTGTGCATTTAGATTTTCAGTCCAGTCATCAAGAAACTTTGCAATATCCAATAAAGAAGCCTATGCTAAATTGGTACACGTTTATGGTATTTGAATGCTTGTAAACCGAGTTGCACCTATTGTAATCACTTGTCCAGGTGCATTTTGTACAACTTGATAGACCTCATGTAAGAACAAGTGATGAGCAACCCCTAACCATCCTAAACTTGTTTTTACACCTGTATACACCCATTAGGATGTTAGTATCTTATTTGAAAACCATTAGAGTTGTTTTTTAAAATTTAGGACATCTTGGACAGACTTATTTTCGATTGAATGGTACTTCGGCGGGAAAGCTTGCCAGTCGAATTCTCGTGCAAAGCGGCTATGATTGTTACACCCATTCTTGTCGTGGGTTGTATCTCAATCAAATTCTAATTCGAATAAGAACATTTTTGATCAAACTGTACTTTGAGCAAGTGCACAGTTTGTGGATTTTTTATTCGTGTGCACTTTATCATATAATGACTAGTTGAGCACTTAAGCTCGTCTTAAGCCTTCCAAACAACGCTATCGAATATTCCTAAGTGTTTTCTATAAATAGAGAAGCCTTAGAAGAGCCTTAACACACTTGAGCAATCATATCTACTTGCTATCAAACTGAAGAATTCTAATTTGCTATTTCCAGTTACTTGTAAGTAAACTAAGCCTAGTTAACCTTAAGTCCTACTCCATCACATCAAAGCTTTGTTTTATCTATGTTTGTTGTTCAAGATCACTTATTCACTAGGAGCTATATTTGTAACCTTTGAAAGTGACATGTGTTTCCTTCTTCTTATTGTTTGTTTTTTTTTATCTCTAGAACTACTTCCTTTGAGAAGGTTGCGTTCAAAGGTGTAAGGAGAAGAAAGCAATCTTCTATGAGAGTGTTCTTCTACAGTCCGCAAAGAAGAAGTGGTGGATTGGAGCTAAAGCCTTGAAACAGCTCCATGTGGTCTCTTGTTGTCCTACAAAGAAAGCAAAAGTTTTCCTTTAAGCTGAAAAGGGGCCTCGGTATTGATCCACAAAAGACACTTGTAAAAGATGTACAGTTTTTTATACCGGTCTAGAAAGAAAAAAAATTACAGGTTAAGAAACCTTGTTAGGAAAGTACTAGATAGTAGATGTATGATTTTTATACCAAAACTATTGTACATCGTGTCTTTTGTAATTGTTTTTCATTATTTTCTTGCTTAACTTCTTTTACAATTTTCTTATTAGCATCTAACCTCCTTTTATTACAAATTGCAATATATAGAATTAACTCTACTCACCTCCTTCCAGAACTTATATGATTATGTATCGGCCCTCCCACAATTAAAAGAGAAAAGAATAGGGGGCAACTAAAATAAGTCAGCCATCTCAAAGCCATGAAGGATCCATGAACCTCCCCCCCCCCATTACCTTCAAGCGGCCATCCTTCGAATTGCGCGAGGCAAGAAATATCTATTATATTGATTTTATCTTTATAAAAGCAAACAGGTTATGGAGCCGTAAAACATGGTCAAATTGGCAACAAATATTTCTAAAACTTTGGTTATAGGTAGAGATATTTCGTATCAAAATAGCATACAAGTAATTCTAGGATACTATTGAGTTTAAATTACTAAAATAGCTAAAATAATTTCTAAATCTTGTAAGTTTAGCCAATACATATAAACAGTAAGTAAAAAAATAGACCAAAATTGAAATCCAAGTCCGTTAAAAAAGGTCAATAATTTCATCAAACAAGCTCAACAACGATTGGGTTCAAAAATCACATGTACCAGCCAAATCATGCAACTCTTTTATCTAATTTGTTTTTCTTAATCATATGGATTGAAATCTGATAAGATCTCATTTTTCTTCATCATCATCATCATCTAAGCCTCAAACCCAACCATGTTGGCGTCGGCTACATGGATCCCTCCTTTCTAATCAGCTCTGTTCCTTCAATCATTAAAATTCTTATATCAAAATATTAAAATGCGGTACATTGGGACTTTTTAATAAATTTCAGCGCAATTGTAATTCCAAGTGTTGGTCTTTGATCGTCAGAATTCAAAATTAGAAGGTGGTCAAAATCCCATTCAATTACAAAAGTCATTCACCATCATTTCTACTTTTTTATGATGAATACGACTTGCTTGCCTAACAATATGTCTTGAACTTGTCAAGTCAGACTAATCTGCTCAGGATCTGTTGCAGCTGCGAACCAACAAGGAACAAGCCTAGATAGCGTGGCTTTTCATCATGAGTGGGAGGCCCAAACCCCAATTAGGAAAGCTAGCACAAACATCATTGTACAACAAAATCAAGGAGCCACTTCATGGCTGTTCATGATATGCACCATGTCTAGTGTACATGGACCTTCCCCATGGCATCCCCTGCCATCATGTTGGGCTACCATCACTCCAACTTCTTCACAAATACACTAAATTTATATCCTTATCACTAAACTCGTATAACAAAACAAGTTTATCCACAATATCACCTACATTTCGACATGTATAGAACTTTGCATCATGGATCAAACAGTTGAATAATTCTATCAACTAGCTTGAAGCTATTGTGCAAGACCTTGTAACCGAGTCCAAATTACCCCTTTAGTAGATTGCATTATTGTTGCATGATGAAAAAGTTTCACTTCATACATATGAAAAAATAACCTTTTGTATTGGCTAGCAGCAAAATTGGAGATCCCAAAATCATATGAAAAATGAGCATGAAATTTCATCATGCAGGTCCCTACAAAATTGTGGTTTTGTAAGGACCAACTACATTTAATTGTGAGTTTGGTGACTAATTAAATTTCCCTTAAATGATGTCTATGATGTAAAAAGATGTTTACAATCAGAGTGGTAGTTTATGTTAGTATGTATTCTACTAGTGGGGCATACAACAAGTGGGCAGTTTGTACCAGGTCTGAATTTAAATTCACAACTTGTAAATATTGCCAGTTCCTAGTGACTATAGTAACAAACATCAGCAAAAAAAATAGGAAATATGATTTTTTGTTTGAATTTGGTCAACTGGACGTTGTCAGGTGAAATGAATTTTCAAAAATTATTGTTACAAACCTTTTGTAATATCAGCGGCATTTCACCTTTTTGTGATTCTTTATGAATTTTTGCTATAAACTTTTGGTAGAAGGCCTAACCAGTTTTAAAATGACGGGTTTTAGGGCATTTGTTGCACACATAGAGCGCACACACATATATATAGAAAGAGAGAGAGTCAAACTCAAAAAAAAAAAAGAGCCAAGTTTTGCTACACCTAAGTTTATCCATAACGTCGTATGCTCAAGTCAATTTGCACCGTACAATGTTCTTAAATCAAAATCATGGATCCTCGAAATAATCATATTGACATAACAAGTTTGAGCACATGTGAATACTTGTAGGACATGTATCCAGAGGATACACAAATGTTGTACCCAAAAATTCATGTGTTGCTCTAGTAGTTCCTCGATGAATGGCTTACAAATATAAAAATGAGCTTTTGTTTGTTACCTTGGGTATGTATATAATATTGAAGAAAATGAATAAGTTGGATTTTTTCAAAAACTAGATTGAGATATGTAAACCTGACTTGAGTGTACATTGTAATCTATAAATTTGAATGTATCCTAGTCGAACAGTACAACACACATTGGCATATGCATGTGTAGAAAGAGAGCATACATAAATCATTTTTACAATACGCACATACATTTTATGTTTGTAAATTACATTTTTTTCATATACATTATTTTTTAATAACGAGGAACCCCTCTCGGGAAGGGCCACCATTGAACCCGACCCAGCCAAGAGTAAACCCCGAAACCAGCCGTGTCATGGGGGGACACCATGAAGCACCCAATCAAATGTCAGCCACTGTTTCACCACGGTGGGTGCCTAGAGTCAAACCCAAGTCCCTTCATCGGGGATTGCCAAGCCGCACCCGCTGGGCTACCCACTGCCACCCCAAACATGTATTGCATGTACATTATTATTAATGTAATATCAATGTAGCATATCTATGTGTGAGTATATATGTGTAGGCATGAGTTTAAGATTTAGTTTGTTGGACAAGAAGAAATGAACTACAGGGGAGGGGGGACTGCCAGGGCGTGTAGGTTGTAGAATCAATTGGGGATTCCACCAAAGGGATCATCACTACCAACAAGAAGCATGTAGGAGAAACTTCCATGCATAACCTATTACAACCGACCCCACACCTAGAGGATAGATTGACCTCTTCTAATCCCGCAAAGTGGAAGAGAATACCTCCATCACTAAAGTCCCAGTAGTGATGGAAAATAGGGAGAAAAATATTCCACATAAGATAGAAGAGAACTCAAAAAATGAACAAATAGTCTTGCGAGCTGCATTGTCGATATGAGACTTCCACCTACCCTAGAGGAGTTCCTCAAAAGACTTCTGATCCTGAAGGAATCTATGGAAGCTATGGCAAGAGGAGATATTGTTTCATCTTACCCTTCATTGTGTAGATGACCCGAAGCATGCGCTCTAGAGGGGAGCTTAGTTTGTCAAAGGGAAACTAGTCTTTTTAAAGAGGTGGCAGAAAAATGAGCCAATGGATAAAGAATCTCTCACCAGTGTTCCAGATTGGTTGAAGGTAATTGATGTCCCGTTCAATCTAGGACTAGCACACATTTGGTAGAATAAGAAGCTTCATTAGTCGACCCCCATCGCTTTAAGGATGTGCATGCTTGTGAAGAATGCCCCCACCTTCCTTGAAGAAAAGAAGTTGAAAAGTAACAAAGGATTTGCATATAATCTAGACATCGAGTACTAACGAAAATCTCATAAGTTCCCACACTGCTCATCTTTCATCTACGAAGGCATCGTATATTCAAAGAAGTAGAAATGTGCTGAAACTCAAGTCCCCAGACCATAGATAGAGAATGTCTAGAAGGTGTTTCAGAAAATGCCAATGAACTAAAAGACCTACCTTCAAGAAGGGAGGTACCAGCAAGGGACCAAACAGTGCATGTTTCTAAATTGAAAGCTTCCAATATATTGGATTCATAACAATCTAGGACATCCCTACAAGAGAAGAGCCGCCAAACTTGAGTTAACTCCAGCTTTCCTAGTTCAAGTAGCCAGGAAGACAACTAGGCAAAGATCCTTACCAGATCTGGCCTAAGGTTTTGTACCTATGCCAACATTGTAGTAAGTAGTAACAATACATATGGGTATTTTGGTTCTAAAAATATCTTTCTTTTGGCAATTGTGGGTCTACCCCCGAGCATCTTCTACGATTTCAAAAGTCACCAGAATCATCCAGAAAATGTTAGAACCTACTTCAGGCATTGTGCAATCCGTGGGTACCTAGGTACCTGAAATTTAAAAAAAGCTTCTGGCCAACTCACCACTTAGATGGATCCACGGATTAGGGGGTTTGAAACACACTCCCACAACAGCCAAAAGCATCATCAATGCATACCATGGTGCCCAATGAGGAGTTCAACGCCAAAGTTGCACAGCTAAAAAGATACCTCGTGTGCCACAAAGAGCAATTTGACTGCCTAGAGGCTTTAATTCAAGACAAGCAACAAGAGATGTGAGCTGCGTTTGACCACATATAAGAGCGGTCTGAACTACAACGTCTAAAACCTCAAGAGCCTCTTCCCTAATAGGACCAACTACTTAAGATTGACGTTCCGGAACTCCATGGCACGAGTTATAATGACGTAGAGTCATTTTGTGACTGGGCCTTAAAACATAGTCATTTTTCTACTAGCGCCCGCCAGCTTATAGAGAATTGCATAATCTAGCATGCACAAGCCGAGCTTCATGGCATCCCACATACTTGGTAGAACCGCAACAACACCTGGATGGAGATGAGAGTTGGCATGAATTCGTTCGTCCCTGACAATTACAAACAACAGTTACGCCTCAATCTATGTGATTTATAGCAAGGATCTGATTATATGGATGAATATACCTGCAAGTCTGTGACAAGTCAGACGTCACACGGGCTACCACTAGGATCACCATGTTCTATTGGGGGCTCAATTTGTCTATCATAGTAGCATTGGTTGTCACCCTATGGATGTTGCGATCATGTAACTACGTAGATAGAGCATGAACAAAAATGACGCACAAGAGACTCCACCTCCTGGCGAGGTTCAGCCCCCTCCAATGACTCTACCATTGTCACAATGACAGCCATGCCAGAGTTTTCTGCAACAACATCCTCCATCTGAATGCAATGCTTCTCTTGTGAGAGGTTTGAGCATTGCTCCAACGAACGCCCTAATCATCTGATGATCACGGCTTCAAAACTAAGGAAAATAATGAAGAATACGAGGATGTTCTCGCCACAAGCACGCCTAGCAACGACGAGTCAGATGAGGAGCCACCTCAAAGCACCATGTTCATTGGACTTATGCTACCCATGTCAGACTGGCATGTGTTGACTCAAGGTCTAAATTGACTAAACCCTTATTTCGAGGATGACTAACCACTTCACTTATTTGTATTTAATGCTTCTACTTGAGTGATTTCAGATTAGATAGACACACTCCAAATGCCTAAACTTGCACATCCTAGTGTGAAGAAATCAAGTCATACAAGCACAAAGATCAAGATTGAAGAACAGATAGTTTTCTCCTTAGATCTTCAATGTAAATCACTTGTAATGATCGTATGACTTGTAATTAAGCTCATATGTGTAATAGAGCCAATTAGAATGAATAAATATGCACTTGGGAGGTTTTGGAACACCCAAAACAGCAAGAATTGTCGGTCGAGTTTTCCTCTAAGGTAACTCAGCCGAGAACACTGTTCATAGGACTTTCCAAAACTTTTGTCGACCGAATTGGTAACTCGGCCGACCAGAAAATGGTCGTTACAGCTAGCGTTGTCAATCGAGTTTCCCAAAAAGGTAACTCGGTCGAATGTACTATAGCAGCCACTTTCTGTAGTGAAAATATAGCTGTTGGAGGGGTTCAAAAGTTAAAAAAGATCCGTTAGACACCCCAAAAATGACTAATATTTGTCCTAAACAACTCTGATGGCTAGAAAGCTTCCTCAACTATAAATAGGACCCCTCAGGCTTCATCCCTTGGTTGGACAAACACCATGAAGGTCCCAATACTATAGTTGAGAGAGACTTGCCTCCTTCCACTCTCATAAGCTTAATCATTTGCTACACCCATTAGAGTGAGTAGGAGATTTGTAAAGAGAGCTAGTCCTACATGTATATCTTGCGAGGCTCTCACTTCCTCCACCTCCCAATCTCTCATTTCAACCATGAAGATGAAGATTCTCTCTCTTGGCTAAGAGGTGAAGAAGAAGGAAATGAGTCCCTTGGAGAAGGTGAAGTCAAAGGCGGAAGATCCATGAAGAGTGGATAATTCCTTCATGGCGGAAGACTTGTGCAAGAGTGGGTAAGTCATTGATGAAGGCGGAAGACTCGTTGCAATGTGGGCAAGTCCTTTTAAAGGTTGAAGATGGATAGGTAAGTCCATGGTAGATTGTTGGCTCCCTTCTCCTTAAAGGGAAGGCTGGGTATCCTTGGCCCGGAAAAGGAAGATCCTAATTGTATGTCTCATAATGGAATATAAGTATGCAATTGTTGAAAAATCCTAGAGCTTGACCTCTCTGGGTAGTGGACTGATTTTCTCCTAGTTTGGAGATTGGAACCACTCTACATAGCTTGTTCATGTGCTTGCTCAATCTCTCTCTCTTTCTATGTATGTTTCAGTTGCACTCAAAGTTCATACTAGCCATAAGGTCTAATGAATTTTGTTTTAATGCATTTAGCTCTATTCACCCCCCCCCCCTCTTGAGCCCATCCTAGATCCAATAGCATGGAGTACCACAATGCACTCCCTGTCACCAGAGGCCCAATTTGTCAACCCCGAGGGAGGTTGATGTTGGGCAACCTAGTCATCCAGAGGAAAACCTAGTCATCTAGGGTTTGGAGCCTTTTGATTAGTGTGTCATGAGTCATCTTGTATTTATGTTTTCCTTTTGATTGGTAGTCGTTTCTTGGATTTTTTCTAGAGTTTTCTTGAGTGAACTGTAAGGGTTAGGGTACACACTGTGTGTACCCATATATTTATAAAGAGAACAATTACAGAGAGATCCTTGTAGAATAGGAAAATATCAAGAGAATATAAAGAGCTTAAATAAAAACACTAGTTAACACTCCCCCTCAAGTTGGAGCATAGATATCAACCATGCCCAACTTGTCTACAAGAGAGCAGAAATGTTTCTTGGCCAGCAGCTTTGTGAAGATATCAGCAACTTGATCTTCTGAGTGAGTAAAAGGAGTGCACATACGTCCAGTCAGAATAGATTCTCTGATGAAGTGGCAGTCAACTTCTATGTGCTTGGTCCGCTCATGAAAAATAGGATTATTTGCAATAAAAATAGTTGTTTTATTATCACAGTGCATAGGGATAGGAGCAGAAGATCCCACATCAAGTTCTTTTAGAAAAGATTGCACCCACAGAAGCTCACATGCAGTATGAGCCATAGCACGGTACTCGGCCTTAGCACTAGATCTGGCAACAACAATCTGCTTTTTGCTCTGCCAGATAACCAGATTTCCACCAATAAAGGTGTAATAACCAGAAGTAGATTTTTTGTCTATCTTGCTACCAGCATAGTCAGAATCAGAATAGCCTTCAAGAGAGCAGTGACCATGTTTTCTATAAAACATGCCTTTACCAGGAGATTTCTTCAGATATCTCAGAATATGACATAGTGCTTCCCAATGACACTATTTAAGCTTGTCAAGATACCTACTAACAAGACCAACAACAGTAGAAATATCAGCTCTAGTAACAGTCAAATAGATCAGTTTGCCAACCAGTCTTCTATATCTTTTACTGTCAGGATACATAGGAGATTCATCATCATCCCAATTCACATTAGGATCTAGAGGAGTATCAGTAGGCCGAGCTCCAAGCACGCCAGTCTCCTGTAGAAGATCAAGAACATACTTGCGTTGTGATAGAACAAGAGCATTAGCAGTCCTAGATACTTCCATCCCCAAAAAATATCTCAATTTGCCCAGATCTTTAGTGACAAAATGTTTGCATAAATAGGCTTTAGTAACATTAATTTCAGAGAGATCACTGCCAGATAAAATAATGTCGTCAACATACACAATAAGAACTACAATACCAGTGGACGTCTTTTTAATAAAAACAAAATGATCAACATGAGATCTAAGAAAACCATAAGTAGACAGAGTCTTGCTCAGTTTGTTGAACCAGGCACGTAAACTCTGTTTGAGTCCATAAATAGACTTCTTGAGGCGGCAGACTTTGTGTGACTCCCCCTGAGCAACAAACCCGGGTGGTTGCTCCATATAGACCTCCTCCTGGAGATCACCATAAAGAAAATCATTTTTGACATCCAACTGGATAAGAGGCCAATCCAGATTGATTGCCACAGAAAGCAGAACCCGCACAGAATTTAGCCTAGCAACAGGAGAAAAAGTTTCAAAATAATCAAAACCATAGGTCTGAGTATACCCTTTCGCCACGAGGCGAGCCTTCAGGCGTTCAACTATTCCATCAGGATGATACTTAACGGTGTAAACCCAACGACATCCGATAGGTTTACAATCAGGAGGATCAACTAGATCCCAGGTACCCCTGTCAGTGAGAACAACCATCTCCTCAGTCATGGCTTATGTCCAGGCCTTACTATGTAATGTGTCATGCACATTTTTGGGTATAGTATTAGCATATAGGGCAGCAACAAAATTACTAACATGAACACTCAGATGAGCAATGGAGACATAGTTAGCAATATTATGAGATGTACATGATCTAGTAGCTTTCCTGAGAGCAATAGGTAAATCTAGATCAGAAATTACCTCAGTAGGGGCAGGACCTTCTGAAGGAGAAGACTGGTTGTTAGACCTGTCAAACTGGGTCAAATTCTGTGGGCGCCCACGGGTCGACCCGTTTAAGTTGGGTTTGGGTGGCAAAATTTGCCACCCGCTGAAAATCACCCAAATCCATACCCACCCGCGGGTGACACACTTAACTGAAACAAATATATTATGTGCATAATATATGCATACACTTTTTAAAAGATGTTACTTGTTTCATACAAGTCAAATCTTTACCTTTACCAACAATAATTGTATGCTCTTTATTTTGTGTTTGCAATAGGCAATAACAAGTACTTGTAATGTTAGAAATCTCTAATGTTACATGATAAAATTATGTGTTATTTTTGTGATATTTATCTATAAAAACCACATTGGTTTTCCTATTTTACATCAACATACAACAAGTAGCTGCTATTTTTTCTTTAAGTTTGTATAAACATATTATCGACAACTAATCCAATGGTTTGACATCAAACATAGCAGTTGGTTTCTTCCTTTGCACTATATTTGACATAAAAACAATAGTTACAAGATGTTTTAAATGTTGTTTTTAGTATTAGGGAAAGCAACTAGCAACTTATTGTTGATTGGACACATTTTAAATAGGCATCCACGGGCAACCCGTAACCCGCTGGGTCGGGTTTGGGTGTGCTTTTCTTCCACCCGTTTAGAACTGTATCTTTTTTACCCGCACCCACCAGACCCGCACCCGCAAGGCCGCAATGACGCAACCCACCCACCCGTTTGACAGGTCTACTGGTTGTCAGTGGGGGGTCTTGAGCAAGAGTAGGCTACGGCGGTCGATTTCTGCGTTGATAAACAATGAAAGGAGTTGTAGTCTCATCCGGTTGCACAGCAGAGGTAGAATCACCAATAATAGGCAGAGGTGCTGCAATCAAATCGGAACTCAACATAGTCCCTTTAGTAGAGTAGTACAGAGTATCTTCAAAAAAAATGACATCACTACTCATGAACCACTTTTTATTAACCGGACTATAGCAACAGTATCCTTTCTGAGTTCTTGAGTATCCCAGAAAAATAGATTTTTCAGCTCGAGGGGACAACTTGTCTTGAGTAGGACCAAGCAAACGAACAAAACAAGTCGACCCAAAAATTCTCGGAGGAACAGAAAATAAAGGAAGATCTGGTTGTAGTACTTGTACAGGAATTTTATTCCCAATAATAGAGGAAGGCATACGATTTATTTGAAAACAGGCAGTAAGAACGGCTTCTGGCCAAAAATGTTTGGGAACACTAGAATGCAACATGATAGTTCGAGTAACTTCAAGTAAATGCCTATTCTTCCTCTCAGCCACACCATTCTGTTGGGGTGTATAAGCACAAGACGTCTGATGAATTGTCCCCACAGAACGACAGAATAACTCCACATTTTTTTGAGCAAATTCCAATGCATTATCAGTACGCAGAATTTTAATAGGGATAGAATACTGAGTTTTAATTTCAGCAAAGAAGAATTTAATAGTAGGCAGAACTTGGGATCTATCTTTCAACAGAAATAAAGGTAGCACGGGAGTAATCATCAATGAACAAAATAAAATATTTATTGCCAGATAAACTTGGAATATGACAAGGACCCCATACATCAGCATGCACCAAATCAAAAATATTTTTGCTACCAATCTGAGTTTTTTTGGGAAATACAGATCTATACTGTTTGCCTAATTGACATGCCTCGCATTGAAAACTATGCGAGCCGACACCAGAAATAACATGTTTTAATTTCTCAGCTAACGGATGCCCAAGTCTGAAATGCCACTGTAATCTAAAAATAGAAGATGATAGAGCTAAAGCCAGAGCTGAGTGCCAATCTGTTTCAACTCATCCAAGTAGTAGAGTCCATCAGGTCCTTCATGCCCCCCACCAATCTTCATCCTCGTGCGAAGGTCTTGAAAAACACAAGTACCCGGTACAAATGTCAGACTGCAGTTAAGATTGTGGACAATTTTACTGACAGACAATAGACTCAGTGGAAAATTTGGCACATATAAAGCAGAGCACAGATGGACTTGAGCAAAGATAACGCCAATCCCAGATACAGCAGATTTAGAACCATCAGCAAGCATAATAGTAGATTTGAACAAAGGTTTAGACAGTTTATAAAACAGAGAACGGTTGCCAGAGACATGAGAAGAGGCTCCAGAGTCAATCACCCATTTGGCATTACCAGCACTAGAAGGAGCACTCAAGAAGGCAGAATCACAACTACAGTAAGTGGTCGCGTGAGCTCCAGATTCAGTAGAAAAATGAAGAGGAAGCACCAATCCTCTCAAGCAGAAGACGTTCCACCTCGGAGTGGATGAACTCAGCAGTGGATGCAGTTGAGGGAGCAGCAGTGGTCGTCTGAGAAGCACCTTCAGACGCAACATTGGCCCACGCAGGTGTGTCATGCTTCTTCCAACACTTGTCTTCAGTATGGTTGGTGCGGCCACAGAAGTTACAGTACCGCTGAGCAGCAGAACCTCCAGAAGCATCAGCAGATGAGCCATGACCAAGGGAACCACGGCCAGATGATCCACGTCCCCGTCCAAAAGTAGTAGAACGATTGTCCGGAGGTCGACCACGGCCAGACATAGCAGCAAGAGCAGTAGGGCCAGCTATGTCAGAAGGTAAATCTGATGAGGAAGTCGACAGACGTTGGAGACGCTGAAAGGCACTCTCCAATGTAGGTAACAGATCGTTGGCGAGGATCTGGTCAACCACCCCAGCATGTGAGTCAGGAAGGCTGCAAAGGAACTGAACAACTAGGAGTTCCTGTCTCTGTCGTTGCATCGTGGTCAAGTTAGTGGATAAGGGATGAAGATTATCGAGCTCAGGCCAGACACCCTTAAAGGTGGAAAAGTAGTCAGCAATATCAGGTCCAGTAAAGTACAGACGGGACAGCTGTTTGTTCAGATCAAACACCTTCTTCGGATTTTTGCTATGAGAGTAGGTAGTGGCCAGTTGGTCCCACATCTCCTTGGCAGTCGGGAGACAAAGTAGAGTGATGTTGATGCAAGTTCCGCTGTTGTTCAGAATCTATGTCATCATAGTCGAGTCATCCTTGACCCAGTCCTCATCGATCTTTGTCCTTGGACTCGGCAGTAGTAGGCGGAGCAGGAGGCGGAGCCTCAGTCAGATGGGAATGCTTGCCCTGTGACTTCGCAAAGATCTTCATGGAGCAAACCCAATGTTAGTAGTTGCGTCCGTCTAGCTTCACAATGGTCACCTGACGACGGAAGTCTTCATGGGAGGAAGCCATGAGGGAGTCGAGTCCACAAGCAGCAGAGAACAGCAGCAGGGGTTAGAACCGCCTAGATCCTCCGGCTAGGCGGCAGTAGGCAGAGAGAGCAACTGAAAGGACCAGCCTACATGTAGACTACGCTGAGGCGGAGCAGAGAACCCGGTGGCTCAAGAGCCAACGCGGGCAGACAGAGAGAGAGGATCTCCAAAGACCTTCAACCGAACAGCCGGAGATGAACGACGGACAATCGGGCTGCACTATCAGGCCAGCGCCGCACACAGAGGATCACTCGGCGGCGCAGCAGAGGCGCACGGCCACCGGCGGCGGGCCTAGCAGCCTAGCGGCAGCCTGGGGCTGCACGCGGCGGCCGGTCGAGGCAGGCAGGCGCGCCGGGGGGCGCCACTGGCGGGAGGGAGAGAGAGAGAGAGAAGGAAAGGACGGCGGCTGGGGAAGATGGTAGCTAGTGAACCTGCTCTGGTACCATCTTGAGTGGACTGTAAGGGTTAGGGTATACAATGTGTGTACCCCGTATATTTATAAAGAGAACAATTACAGAGAGGCCCTTGTAGAATAGGAAAATATCAAGAGAAATAAAGAGCTTAAATAAAAACATTAATTAACAAGTTTAATTTGCAAATATTTCAATATGAATCAGATGTAATAGTTGGGGACTTATTTGAAAGTTCCTAATGAATTAGATTTTGGTTCTTAATTCATTAGGGTCATAAAAGAAAATAAGACAATTAGGGATTCACGCGCTTTATCTACAAATACCCTACCTCGAGGTATTCTTCAACATAGTTGAATTGTATGAATAAATTAAAATTGTCAAATCAAATTTGTGCCAACTCCAATGCATTGCCTTCTCTCATAATCGCAATGTTGACTTCACTTTGTTATGGCATGAACCAAGACAATTAAAAATGACTAGTGATTTTTTCTAGGAAAGTCCATAGCAATCTCCTTTAGCTCATTGCTAGCGACTTTAACACAGCCCTCCTTGCAATTGAACCCAAAGGGAGGGCCAATCCTTCAGACCAAACAACAAATGAAAACAACACATCATTGATGTGTGTTATCACTTTGAGCTCCATTTGAAGGCCCATGGTTCACATGGAAATAATTAAAAAGACAGTGAACAAAACACACATACTAGGATTGATGGGTCACTTACATTGCTCCAGATATCAAGACGTCTACCCCAAAACATGGTTTGAGGTAGGATAAAATATTATTACCAACCAGTTCTATCTGTTTTGATAACACCTTGATCTATACAGGGACTGGAAGGGGCATCGGGCTACATTAATCTAGGAATTTATTCATCGTTCTGTGGATATCATTTGTTTAGCTCGGGAGACACCAACGGTAGAAAATCATATGTTTTAGTTCTACTCCAAGCTCTGAAGCACAAATAAAGCCCTCATAGTCTAGAAGAAGAGCTTAGTTGGGGAGTTTTTCATCAACGCATTCAGCTCAAGCAGTATGCTCTCTTATCACAATAGAAATATGATATTGGCCCTTACAATCTTGTTCTATAGAGACACTTGAGCAAAAAGGAGATAGGCAAATAAAACCCCTATAGTCTAGAATAAGAGCTTAGTTGCAGAGTTTTTCATCAATGCAAACAGCCTCAAGTAGTGTGCTCACTTATCACAATAGAAATATGATATTGTAGGATCACGCTTCGACATGGCAACGAGTCAGATTTTCACCAACCCGACCTGCAAAAATCCAACCTATACTCAGACTCGGACCTGAAGAAATACCTTTTCAGAAAATCCATTGTCACCCGACCCAAAAAAAACACATTCGTATGTGTTAACCCGACACGACCCTAACGCCACTCACAAACATAACATGTCAAAAACTATCATATCAACTATAGAATTAGGGGAAAGATTGGTCGAGAGACAATTGCATTCAAGGTATCAGAAAGCGGGAAGCATGAGGCGTGCGGACAGCACCCTGTAACCGATCAAGCGGTAGGCGGGCGATTAAGCGGGTGATTTTTAAAAAGCGGGTGTCTAAATTTTATATATTTTTATACAAAATTACATGTATGTGTATATAAAAAATATATTTCTAAGGAACTTCTATACATATCTAATCAGAAAATCAGTAATTAACTAAGTATTCATCAATACTTTACTATTAATCAGTATCTCTAATCACTAAAATCAGCAAGCAGATCAGTAATTGTAAATAACAAACTATGAATTATTTTTTTAAAGTAATCACTAAAGTAATACTAACCAGTAGTACCAATCATTCATCACTGAAAGCAGCAAGGAAATCAGTAAAACTAATCATGCATTAGAAGTATAATAGAGCAATATGATATTTACTTAGATGCATTACAGCAGTACCCAATTATTACAGCTTACACACAAAGTATGCATTCTAAATTAGAACTAGCTATATCATAGAATATTTAATGTATACAAGTTTCATATATTATAGTCGACACTACTTGGAGTCTTGGACTATGTAATTAATTAATGTTAGATGCTTACATTAGTATTTTTA
This sequence comes from Alisma plantago-aquatica, assembly GCA_963693085.1. Classification (NCBI taxonomy): domain Eukaryota; kingdom Viridiplantae; phylum Streptophyta; class Magnoliopsida; order Alismatales; family Alismataceae; genus Alisma; species Alisma plantago-aquatica. Next base: position 552,002,130 of record OY856414.1, on the reverse strand, counting down.
AACAAAGCGGGAAAAAAACGGGAAAAAGGTGGGCAAAAAGCGGGAAAAAGCGAGTGAGGCGGGCAAAAAGCGGGCGATTATGTTCAAAACACTTAACCAGGTGCTTAGGGGCTAAATTAGGTGGATGAGGGTCTTGGCCGATTAAGTAGCCGCCTGGGCCGTTTTTTAATTCACTAATTGTATTAGATAAATTCAACATGATAGGCATGTAGTACAGTTGTCGATCACGCTATACAAACGTTGCAACAAGAACAATTACACAATTTGAATGTTTATAGAGAGTTGGTGATAACGATTACATAAATTCTGGAAATGCTCTACAAAATATGTAAAGAATAAGATTAGATTGAATGCAATGGGATGAATACAAGACTGGACGCCCTCTCCTTTATATAGGAGAGGGGAGACGCCCTAAGACTTAGGACGCAAGTAATCTAAACGGGCTGAGATACAAAACCCACTAACTAATTAACCTATTAACTAAATAGGCTAATATATACTCTTTAACACTCCCCCTCAAGATGGATCGTGGGTGAAACACATGTCTAAGCTTGGAGTTACCAAACTTGATAAAATAATAAAAGAAATGATAAATGAAAGATAAAAGATAAACATCACTCCCCATACAAAAATTGATACTCCCCCTTAAACAATACTCCCCCTGAATCATACGATGACGCCTCTTTTCTTTGAAATTGTATTCTGCAAGCTGGAGATCCTCGAGCTTTGATGAAGGTCTTTTGGAATGCATCTGGAATGAAGAACATCTGAAATGGAACCTGAATACTGCAGCAGTAATTCGTCACTTGGAGCATACGATCATCAATACCATCACTACGTCATCTTCATTGGATTACATACTTAACGCAGCACGAACGTGGATGCCCAATGTCGATGTAGCAGTAGCGGAATCTTCGAATTGTCTGAGAAGACGTGCATAATGTGGCACGAACACGAACGGACGATATGTTGGTGATACGATGCAGGTACCATAACTCTGACGCATGAACCTTGGGGGCTTGATGGGAAAGGAGATCATCCATCAAGGAAAGTCCCAAGTACATCAGCAGAAGGCGATGCCGTAAGAATAGATACAGCTCGGAGAAGATGTGATGAAGCAGCTCGGAGAAGATATCTCTGGATGAACTATCAACCTTACAGATGTAGACTTGGCAGGCTTGCTGAGCTTCTGAAATCTGAAGAAGCACCCATCTGTCTCATGTAAATGCAGCTGAAGAAGTACACCATCAACACCTGACGTACATAACGTGGTACGAACGCGGATAGCTTGTTGTTGACGTTGAATGAAGATCCTTCATTGCTGTCTGGAGTAGAGAACGGATGTGCTGAACAATGCGAAGCTCCATGAAGATAATAGCCTGAATACATATATCATCTCTTCTCATACTCTCTCTCATACATATTCTCTCACTCTCTCTCTCTTCTCATCTCTTCCTCTCCTCTCTATCCCCCCCACACACCAAATACGACAAGAGTGTTTGGTGTGGAGAAATGGATATATGACCCCTGCACGTGGAAAAGGGATACACACATGATGGGTGGGTGGGAAAGGAATTGGTGGATTTGAGAGAATTTTGTGTATATGGAGATGTGTAATATGTGGGGAATGAAATCGATAACCAGAGAGAATATGCTAAATGGGTCAATATAAGATCCGGATAGAAAAATTAAATGGATAAATCCGATTAGGCTTAAAACTGGATCCGATTAGCCAAGGGCAAATCCGATTAAGGATCTGAATATCAACAGGCATCTGATATATGGGGCAGCAGATACGACGGCTGAATGGATAGACGAAAACGTTGGGGCAGCAACGACGAGATGGAGAGCAGCAGTGGAGCAGCGACTAAGGGCATGGATGATGGCGACGGCTGAATGGTGTGATCGGCGGCTGGGGATATGGTTGCTGGATGATATGGCAGCCACACAGCAGCAGGATAGATGACGATGATTGTGTCGCTCGGCTGATATAGCACTTGGCCGCAACGAAAGAGATGATACTGGTTTCTTGCACGGCTCCGGAGATATTGCATGTCATGAGGCTGCATGCGGAGTCAAGTGCGGAGCCTCTCCTTATGAGACGACGAAGGCTAGAGCTAAGGACATCAAGGCGATGTGGCGGTAGATGGCTGCTGAATAATGTGAGTGTGATGACGTCGACGGATGTGGATGGCGGCTGCTTCTGGGCGGCGCGGCGACGGCGATGGTTGCTCCTACTTTTGTGGTCGGCCGCAACACTCTTACTGGTCGCCGTCGGCTTACTGGATGGATTCAGCGACGGATGGAGATCTTTGTTGGGCGCTGCTTGCTGCTGGCCGCAGTAGTTGCTGCTATTACTGGCTGACTGATGTCCTGGCAGGCTGTGGCTGCAACTACGGTTAGTAACCGGTAATGGATTGACGATGGTTGTTGTTGATTGCACTCGGATGGAGATAGCCGGCGTACGGAAAGAAAAATTAAATTTTTAAGAAAGAGAAGGAGAAGCCATAGAGGTCGGGATGTGCCTGGCGGGCGACCGGCCTAAGCCATGGCTGCGGTTGGCCGCCCGCAGGCGAAGGCGGAGCCTCTCGGTTTCTCTCTCGGAGAAAGGGGAGGCGGTTGGGGTTGTGTGTGCGTCGGAGAGAGGGAAGGGAGGACGGCTGCTAGGTTTTCCTCAGGAGCGAACGTGCTCTGTTCGCACAGGAATTATTGTTCACTCTGCCACACTGTTCACGTCGGAGTTATTGTTCACACCGCGTACTGTTCACCGCCGGAGTTACTGTTCACCGTTGTGATACCATGTAAAGAATAAGATTAGATTGAATGCAATGGGATGAATACAAGACTGGACGCCCTCTCCTTTATATAGGAGAGGGGAGATGCCCTAAGACTTAGGACGCAAGTAATCTAAACGGGCTAGAGTTACAAAAGCCCACTAACTAATTAACATATTAACTAAATAGGCTAATATATACTCTTTAACAGAAGAGATGGATCCAAAAGGTCGTGTTCCCGTCCCAGCGATACAATCAGTCTATGAAGGGAAGTTAATTAGCGAGTAACATGTCTAGGTTGCAATCCCTGGCACTCGATCCCCACAATGGAATCCTTCAGCCTCCTTAGGGACTGGTGCGGTGGGGGTTGTGCTGGACTAGGCACATCAGTGTCTCTACCTACTCTCTGAAGTTGCCAAGCATCTGCCACCTTGGGCACCACTGTCCTCTGTTGCGTCGATGGACTACTACATGAATGAGAATGGTGAAGGCAACTACTCCTCGTTGTCTTCTGGGAGAATGAGGAAGATGATTAGTCTGTTGGCGTGGTAGGCGTCTTGGAAGGCTCGGAGGACAGTGGCAAGGTGATGCGGGCTGGGGAGACTTTAGGTTCGTTGTAGACACGCTGCGGCGACGCTGTCAGATGGGTTGACTGTCGATGGGTTGTCGCCCTCGCGTGACGAACTGTAATACGAAGATCGGTTGGTGTCGTTGGAGATGACGACCTTGGCGACAACGGATGCAGTTCTGATGAGGAAGTCGCTTGTTTACGCAAAGCCTAACTCTCGGCTACGATGAGAAAGTCCGTCGGCCGCTTACGCATCTTCATATTGGACCTTAAGAAGTAAGGGACGGAGGGAGAAAGTGAGAGACGGTGGGCGACGGTGGCGGTGGTTAGGATGGGCGTTCCATTGGCTCTCTTGTCTGCTGAATATATAAGTTAGGTCTGGACAACGGGCAGACCTGAGTAATCAAATGCCTCACCCGCATTTTTCCCACTCACTAGCATCGCCCGCACTTCCGCCCTACCACACCTGCTCACTTTTTTTTTTTCACCTGCTCACTTATACAACCAGCAATTTTTGGGTCGGGTAGGGTAGGGTCCGGCAGGTTTTTTCGCCATGTCTAATGACGCTTGAGAAAAAAGGAGATAGATCGCTGCAATTGATGAAGATGAAGAGTCTCTTATAAAACAAAAGTAACCCATAATCTATCTATAGGGTGGTGATCTTAATTCTAATAATATATATGCATATCCAAAAGCTAGGAGAAGGAACCAAATTAAAGATTTGTAAATTGAAGGGAAAACATGTCCTGGCTCATAAGCTATCAGGTCTCACATTACATATTTTTAAATTGGCATTTTCAATGGATGCCTCCCATACGGGAAGGACAAATGGGTGCTAAGTGCTAACAACTATTACTTATGATAACAGACTATCCCTCACAGCTCCAATCACTATTATGAAAATTGAAAATGTGGTCATGCATTTGAAAATAACAAGGCCCCAGGAGTCTGATCGCTTTAATTTATTCTACAGAGCTACATTGTAGATCACAAGAGGCACTTTCTTATTTTTTTGGTCAATCAAATCTCCTTTCTCTTTTTTTGTATTTTTTTTATAAAAGGGGATGTATAGGGATAGAATGAGAGGTAATCCGAGAGACTACCTATCCATTTCAATAGAAAAAAGCAACTGTAAACTATGTAGCAAGCACGCAGGCCAAGGAACAGAATGTACATGGAGAAGGGGGGAAGACAAAAACTTCAGTCCAAGGCATAGCCAAAAGACTGAAGTCAAACATCAAACCAGAAATATGTAGTAGCTCGAGAGATACCGGTAAGGAAGGACAGAGCAACCAGTAAAAGATAGGGAGTTTCCTCCCAAGCTTCAAACATCAAGGAGAAAAGAACTCTGGGACTTCGAAAGAACATTCAGCATAAAGAGTTCAAACGAATCTGTCAGATTTGGGCATCATCTGAAGAACAAAGCTAGCAGAAACGTTTAAATAAAGCCAAAGCTTGAAATGTCAGCTTTGATAGCTTTCCACAGTTTGTTTGCAGATCTTTCATCGTCATCGTGAACTCTTCTATTTCTCTCCCACCAAAGCTTATAGTAAAAGCACATGATGATAAACTTAAAAGTCTTTTTTTATTTACATAAAAGAAGATCACTCCATGAATTGATATTATTACAAATGATCGGCTCTTCACAAGCACATTTCCATATGGTTTTCTTACAAGAACAAATAAAGAGAATGTGGTTAGTGTCTTCATACTCTCCTTTGCATAGAAAACACAGATGCAGTTTGTATACCCCTCTTTCTAGTATAATCGGAGGTAGGGAGCTTACTGTGAGCAGCCTTCCACGTATGAATTTGGTATCTTTTAGGCAGATCTTTATCCCAAATCCAATTAAAAATATCTTCCGCGGGCTTTGAATCCCTAACAGCATTCCATATATCTTTCATCTTGGGATTCTTTTGATCACATATAGAGAGATAGTCATCCATGCTAGAGGGAGGAGAAATAGAGTTAAGGTACTCAATAAGCTTCTCATTGTTTCAGTTCATCTGGCATGCCACTAATTATGAGAGATAACAGAACTGATATAGCTATCTGCAGGAAAATCCAACTTCAAAATAGCATCAGAGCCCAAATATCATGGAGGAATTTCTTTCATAGAACCCAGGGGTCTTGCCAGACCTTTGTCTTGTTACCATTGCCCACATGGAACTTAGTGAGCTTCAGAATATCATCCATGTTTCTAATAATACTGGAGAAGAGCCAGGACATTGAAGGTGAGCTGGTAATGGACCAAAGAGAAGTCTTGGACAAGTACTTTTCATTTATCCACTAAACCCACAGCATATCTTTTTTGCTTGAAATATTTGATCCATTCAGAAGAAGACATGCATAAGACACATCTTCTATTCTTCTAATCCCTAAGCCACCTTCTTTCCTTGGTTTAGTAACATTTTCCTAGTTGAAAAAGTGAAGCAGTGGCTTGTCGTCATCTTTGGCCCATAAGGGCCCCTGCTAATTTTCTCAATAGCATGCATGGCAGAACTTGGATTGGGAAAAGTGAAGCTCCAGTACAAATGGATAAAGTTAACGATAGATTGTATGAGCGTAGTCTAGCTGCCATCGAAAGGTTTTTAGATTTCCACCCTTCTAATTTAGAATTGACTTTTTAATAAGAGATGAGTAAAAAGTCTTGGTAAGCTTCCCAATGAAAAGTGGAATACCCAAATATTTAGAGGGTAGGCAGCAAACCTTGAAATTAAGAATAACATTAACATCAGTCTATTGTGCTTCTTTACTCAGAATAGTTTCACTTTTCAAGTTGTTTGCTTTTAGATCAAATACGTTGCCAAATTTTTCAAGAATATCCAAAATCTCAGTAGCATTTTTCTTTCTAGCCTCAAGAACGATCATTAAATTATCGGCAAAAATATTGTGGGATAGGGCAAAGTTCTTCAAGGGCCCTTATGGGGGTAATGAGGCCATTGTCCATGCCCACTTTCATCAACTCTGAGAATCCTTGCATGACAATTACAAAGAGGTAAGGCGCAATGGGGTCCCCTTGCGCAAGAGGTAAGGCCATTGTCCAAAATGTCAGTAGCATTTTTCTTGCTAGCCTCAAGAAAGATCATTAAATCATCAGAAAAAATATTGTGGGATAGGGAAAGTTCTTTAAGGTCCTAACAGGGGTAATGAGGCCATTGTCCATGGCCACTTTCATCAACTCTGAGAATCCTTGCATGACAATTACAAAGAGGTAAGGTGTAATGGGTCCCCTTGCCGAATAGGTGGAAACCCGATTTTGAACGTAATATAGAAAAGAAAGTCCGAATTTCACAATATCATAAGCTTTGGAAATGTTAAGCACATTGTACTGCAAAAGTTGCTCCATTGAAATCATGGAGGATCTTGTTAGATAGGTGTAGCATCCTTAATACTCCTTAGGGTTGTACATTGGTCAAAACCCAGACCGGACTGGACCGAACCAAGACACAAATAAGTAAAAATTCTTGGACCAACGACCGGATAGAATAAGAACCGGTCCGGTCCGGAAAAATTAGTGACCGGAGCGGGACCAGACCGAGACCACCGACCAAAATTCTTTCTAGTGAAAAAATATGAAAGAATTGTGTCGGTGTGATTAATCATTTGTTTCACTTCCTTTTTTATTGATAAAAATATATAAAATACAACTGATGTAATTTGATTGGATTTTTTATGCCTATGACTATTTTATGCAACAATCCTCGCTTGCCATCCACAAATATTTATTCACAAGCACATCATGTTCGCTAATAGTGTCTATTTTACTATTATTTTTTCACTCCAATAACTTTACATATAATGTAATGAATAGTTTTTACATGATACAACGAAATGCAACTTTAGTTATCCATATCACTTCTCATGTTACAATCTAATGAGTATTTGCTTTCAACCATGGAGTAATAATGTTTCTAATGAGTTACGTATGACTTGTTATTTCAATAGTTGACCATCCATAAATACTATATATATATATATATATATATATATATAGAGAGAGAGAGAGAGAGAGTCAGGCTAGAATACACTCGAGTGTATCCGGAGCGGAATACACTCAAGTAGTTTTTTATGATACAATATTTTTTTTGAAAATCTAATCCGTTGATCTTCTTAAACATCTCGTAAACAACTCATATACAAAATTTGAGCACATTTGGATATGTATAGCTCATGTTATGAAGACCGCAAAAATTATGCATATCAAATTAGCTTCGTGCGTCGATTTTGTTGCCCTTGGATGAATGATTTACACTCATCCAAATGGGCTCAAAATTTATATGTAGCCTAGTTATAGTATGACGTTGAAGATCAATGGTTTACATTTTGCAAAAAATAGTCTTGATATGCAAACACACTCGAGTGTATTCGTGCGATCCGTACACTCGAGTGTATCCTAGCCTGACTCTATATATATATATGCATATATATATAACTCACAACTCAAACATATTGTTTTACGTTATTTGGTATAGTCAGTCCAGACCCCAATTTTAGACCAAACCGAGGACAAAATCTTAAAACATGGAGGACCGAGGATCAAATTTAAAGTCAGCCCAGGACCGAACTGGACCGAATCTTCGATCTGGGGCCGACCAGACCGAATCTTCAGTCCAGGATAGACCGGACTGAATCATCAACCCGGCCCTGTCCACCGGTTTGGACAGGTTTATGTACCGCCCTAATGCCCCTTCCTTTGATGAAGGCACACTGGTTGTTACTAATGATACTTGGCAGAACTCTTTGGAGCTTGTTTGCCATAATCTTCGATATAATCTTATAGATCTCATTGCAAAGGGCGTTAGGCCTCCAATTCTTAATATCAGCATTATCAATACCTTTAAGGGTAAGGGTAATGAACGTATTATTTGCTTCCTTTAGGAGCTACCATTGGATAAATAATCTTTGATCACAGTTGAAACATCTCCCCCCAATAATTGGCCAAATTCTTATAATAAATAAAGCATTGAAACTGTCAGGCCCAAGGACCTTATCGACCTTCAAATTGCTCACAATATCATTTATCTCCTGTTAAGAAATATTGGAAATAAGACATCTTGTGGAAAATAAGATTGTTGTAATTGAATTGAATGCAATGAGATGAATACAAGATTGGACGCCCCTATCCTATATTGAATGCAATGAGATGAATACAAGACTGGACGCCCCCATCCTATATATAGGAGAGGGGAAACACTAAAGACTTGGGACGCAAGTCATCTAGACAGGCTGAGACACAAAAGCCCAATAACTAATTAACCTATTAACTAAATAGGCTAAAATATAATCACTAATACTCCCCCTCAAGCTGGAGCATGGGTGAAACACATGTCCAAGCTTGGAGTTACATGACTCAATAAAATGATAAAAGAAATGATAAATCAAAGATAGAAGATAAATATCACTCCCCATACAAAAATTGATACTCCCCCTTAATCAATACTCCCCCTAAATCAAATAATGAAGACGCCTCTTTCCTTTAAAATTGTATTATGCAGGCTGGAGATCCTCAATCATTGAAGGTCTTTTGAAGTGCATCTGGAATGAAGAACATCTAAAGAATGGAACCTGATACTACAGGAGAAATTCGCCACTTGGAACAGAAGATCATCAATACCACGACTACGCCATATTCACTGGAGTATGTACTTAACGTGGCACGAACGTGGATACACAATGTCGATATTGCAGTAGCGGAATCTTCAAATTGTCTGATAAAATGTGCATAACATGGCACAAACACGAACGAACGATGCACTGATGATACAATGCAGGTATTATAGCTTTGGCGCATGAACCTTGGGGGCTTGACGAGAAAGGAGACCATCCATTAAGGAAAGTCCCAAGTAGATCAGCGGAAGGTGATGTCGTAAGAACATATTCAACTCGGAGAAGATGTGATGAAGCAGCTCGGTGAAGATAAATTTAGATGAATCAACCTTGCAGATGTAGACTTGATAGGCTAGAAATTGTTGAGCTATTGAGAAGTCTGAAGAAGCACCCATCTGTCTCTCAAGAATGCAGCAAGAGTGATAATGTTGTCTGAAAGTGGAGAACAGGTGTGCTGAACGAAGCTCCATGAAGACAACTTGGAATATGTAGCCTGAATACATATATCATCTCTTCTCATATTCTCTCTCATACATACTCCTGCATGCTCTCTCTCTCTCTCTCTCTCTTCTCATCTCTTTTTCTCCTCTCTAACCCCGCACACCAAATACGACGAGAGCGAGTGTTTGGTGTGGAGAAGTTGATATATGACCCCCCCACGTGGAAAAAGGGATACACACACGATGGATGGGTGGGAAAGGAATTGGTGGATTTGAGAGGAATTTATGATATGGAGATGTGTAATATGTGGAGAATGAAACTGACAACCTGTTACAACCTTAATTTTGCATGTGTTTTCATAATTGAAATGTATTGATTTCATGAATTTGGACTTAACTGAAAGGTTGCATGCTTTGCTTCAAAGAAGGGATTTCTTTGCAAAATCTCCCCTTTTGATAGGAATTTTGTGATTCCTATTATTAGATAAATCCATTAATGGATATAAAAGAGAAGAAAGGAGGAAAATCCAAATAATAGAAAAAAAAGATACAAGATAATGAATATTAGGCAAAATAATTATGAGAAATACATGGAAATCTCTAGAAAGTGGCATTAATGGCCACAATTGAATAAATTTTATTTATATGTAAATTCTAATGGAAGAAATAGAAAAAAAAGGAGTATATTCTTTATTAAGATTATTCTTTGTATTTCCATAATAGTAGATGATGTCAATTATGAAACAAAGAAGATATCTTGAAGTACTTTCGGAAAGGCAATGAATATTGTGAGTTTTGTCTTTTTCCATGAGAAAGGGGTGGAAGTTTCCTAAAGCATCGTGAGTTTTCTTTTTACATGTGTATCGTTGTAGTCAAAGAAGGAATATAATAATAGCATATTTTTCCTTTTCATCCCTACTAGGGATGCATGAACCCCGGGTCCCCTACCTATATAAGGGGAGGCATCTTCACGGTGTGCCAAACCCGAAGGATTTAGCAGAAACCTTCCGGCAGCAGAATTCTGCTGCCATGGCAGTTGGTTCCTGCTCCTACACGTCGGACCCACATCTTCCGCAACCAGGTGCCTGCTCCTACCTAATGTGTATTGAAGGGGGGGAGCAACGAGGAGTAGCGTGCCGCTTGGCGCCCTCGGCATTGCAGTTGCAACGTCGGGCGCACTGGATCCAGGTGCAGCGCCGTCAGCGCGTGCGTGGGTGGGGCGACCTAGACGTTGCGACCTGACGATGGAGGGGCATCATTCTGATGGTGGCGCCAGCCTCTAGGAGAGGGTGGTGCTCGAGCAGTGCTGGAAGAGTGTGAAACACGGAGTGCAGAACGGCAGCGAGGCTGCAGATTACTGCAGAAACACGACAGCCATGTCAACTAGGGCAGGCCTGTGAAGGAGACGCTGGGCCGATCCGTGGGAGTTTCTCACCTAGCCGAAAGCGGTCCTACCGGACTTGAGTGCTCGTGGAGAAGCCACCCCGTCGGGGGACAGCGGCGTGTGTCCCTGTACGCGAGAAAGGGAATCGGGCGACGCCCTACGAGAGGTGCAAGAAGAATTAGAGTTAAATGACTCTAATGCCCCTCTGCCTACGTGCAAGACGCAAGGGTGGAGGAGTCTTTCCGCTCAAATCAAGAAATCATATGAGGTAAATTTACTTGTTGACGTGGCATCCTGTTATTGGTTCAGATTCAGTTATGATAAATTAATCATAGAAAAAGATCTATAACTCGGATTGGTATGAATAATATATGAATTTTGATCAGAAAAATGTAAGGAACCCATTAAAAATGGTTTTATAGCCTGAATCTGATCATAGTTGAAAAATTAGTGTAAATCATCATCTTTAATGAATTAAAGATTAAGAAACCCTATTTTGATATAATTAATGTGTTTAATAGGGTTTAATGAATCATTAGAGTTGATGTTGACCTGTTAAATGTAAAAAGGTACATTATGAAGATCTTTGCACATGATTAGTCTAATTTAGAGTTTATGTGTTTAAATATGCATGAAATTTGAAAAGGGCATAAAGTTATCATCTTTAATGATTCAATTAAGGAAAAACCCTTAGATTTGATGATAGATGGATAATTCAAGCTGATATTAACATGTTGTTAATGAAAGAGAAAATAGGATTTAAAAATATGATCTTTTACATTTTTTGTTTAATTTAGGGTTTCGTGCATGATTATGCACCAATGAGCTTGAAAACCCTAATTTAGATGAATATGTCTTTTAATTGGTTTAATTGTTTAAATCCACAAATAAAATAGAGAAGTGATGATCCTAAGCCAATTTGAGAATAAAAGATCCTTAATGTGGATAATTTGAGTAATTAGGGTTTTTATGAGTGGAAAAGTTGTTTTCAGGTTTGTTGACCTAAAAAGGATAAAGTTTGAGAAATTGATCTAGGAAACCCTAATGCATCCTAATGAGACTTAGAAACTTTAGAAAGGTGTCCCAAGTCAATAAGGAGTTGTTTGGGATATGCTTGTGACAATTAGACATTATACATGTTTTCAGGATCAATGTTTGCTTGATTGATTGATTGGCTTGCTTGATTGGACATCTAGTTGGATTTGGATAAATTATTGCTTGAGATCTCCAAGACAGGTATGTGGTTACGATTATGAATAACCGCTATAGTTTCCCGATGGATTCACGGATGTTTAATCGTATTGAATGCAACTAAATTGTTGGATGTTTATTTATTTCATGCAATCATAAAGTGACTATGATTATCACCATAAATGTGCATATATAACTGGCTAGATCCGGGTCCACCTCTGTTACTTTGAAAAGGCTAAAAAAAGGGGTAATCCTAGAGCAAGGTCTAGGTTACCGTGAGTTAGAAACTGGGCTACCTACGTGTAGTGCCATGAGACTCTTTAGCATACCCTGAGTTAAGGAGTGGTCTACTTACGAGTAGTGCCATGTGACTCAACCCTAGAAACTGGTTCACTTATAGGTGGATCATGAGGGGTTTAATGGGGACAACACAGAGGATAGGGTACTCTTGGATCGCGGAGTTATATCTAAAACGTAATCTTGGTTGTTAAATGATTAATTGAATGATTATATTGTTATCATAGTTGCATGTTTATTGTTCCCCCCCCCACATACCAGCTTCGGCTGACCGACGTTTTGTTTGTCGGCGTTTTAGGTACAATGAAAAGAACAAACAGTAAAGAGACACCTTGTGAATTCAAGAATTAAAGAACAAGGAGGAACTAGTTAGAATAGTTCAGCTGAGGTTAGAAGTTTAGTTTGTTCCAAACTTCTCAAAGGTATGCAAAGAAAAATTTTATTACCATCTTCAGTATAGTCTGTTAGAATTTAATAATTGTTTATGGTTATATGTCGAACCTTTGATCCGGGATTAATGGGTGCGGCTTCAACCTCTTGGTCTCCCTTAATTGGGGGTTACTGAAAGGTGAGGTCATTACATTTGGTATCAGAGCTTGGGTTCCTCAGTTAACCATTAATAATTATTAAATTTTACAAACTCCATAGAACCCAAGGGAGTTATTAGAGGAGTATCCGAAAGACGGAGGTGTCTAGAAAGGGATCACGACCGGGGGCTGGCAAGATTTTCCTCCGCACCGCTAGTCGGAATACGAGGACTCTCGGACCCGTGTGACCGCCTGGCCAAAGTCTTAGGGTATGAATCGAAATAAGATACCTTTAGGACTTCTCATCTTATTCATCCCTTCTCATCACAAATTCTGGTAAGAACCTTAAGGATTAGGGTTTTCTCTCTTCTCCTCACCCTCTTGAGGTATGGGTAAGGTTAATAAGGTTTAAGAAATCCTCCACCAAATTAATGAAGGGCATGTAAATAAGATGTCATGGACATAAGCTTAATAGATTAAGCGCAAAATAAATAATAGATACATGCTTAGGTCGTATGACATGAGTTGTCATGTCCTCAGAAGAGACCTGAGGCTAGACCTTCTTGTCAGGAGGTCAAGTTAGTCTTGGAGATAGAGATCTCCATTGCTAGTAGAGACCTGGCACATCCTCGGAGGATGATGCTAACCCTAACCCTAAGTGAAGGTTAGAGAGAGATGAGTTGGACCGGGTGTTTAAAAGGACATGCCTTTGGGATGCCATATGATCCATGGGTGACCTAGCACCTTTGGCAACCCAACCCTGGGAGGGGTCGTGCATGTTAGGGTAAAGGATAGCTCCTTAGATGATGATGTTAGTGAAGGACCTTAGAAACCCTATGGGCTTGTGCAAGTAGGGTATAGCTGGCGCCTAGGGCACGTCATAGTGTTGATAGTAGGATGAAACCCTGGATAAGGAATCATGATGGAGCATAAAGGGTTATGGATGATCTTGAGAAAACATAAGTTTGAACCTAGACTTCACCCCTGTAGAGGATGCTATTGAGGTTGATCCTTCAGGAAGAGAGGACCTCTAATGGTGAGGTTAGTTGTATGGTTAGCTCTAGAGAGAGCAGGAAACCCAGCAAGAAGGTTGGAAGCCTAAAACCCTGAACTATGGATGATAGTGGGTGCCTCATGATCGATCCCTGAAAGTTGATGATATCTTGGTTGCCTTTAGAGGGACCAAACCCTAAAGTGAAGATGAAGCATCTGGTGCCCATGTGCCTACAGTATAGGTGTTTACCTTCTGAGGTAGGAAAAAGAGTTCCTTAGACCTAGAAAGGTTTAGTGAACAGGTTCTGAGGCCTTGTACCTTGATGGTTGTCCTTAAGGAGGACCCAATCCTAAGTGTTGCTCGAGTTGAAGGATGACAAGAAGTGCATGTCATGCCTTTTGCATGCTTGGTCCGTAGTTAAGAGATAGAGCATGCAGTTTGACACCTAAAAGTGAACCTAGGGTTCCTAGGCCTAAGAGGGGAAGTGGTATACCTAATGCTCATGATGAGAAGTTGAGTTCCTATAGAAGCGAGCATGGTAATCCTCATGTATAGAGGAAAAGGGGAGCCCCTGAAGTTTAAGGTGTGTTTGATGAACCCCTCACAACTAGGTTGATGATAAGAAAGGTATGATCTTTATCCAACATCAAGGAAAGAGGATAAGTATGACCTAGCATGGTACAGTAGGTGATCTGCTTGTGCCTTAATAGCTTGCTAGGGTTAAGTAGGCTCATGTGGAGGTAAACCCTAGACCTAAGAGCTTTTGTGACCCTGCTGACAAGAGATAGTTTTCCTCCCATCCTGGGAGAGGGACCCCTATGGTAGGGTGTATACTAGTTTTGTTGGCTTAAAGAGGTCTCACAGGATCTTGGGAAGTTAGGTGAAAAGTACATGGTATGAGAATGAACATGTAGACCCATAGATATCCATCTCTAATTGCATATGAATGTGTTACCATAGAGGTAACCAGTATGGGGCTTGACCAAGGTAGGCAGATTGCCATGATGCCTATGAAAGGATGAGAGCCAGCCCATGAATACAAAAAGAGAGATGATGAAGACTTGGGTAAGGTTCTAAGTGAACATGTACTGTAATGGAGAATCCTAAGTCTATCCTAGGGTCAGGTAGGGATAAGACCGATGAAAGTAGGAGTTGCCTAATTCCCCAGTTGCACATGACCATAGGGTCGGGAGGTAACAGCTATCATTGTCTGAGGGCCATGGGTTAGGAGATTGATCACCTTCATGAACTCATGGGACCCAAAGGGCAGATGAGTAGGGCACTCTCTTGATGCATGAGGGAAGAGGGACGACCCCAAAAGAGTCGGTACCCTATAGACCTAGAGGAGATGACCAAGGATATAAACCTCAGTAGGTTCAAGACTAGTTTTTCATGGAGGTAACCTTGATATCATGATGTCTGTGTTGTAGAGACATATGTGGCACGTTGCAACTTAGATGTAAAGGTGTATTGGCAAGGTGGGGTGTACCATCTCTACTCTTGGAACAGGAAGAACTCTGTATTTGGACTGCAGCCAAATGCTTATTTCCTCTTGTTATGGGGGTGAGAGATAGGACATTATGCATGTCATACACCAAGGATAAGAGATGATGTAGGTTGGAGCTTTGCCACGAGAAATGGGGATAGAGAAGATATCTACCCTGGTAAAGTGAATAATACATGGATGGTTTGTAAACACTAAGAGGAATGAGGTAGTTCCCTTATGAGGATGTTTTTATCATGAGCTATGTGGAACTTACAAGTTATACCAGGTTGAGTTTGATCACCATGATGATGGAATCATAGAGTGTTCTTATGAAAATAAACATATAGTTTGAGGTGACATGATAAGTGAAATACATGGAAGTGTAATGTTACCTAATACCTAAGGATGTGAAGTGGTAATGGATGCTCTGGTTGAGATACATCTGACTTGTTTGACTAGAAGCTAGAAAGGGTTGTTTGGCTAACCTTAAGATTCGAAAAAGAGAGGTGTTTGGATGACACTCAGATGTAACAAGATACATTGAAAAGTTATGGTTGTTTGGTTAGCCAGTCTAGTCCTAGATGCAATGAAAGGATGGTGGTAAAACCTTAGATGTACTTCTTTGGAAGAGAAGGTGATGAAACCCCGACTAGAGTGGTTTAGGGTTTCGGAGGAATCGATCTTAGAAGAATCATGACATACAGGAAATCATGATTGAAGATCACCATACACCATGGAAAATGGCAATAGCACTTTGGATGCTTAAGATGAAGTTGCATGTGGTTTATGACCATGCAAGCCAGGAGGTAAAGGACGAACCCCAGTAACCCAGTGTATCGATATAGAGGACGAAAGAGTCCCTGAGAGGGAATGGGAGCTCAACACTATGGATGTTGTGATAGGTCTCCCCTGGGCCAAAGAAGGTCGAGATACAATATGGGTTATGGTAGGTCGCCTTACCTAGATAATATGAGAAAGGAAGAGTTCGGTTAAGGGACAGATCTAGTTGAACTACCCATGAGAGAGATGGTTCAACTACACCATAAAGCAAGTTCAAAGGTTCTTGAGTTTGAACTAAAGGTTCCCTTCCAAAAGGTGGAAGTAGGTACATTGAGAACTCAATGTTAGTATAGTTTATCACCCTTAACTATAGTTAGTATGATCCAGACTAAAGGGTCTGATAAGGGCATGTGTGCTCGTTCAGGGTGATATCTAGAGACAGTTCTTGTCCTATGAAAGATGTGACAATGACCACCATAGCCAGTATCGGGTTTTATAAGAAGCTCTGTAAGGGAGGTTGTGTCGGTCACCACTTCAGTAAGGTGATGTTGGTGAAAGGACCACATGATGGTTAGAAAAGGACCACAGTGCGTGTAGATGAAGTCGCTTTGATCGTGTAATGGCTGAAAGGAGCCTAGAGATGACAAGAGTCATGAGCAGATGCAAGGTAGACTGACATGCAATTCACTGTGGGAGAATATGTGACATGAAAATCCGACCCCTCTAAGTTATAACTAAGAGAGCTGAGTCCCCGATGCATGGGTTCTTTTGACATGGTTTGGTGGAGAAGGTTAAGTTTGACCTTACCCCTCAGGATAAAGTAATGTGTGATGAGTTCCATGTGTCCAATTTCGAGCACTATGTGAGGTACCCGACCATGTGCTGAGCAATGAACCTAGCGAGCCCCAAGGGAGGCTGAAATGACCTGGGTCACCTGTGCAGTTTATAGACGTCAGGGTGAAAGAACTCAGAGAAAAGAATAAGTGATGATAAAGGTTCTTTGGAAGTGTCATGGGTAGGGTAAAGCCACATAGGGGCCAATGATGGACATGGAAAAGTCTTATCCTAATTTGTTTGTTTGCTTGTTTGAATTTTGAGGACAAAATTCCTATAAGAGGGGAAGGATGTTACAACCCTAATTTTGCATGTGTTTTCATAATTGAAATGTATTGATTTTATGAATTTGGACTTAACTGAAAGGTTGCATGCTTTGCTTCAAAGAAGGGATTTCTTTGCAAAATCTCCCCTTTTGATAAGAATTTTGTGATTCCTATTATTAGATAAATCCATTAATGGATATAAAAGAGAAGAAAGGAGGAAAATCCAAATAATAGAAAAAAAAGATACAAGATAATGAATATTAGGCAAAATAATTATGAGAAATACATGGAAATCTCTAGAAAGTGGCATTAATGGCCACAATTGAATAAATTTTATTTATATGTAATTTCTAATGGAAGAAATAGAAAAAAAAGGAGTATATTCTTTATTAAGATTATTCTTTGTATTTCCATAATAGTAGATGATGTCAATTATGAAACAAAGAAGATATCTTGAAGTACTTTCGGAAAGGCAATGAATATTGTGAGTTTTGTCTTTTTCCATGAGAAAGGGGTGGAAGTTTCCTAAAGCATCGTGAGTTTTCTTTTTACATGCGTATCGTTGTAGTCAAAGAAGGAATATAATAATAGCATATTTTTCCTTTTCATCCCTTCTAGGGATGCATGAACCCCGGGTCCCCTACCTATATAAGGGGAGGCATCTTCACGGTGTGCCAAACCCGAAGGATTTAGGAGAAACCTTCCGGTAGCAGAATTCTGCCGCCATGGCAGTTGGTTCCTGCTCCTACACGTCGGACCCACATCTTCCGCAACCAGGTGCCTGCTCCTACCTAATGTGTATTGAAGGGGGGGAGCAACGAGGAGTAGCGTGCCGCTTGGCGCCCTCGGCATTGCAGCTGCAACGTCGGGCGCACTGGATCCAGGTGCAGCGCCGTCAGCGCGTGCGTGGGTGGGGCGACCTAGACGTTGCGACCTGACGATGGAGGGGCGTCGTTCTGATGGTGGCGCCAGCCTCTAGGAGAGGGTGGTGCTCGAGCAGTGCTGGAAGAGTGTGAAACACGGAGTGCAGAACGGCAGCGAGGCTGCAGATTACTGCAGAAACACGAGTTGCAGACAGCCATGCCAACTAGGGCAGGCCTGTGAAGGAGACGCTGGGCCGATCCGTGGGAGTTTCTCACCTAGCCGAAAGTGGTCCTACCGGACTTGAGTGCTCGTGGAGAAGCCACCCCGTCGGGGGACAGCGGCGTGTGTCCCTGCGCGCGAGAAAGGGAATCGGGCGACGCCCTACGAGAGGTGCAAGGAGAATTAGAGTTAAATGACTCTAATGCCCCTCTGCCTACGTGCAAGACGCAAGGGTGGAGGAGTCTTTCCGCTCAAATCAAGAAATCATATGAGGTAAATTTACTTGCTGACGTGGCATCCTGTTATTGGTTCAGATTCAGTTATGATAAATTAATCATAGAAAAAGATCTATAACTCGGATTGGTATGAATAATATATGAATTTTGATCAGAAAAATGCAAGGAACCCATTAAAAATGGTTTTGTAGCCTGAATCTGATCATAGTTGAAAAATTAGTGTAAATCATCATCTTTAATGAATTAAAGATTAAGAAACCCTATTTTGATATAATTAATGTGTTTAATAGGGTTTAATGAATCATTAGAGTTGATGTTGACCTGTTAAATGTAAAAAGGTACATTATGAAGAACTTTGCACATGATTAGTCTAATTTAGAGTTTTTGTGCTTAAATATGCATGAAATTTGAAAAGGGCATAAAGTTATCATCTTTAATGATTCAATTAAGGAAAAACCCTTAGATTTGATGATAGATGGATAATTCAAGCTGATATTAACATGTTGTTAATGAAAGAGAAAATAGGATTTAAAAATATGATCTTTTACATTTTTGGTTTAATTTAGGGTTTCGTGCATGATTATGCACTAATGAGCTTGAAAACCCTAATTTAGATGAATATGTCTTTTAATTGGTTTAATTGTGTAAATCCACAAATAAAATAGAGAAGTGATGATCCTAAGCCAATTTGAGAATAAAAGATCCTTAATGTGGATAATTTGAGTAATTAGGGTTTTTATGAGTGGAAAAGTTGTTTTCAGGTTTGTTGACCTAAAAAGGATAAAGTTTGAGAAATTGATCTAAGAAACCCTAATGCATCCTAATGAGACTTAGAAACTTTAGAAAGGTGTCCCAAGTCAATAAGGAGTTGTTTGGGATATGCTTGTGACAATTAGACATTATACATGTTTTCAGGATCAATGTTTGCTTGATTGATTGATTGGCTTGCTTGATTGGACATCTAGTTGGATTTGGATAAATTATTGCTTGAGATCTCCAAGACAGGTATGTGGTTACGATTATGAATAACCGCTATAGTTTCCCGATGGATTCACGGATGTTTAATCGTATTGAATGCAACTAAACTGTTGGATGTTTATTTATTTCATGCAACCATAAAGTGACTATGATTATCACCATAAATGTGCATATATAACTGGCTAGATCCGGGTCCACCTCTGTTACTTTGAAAAGGCTAAAAAAAGGGGTAATCCTAGAGCAAGGTCTAGGTTACCGTGAGTTAGAAACTGGGCTACCTACGTGTAGTGCCATGAGACTCTTTAGCATACCCCGAGTTAAGGAGTGGTCTACTTACGAGTAGTGCCATGTGACTCAACCCTAGAAACTGGTTCACTTATAGGTGGATCATGAGGGGTTTAATGGGGACAACACAGAGGATAGGGTACTCTTGGATCGCGGAGTTATATCTAAAACGTAATCTTGGTTGTTAAATGATTAATTGAATGATTATATTGTTATCATAGTTACATGTTTATTGTTCCCCCCCACATACCAACTTCGGCTGACCGACATTTTGTTTGTCGGCGTTTTAGGTACAATGAAAAGAACAAACAGTAAAGCGACACCTTGTGAATTCAAGAATTAAAGAACAAGGAGGAACTAGTTAGAATAGTTCAGCTGAGGTTAGAAGTTTAGTTTGTTCCAAACTTCTCAAAGGTATGCAAAGAAAAATTTTATTACCATCTTCAGTATAGTCTGTTAGAATTTAATAATTGTTTATGGTTATATGTCGAACCTTTGATCCGGGATTAATGGGTGCGGCTTCAACCTCTTGGTCTCCCTTAATTGGGGGTTACTGAAAGGTGAGGTCGTTATACAACCGGAGAGAATATGCTAAATGGGTCAATGTAAGATCCGAGTAGAAAATTAAATGTATCTAATCCCGATCCAAAACGGCATTTGCTCGGCCCTTAGGCCGACAAATGTGGGAGTGCGGGGGCGGAGCCCCCTGAAAAAAAATCCGATTAGGCTTTAAAATGGATCTGATTAGCTAAAGACATATTCGATTAAGGATCCAAATATCAACAGGCATATTGTATATGGAGGTTGTAGAAAAATTATTGAGGTTGTTTGGTAGCGGTGGAGAGTGATGGGTGACCACGCTTTAGCCAGGGATAGGCAAAGGCGTTAGGGCGGCAGCGACGAGATGGAGAGCAGCAGTGAAGCAACGGTCGAGGGCATGGATGACGATGACTGCGGCTAAAGGGTGTGATCGTCGGCTGGGATACGGTTGCTGGATAATGAGGCAGCAACACAGTAGGGGACGAACATGAAAGATGACGTGATTGCAGCAACTAGTGGTGACGTGATGCAACAGCAACATGATGGTTGTCGCTGGCTGTGGTTTTCGTTGTTGATTGGCGGCGGTGGCGTAGCTGCTCTACGTTGACGGTGTCAGGCGTAGGGTCGGCGGGCATGAGCGGCACATGGGCAGGCAGCAACGGCTGCTGTTCTAGCCGACAGCGGCTACGGCTGGCGGCGCTACTGGGGACAGACGGGCGCTGCTCCTTGTGGCTGGCGGCTGCTTGTTGCTAGATACAACGGCCACGTGATGCGGCAGTAGGAATGATGCAGCGGCGAGAATGATGTGACGGCGGATGGATGGATAGATAGGAGATAGTCGAGAAGGACCGCGTCAGCGTACAAAAAGAAAATATGATATTTAAGAAAGGGAAAGAGAAGCCATGGAGGTCGAGATTTGCTTGGCGGGCGGCCAGCCAGCCTAAACCATGGTTATGGCGGTCGCCGCCCGCAGACGGAGGTGGAGCCCATGTTGCTCTCTCTCAGAGAGAGGAGCGGCGGCTATGGATTATGTTGGCGGCGACTAGGAGAGAAGAGGGAAGCGGCGACAGTTAGGGTTCCCTCGGAGCGAACGTGCTCTGATACCATGTGGAAAATAAGATTGTTGTAATTGAATTGAATGAAATGAGATGAATACAAGACTAGATGCCCCTATCCTATATATAGGAGAGGGGAAACACTAAAGACTTAGGACGCAAGTCATCTTGACGGGTTGAGACACAAAAGCCCAATAACTAATTAACCTATTAACTAAATAGGCTAATATATAATCTCTAGCACATCTCTTTGTACTTTGGATAACACAGCATCCTTCCAGTTGAAATCTTTTATGCCTTTGCAACTCTCATTCTTATTAAAGAGATTGTTATAAAAGTCAGTGGCATGACTCTTAATTTCCAGAGAATCATACGTGATAATTGTCATCAAACTTGACATTCTTGATCAGATTCCTTTGTCTTCTAGTCTTCAGAGAGGAATAGAAAAACTTAAAGAGTTCTAATCACCCTCTCTAAGCCATTGTATTATTGACTTCTATCTAAGAAGACCATCGTATTCTTGACTTCTGTCTAAGAAGAGATTCTTCATAGTCTTCAGCTATCATAGATTCCTTCCTGAGTTTACTCACTTTGTTTTGCAGCTCATGATTTATGGGATCTGGGTCAGTTTCAATCTGATCACGTAGAGCACTATAACTTAAAGACTTGGTTGCATCAAAGATATCCAACCACATGTTGGTACAAAACTTTAATTTTGGTTCTGAGAATCTGGAACTTTTTACAGACTTCGAACATAGCAAACCCTGCAACATCAGAATTCCAAACCTCTTCCACAATAGGGAGATAATCATCTCTTGCTGCCCTGGAATTGCTAAAATGAAAGGGAGATTTGATAACTTTAGGAGTACCAATGTTGAAAGGAGATTGTGAAAGAATATTGTATTGAACTGATTCGATTAGATGAGTACAAGACTGGACGCCCCTATCCTATATATAGGAGAGGGGAAACACTAAAGACTTGGGACTCAAGTAATCTAAACGGGCCGAGATACTAAAGGTCCACTAACTAATTAACCTATTAACTAAATAAGATAATATATACTCTTTAACACTCCCCCTCAAGCTGGATCATGGGTGAAACACATGTACAAGCTTGGAGTTACAGGACTCAATAAAAGAAAAGATAGAAATGATAAAAGATAAATATCACTCCCCATACAAAAGATTGATACTCCCCCTTATACAATACTCCCCCTGAATCATACAATGGCGCCTTTTTCTTTGAAATCGTATTCTGCAGGCTGGAGATCCTCGAGCACTGATGAAAGTCTTTTGGAGTGCATCTGGAATGAAGAACATCTAAAATGGAACCTGAATACTGCAGCAGTAATTCGCCACTTGGGACAGACGATCATCAATACTACGACTACACCATCTTCACTGGAATACGTACTTAACGCGGCACGAACGCGGATACACAATGTCGATGTAGCATTAGCGGAATCTTCAAATTGTTTGGAAAGACGTGCATAACGTGGCATGAACACGAACGGACGGTATGTTGGTGATACAATACAGGTATCATAACTTTGTCGCATGAACCTTGGGGCTTGACAGGAAAAGAGATGTCATCCATCAAGGAAAGTCCCAAGAAGATCAGCGGAAGGTGATGCTAATACAGCAGATGCAGCTCGAAGAAGACGTGATAAAAATAGCTCAGTGACGATAAAACTGGATGAATCAACCTTACAAATGTAGACTTGGCAGGCTTTGAAATTGATGGGGTTCTGATAAATCTAAAAAAGCACCCATATGTCTCTCAAGAATGCAACAAGAGTGATCAACTGAACCACCTTTAACACCGAAGGAAGAGGAACCAAGAGGATTGAAATATGTGTAACAAACTCTTGTCCTAACGTACATAATGTGGTATGAACGCGAGAAGCTCAATGTCAACGTTGTCTGGAAGTGGAGAACAAATGTGCTGAACAATGAAGCTCTCATGAAGATAACCTGGAATATGTATCATGAATACATATATCATCTCTTCTCATACTCTCTCTCTCATACATGTTCTCTCACACTCTCTCTTCTCATCTCTTCCTCTCTCTACCCCCACCCCCCGACACACCAAATACGACAAGAGTGAGTGTTGTGGAGAAATGGATATATGACCCCCCCCCCCGCACGTGGAAAAAGGGATACACACATGATGGGTGGGTGGGAAAGGAATTGGTGGATTTGAGAGGAATTTGTGATATGGAGATGTGTAATATGTGGAGAATGAAACTGATAATCGGAGAGAATATGCTAAATGGGTCAATGTAAGATCCGGGTAGAAAATTAAATGGATCTAATCCCGACCCGAAAAGGGGATTTGTTTGGCCCGTTATGGCAACAAATCAGGGGGTGTGGGGACGGAGCCCCACGAAAAATTCAATTAGGATTAAAATTGGATCCAATTAGCCAAAGATAAATCCGAGTAAGGATCTGAATACCATAAGTATTAGAGGACGTCAGTAACTTGAGAGAAGATAGAACAATTGGGGTAATGGCATGGTTGAATATGGTGCAGTGATAAAAGAACAATAGCTTGCCGGATCAAGGCAGCAACAGTAGGACGCGGGGTGGAGCAGCAGCAGGATGGAGTATGGATGATGGCGATGACGTCTGTTTGATGTTGTTGCAGAATTTCAGCGGCGACTAGGTGATGACCGGCTACCGTAGGAGTTGGCCATAGCGGAGGAGATGATATTGGCTCTTGTGCAGCTCCAGATATGTTGCAGACCATGAGGCTGCATGGGGAGCCAAGTGCGGAGCTTCTCCATAAGCGATGGCAAAGGCTAGATAGATGATGGCAGCGGCGACGACGGCGGCTGATCCCGGGGGGGGCGCGACGGCGACGTGATGTGAGGGACCGACAGCGATGGCAGTGGCTACTATTTGCTAACCAGCGGCCGATGTTGTTGCTGGATGTGGATGGCTGATGGAGATATTTGTTGGGTGGCCGACGGCTGCTATTGCCGTTGCTAGACCTGTCAAACGGGTGGATGGGTTGGGTTTGGGTTGGGTCCTTGCGGGTGCGAGTCTGGCGGGTGCGGGTCAAAAAAGATACACTTCTAATTGGGTGGAAGAAAAGCACACCCAAACCCGACCCAGCGGGTTGTGGGTTGCCTGCGGGTGTCCATATAAAATGCGTCCAATC
Source organism: Alisma plantago-aquatica (assembly GCA_963693085.1). Classification (NCBI taxonomy): domain Eukaryota; kingdom Viridiplantae; phylum Streptophyta; class Magnoliopsida; order Alismatales; family Alismataceae; genus Alisma; species Alisma plantago-aquatica. Next base: position 551,977,636 of record OY856414.1, on the reverse strand, counting down.
AACAATAAGTTGTTAGTTTCTTTCCTTAACACTAAAAATAACATTTAAATTAGCTTGTAACTATTGTTTTTATGTCAAATATAGCGCAAAGGAACCAACCAACTACTATGTTTGATGTCAAACCATTTGATTAGCTGTCGATATATGTTTATGCAAACTTAAAGAAATAATAACAGCTATTTGTTGTATGTTGATGTAAAATAGAAAAACTTAGGTAGTTTTCATCGATATATATATATATATATATATATATATATATATATATCACAAAAAACAAACATAATTTTGTCATGTAACATTAGACATTTCTGATATTACAAGTACTTGTTTTTGCCTATTGCAAACACAAAATAAAGAGAATACAATTATTGTCGGTAAAGGTAAAGAGTTAACTTGTATGAAACAAGTATCATCTTTTGATAGGTCTATGTGTATATTATATATATATATATATATATATATATATATATATATATATACTTGCTTCAGTTAACTGGGTCACCCGCGAGTGCCCACGGATCACCCGTGAAACTCGCTGAATAAACGAGTGGGTATGGGTTTGGGTGATTTTCAACTGGTGGCAAATTTCACCACCAAATCCAAATTAAACGGGTCGACCCGTGGGCGCCCGCGGATTTTGACCCAGTTTGATAGGTCTACCTGTTGCACTGGTTGTGGGCAGCGGCGGCAAGATGATAGCAGCGGCTGCGCTAATGGAGACCAGCGGCGCTGGTGATTGTTGCTGGCGGCGATGGCGGCGCTTGTTGCGGCAGCTACTGTGATCGACGGTGGCAGCGTCAGCTGCTACGGTGACGGATGGATGAAGATTGAAGATAGCCAGGAAGGATGACATCGTCGTACGGAAAGAATATTGAATCTTTAAGAAAGAGGAAAAAGAGTCATGGAGGTCGGGATGTGCCTGGCGGGTAGCCAACCTAAGCCATGGCAATGGCGGCGGCCGCCCGCAGGCAGAGGCACCCCCTCTGTTGCTCTCTCTCAGAGAGAGAGGAGGCGGCTAGGGTTGTTGTGTGCGCGGCTAGGAGAAGAGAGGGAAGCGGCGGCTAGGGTTTCCTCAGGAGCGAACGTGCTCTAATACCATGTGAAAGAATATTGTATTGAACTGATTCGATTAGATGAGTACAAGACTGGACGCCCCTATCCTATATATAGGAGAGGGGAAACACTACAGACTTGGGACTCAAGTAAAAATGGGCCGAGGTGCTAAAGGCCCACTAACTACTTAACCTATTAACTAAAGAGGCTAATACATACTCTTTAACAGAGATGATTCTGTGGTCACGGACTGTATTAGAAATGAGTACTCCTGAGAAATTATCAATCTATTCTAAAAAATATTCATCACTGTCAATCTTAGAAGTAATGAAGTCTAATCCATGTTGGTGATTATCCCAGGAGAAAGGACTTGTTAGGTCAGGTTTGTATAAAAAACACTTTCTACAAAGAAATCCTTAACTTCTTTAAGATCAGATTACCTAAGCAAGACAATAGCACTTTTTTGGATTTACATGAGAACCTACTCACCCGGCAGGACCTCTTTGGAATCAGCCTGATAGAGTAAACTCCCTGCCCCCCCCCCTCTCAGCTACTCATACACTAGATGGGATGTTTAAAGCACATAGTGGACCGGCCTGCATGATGGGATAAATTCTTTTAAAGGGACACAACTAAGAATCGATCTCGGGTCCTTTCACTGGGGTTAATATCCATTACCACTTGAGCCACTCTTAGCCACCAAGCTAATAGCTTTTTTACCACAATCCTACCAAAAACAAGATAGGCATTTGCGATAAAGGATTCAAAACCTATATCCTTATGCAATGTGGTGTACAAAATAATCAATTCAAGACCCATTCTACTACCGCCCCAACCATACTAAAATAAATTTTGTGAAAAAATCACAATGTTAGACGCCATTCTCTTATAAAACAAGCATTTGGCTTCAACAAAGCTACCCTTGTCGAGAAAGTTTCTATGTACCAAGGTTTATAACTCCATTAATTGGGACTACCTCTTAGGCTTCCCTACATGTTGACTATGTTGGGTGGAGGAATGCTTTAGATTGACTAGCGATAAAGTTTTTGTAAATGGAAACTAACTGATAGATTCACAATCATGAATGGGATTAAACAACGGGACCCCCTTGCCACCGACCACTTTGTCATGGCATGCATGGACTTTCAATAATGATAGAAGCCGCGGTTAGAGAAGATCTTCTCAACCCTTTCAAGTGCAAAACGACTTTGGGGTATCTCAGCTTATCTTCGTGGAAGACTTACTCATATTTATCAAAGAGAAAGAGCAAAATGGAAGACAAATATGTGATTAATTTGGTAAATCGTCAGGGTTCATCCTGACCGGAAGCAAGTCATATGTTTTGAAGAAAAGGATAGATAAAAGCATGAGCCTTCATGTTCTTGATATTTAAGCAGATCAGCTCCCTTCCACCTATTGAGGGCTGCCCCTCTTCAGCATTAGCCTCCCAAAGACTTGTTATTCCTTTTGGTGGACTAGATTAAAGCAAAACTCATAGTTGGAAACACAAGTTGCTATCTATGGCAACCAGAGTGGAGTCGACTATCTCAACTCTCTCATCCTATGATTTGTATTGATCCTCTACCTTTCCCTTGCATAGATATGAGACATGTGATTTTTTGAACAGCTCTATCAGACTTTTATCAAGAGGATTCGGATTAACAGAGAACTATCCATAGTATTGCTTGAAATGAAACATAAAAACCCAAAGCAAGAAAGATGAGGATCAAAACGGCCAGGAAGTGGGTTGAGGTTGGTTTCACGAAGAACCTTTGGAGTGTGGACTCGAAGAGAAAAGCTCAGGGTCATATGGGTGAACGAGAAGTATATCAAAGGCAAGTTTTGTGGTTAGTGAAACCAGAACCCGATCACTCGTGGTTTTTGAAAAGAATGCTCCATCACCATTGCAATTCCATGCAACAGATCTCCTTCACTATAGGGATGGGGATAAAGACTTTGTGAAAAGGAAGTTATTAAGCTTGGTCACAGGATGACTTGCATGGGAGCCACCATCATCCACAATGGAGTTTAGAATATTATGCAATTGAGGGGACTGGATTCCCGTAGAAATTTTGTTGCAACTGCCCACACCTAACTAGTTCTTATGATAAAACCAAGTTTGTATGTGATGAAAAAGTCATCATTCATTCAGCTGACAACATGAACACACAGAAAGGATCTTAGCCTTATTGGGTCCCATGGACAAGGAGGAGAAATAACCTGGTACGCTCCAGATCCATGCTTGGAGGTCAATCGTGGGATACTTCTTACACATGATATCCTACATTCCATAGCAAGGCAGTTGTGCTCGAGATGTATGTTGTGCATGATATCCTACATTCCAGAGCAAGGCAGCTGTGCTCGAGATGTATCTTGTGTTAAGGGCAAATAGAAATCAATGGCCACATCACCTTCCATTGTGAATGTGCAAGATCTATATGGGACTTGGCTTGCCAAGTGCAAAAATTAATCATGGGTCCAGAGGATGTCCTTGACCTGACTAAGCTTCATGGTAAGAGTGAAAGGATATACTAGTCTTTTCCATCTTTATTGCATTTGGTTAACTGTATCTTTTGAGACAAACCCAAGGATGCAAACTCCATTTGGATTCTCTTAGAGATGTTTTTTTTTTTTTTTTTTTTTTTTTTGGTAAGGCGAGCATGGGTGATTTGATACGTGATGATAGGAAGTGTTATAGAAATAAAAATACAAAGCAAGGTTCTGGAGCAGAGATGACACCCGACGATACACGTTATGGAGGGCCCCAAACTAATTGTCAACGATCCTACACCACCTACTTAAAGGGAAAAAAAAGAAACTACCACCTGAATACCTGATAATACAACCACCACCTTCCACGAACTAGAAGCATGCCATTTCTAACCTACGATGTGCTCCGACGGAGCAGATTCATACAAGCAGGAAACCATCCCACTGCCTAAAGTTAGTTTCAATTTCCATCTTGTTCAGACACCTCAGCCGACCCTGCATTGCTCCCGTCTTGTTTGCCCGCACCATTGCTGCGACCAAAGTCGGCAAAGCTCCCACCTCCAAGGCCCCCACCACCTCCCAATGGGGATTCGCCATGGAGCATGTGATGAAGGCCGTTGTTTCCTCCAGAACTCAGGCCTATTTGGCTGTGCATATCTTGTTGCTGTTGCTGTTGCTGCTGCTGCAAGGCAGAGAATGGTGACTGGGAATACTCTTAGAGATGCTAGAGATTCTGTTTAAATTTGAGCACTCCTTTTTGTAGTCTTCAGTTCTTCACTTACATGCTTTAGAGCTCCATGCTTGTAGAGATTTAAACTTTGTCGTATCATTACCATAATTGTACAGAATAGTAGACTCACGCTTTCAACAAAAGTACATAGATTTGTATCTCTGTGTGTTCCAATGCATATACAAATGTACACACACATACACGTACACTTATATATGTACACATGTACACATATACATATATACACATACACATGTATATAATTGATTTATTCTCGATGTTTTCCCATATAATTGGCAAAATATAATTTTCTCCTGAAATTTCTAAATTTGTATTTTGACTTTTCACATAGCCAAAAAATATGTCGATTTCTGAACTAGTTGTCAGTATACAATAAATGTTGTGGTTAACAATATTTTAATCGCACCATAGACTCCAGAAACAACTTATTCAAGAGTTACGTTAAACAGGAGTTCTTGGATTGAGTATGAATTTCAAGGGAGGGAAACATCCTGACAGGAATAGACGCTAGGGGAGTGTGGCTCATGGGTGACTATCTACTACCTGTGGCGGGATTTACTATGGGGGTGGGTCCAACGTTTATCTGGGAGGGTTCTTCGACACATAGAAATCATTCACTAGAGTAAAAGTTTAGTGTTTGCAATATTACATATTAGAGATGCAGGTAAAGAAAAAAAACAAATTTTGATTGTGGCAGCAAGAATCAGATAGATTCGTACATTGTCTTTTGAGCAATAAATCCAGAATCTAATGTTAACGGAAAACAAAATTACCTGGTTCTAATCCCTTTCGTGTTCTCGGCAGTTTCTCCATCCCGTAAAGCCAGATCAGATGGTTTAAGACGGTCATTGGCCATCTTTATGATCGTTTCACATTGGTCAGCGGTTGCAAAACTTGGGAAATAGAGCGCGCGTGGCCTCCAGCTCAGTACCTGGCATCCAAACAGGCTGAATAGCATTTAGTAAAGATGTAAGTGGCTCGCATTATAATGAACAAGGCACGGAATCTCCTTGGAGCAGTGATTGCATTTTGGCAGTGGATATAAGCGACTATGTTCCCTTCACAGTAAACTGTTGTGACAGATTCCCGACCAGAATAAGTGAGTGATGGCTATTATGAAGTCAATGTAAGACAAAATTCTGGTCAATGATCCACCACCAATCTTTCACAAAGCTTATTAATCTATCCTATACAAGCTATCCATGCTTTTAAACACGCGGGATGTCGAGTAGTAACCTGGTAGTAAGCTAGAGACGGCCACAGCTCCCCGTCCCGGCCGTGGGGCATCATCTGCAAGTCTAAGCCTGCTCCACTAATCCCCAACTTCGCCAGCTCGTGAGCGCTGCGATTCGACAGGTGCTGAGAAGAGCAGAGAAAGTCAAACAGGTACGGCGATAGAAACAAAACAAAAGGAATCGCATTCGATGGGCGAGCGGCAGAACCTTGTAGCGTAGGAAAGCCGATCCATAGAATCCGGCAAGGAAGAAGAGAACGCACGCTGTGAGCGTCGCCGGGAGCCCTATCCTCCTGGCTCGGAGCTGTCTTGCTTTCCACGCTGCCTTCATCCGATTAGCCCTGGCATTAGCAAGAAGAGGAGAAGCAATTGTCTTCTTCTCAGCTGCCCCCGAGCTAGCTTCAGTGTCAGCAAGGTCTACTCTCCAAGTCGCCATGGTGATGTGGACCATTGAACCGGGTTGGCGCCCGCCGATTTATATATACCTTGTTCTGGACCGTTAACCAACCGTTCACACAGCTGAACCGGTTGGAATGACGCGGTTATAACTATAAGTAGATAGGATAAGGGGCGCCTTAATTACTTTCCTCGGAGGTTGTGGATGGGAACGTGAATGGTTCTTTGTGGGTGTAACCGTAACTTTTTAGAAACTCATTTTCCCATAGGCTCTAATTATTTTGGAAAATTTATGAACTGCAGTTTTTTTAGTAGTTTTTCATGATTGGTTTAAAATAAATGTTGGAACTTGAGTTCCGTGACTTTCGGTGAGTTACAAACTTATATACAAAATATGATTCCTAAGTTCCCTCTTAAAAAGAGCGGAAAACAAGTTCTGGGACAACTAACAATATTTTTATGCAATTATATTCTTTATTCGTTATAAGTGACACAATTAAAATATTTATGACTAGAAATATTAGCGGTGTGGATATAGTTCATTACTAAAAATACAACATAATATGACAAAATATCATACACTATAATCGCACTATGTAAAATATTTTACATTATAACCACCATTATCGGTACGATCTACAAAATAAAAAATACAAACATCATGAAAAAGAAACACACCACGCCATATGAAAATAATGTGATTTACGTAATATATTTTTATTCTTCATGTTTAAACAATATTATGTAAAAAATGATAATTAACTGTAACCATACACAAATATTATAATATAGTAAAAGTTTCCTACAAAAATAATATAAAAATTAATATTCTACATTGCGTGAAACAATGATGAACCAAAAATTATATTTACAAGAACATGAAATACATATATTATTACAATACTTTATAACAAAGTGAAATAAAAATATTATGATGTGATTTTAATCATAATATTTTTATTCAAAGATTATAATTGTACCATAATAAAATATTTTTAAAGGAGCAACATGTGCACCATAACCACTTGTTGTAGTTATTATGGTTTAAGAATATTATGATTTTTTACAGATATGATTGTTTTTTTATACCTTTGTCATCCTCACTTATTTATATTATACAATAAAAATTAACAATGTTTTTAATGATTTCTGTATTTACACTTACAACAAACCAATCACATGGAAGTGAATGAAACTTAAGTTTCGGAAATTGAACTAGAGTTCCTAGAAAATGAGTTCTCCGGAACTCATGACTTACACCAAACCAATAGGGGCCTAAATGAAATTGAGTTCCTGGAAAATGAGTTTTAGTTGAATGGTTTGAAACATGAGTTTTTCTGAAAACTGACTTTCATCTTATTGGTTTGTTGTAACTGTACATATAAAATCTGGAAATAAAAGGTGTTGTAGACTACGTGGCAACTATAAGTAAAATTCTAATGTGGTAGGAATCATACTTTCAAATTAAATCGCTAATTGTGAATATCCATAATGATAGCATGAACTAGAAATATAATGTCAAAGTTTTTCTCCAAAATGAAATAAAATGTTGGAAGCTGGAGTCTAACTTAAGGATGGGAAAAACTAAAACAACAATCAATCATCCATAAAATCCATTGTAGATGAATTATCTCTATCTCGTAGTTCTTCTTCAGTAGTGGTCTTCTGTCTCTTTTTAATAAATTTATGAAGCCAAGTCATCCTCTTGTTTGGATTGCAGCTCATGAATACTTTAGCATCTATTGGATTGTCACATAGGTGTGTTAAAGCATCTATAATGACTTCATCATCAAATATTTCCAATTCATTTATTTTGTCCAGCTCCTCAGATATCTTACCTCCATCTAAATATTTTGGTTCTCGTCTAGGCTTTGAGAAAACATCAACCAACCGATCAATCTTATTGGTAAAATTTTCAACCATATCATCATCTCCTTCTCGCTTCCTTTTTCTATTTTTGTTTTTCAACTTTGAGCCACCCACAGGAGTTTCCTTTGTCACATTCAAGTTCTGGGATTCCGGGACTACATCAACATCTTCAATTCTTATGTCCACATTTTCATCACCTTCAGTCAAACCAACATGATCCTTTGAGTTTTACCCACCTGCAATTTCACCTATAGGCCTTCGAATTGACTTGAAGAATTGCCACGTACTCTTGTCATTTCCACAAACAATGTTCATCACATTATACAACGGAATGGCTTATTTATGTATTCTTCAGCCTTGGGATGTGTCTATAAAATTTCAAAATTAGATCAACTATATAAAATAAGATAAGAATTCTTTATATGAAGATACTTACACGAATATAATCTCCAGCAACTTCAAGATCCATATGTATTGTGCAGTTGACATGGTCAAAATTATTTATGCCACTTTGATTTTTTATTTTTTGAATTTCCTCCCAATGCTTTTTCACAGTTTGAAGATGATTTTCTACGAAACAAGCTTTGCAAACATCACTAAGTTGAACTCTTTGTTGACCACTTCAGCAGTTTTGTGAAATGTAGTAGATTTGAATGTTTTATCTACCTTATAACCTTCATTAGCAAGGGTAGCAAGATATTTAATAGAAAATTGACTCCAATGATTTTGCCATCTAAAATTTTGAGTATCTTTTCTCAATGTAGCTGATTGAGAGTTATGAGCGGGTTGTTCCATCTATGTACATAAAAATATTCACTCAACAAAACAACAGGAAAATTTTAAATATTAGGCAATCATGATGAAAAAATTAATAATAATGCACATATGTTCCATCTATGTATACATAAATATCCACTCATCAAAATAATAAGAAAAAAATATATAATAGGAAATCATAATGAGCTTAAAGTTTTAAGAAATAAATACAGATATGTTCCATCTATATATGCCCTAATGTTCAATCATCAAAACAAGATGAAAAAATTAAGCAATAGACTATCATGATGAGCTAAAATTCCAAAATTCAATCACATATGTACCATCCATGTACTTACAAAAAAAATCATGAAAACAATAGGGAAAAAACTAGGGTGCCATGTTGAGATTTTTCCCAAATACAAATGTAAATGTATTAGTTCAAGAAAACAACACATGATGAACTTTTAGGAATAAAATGTTACATATTGTTTATTCTGTCTTGATAATTACTCCACATCAATGTAGCAATATTGTCCCTCTTGTCACTCCATACTTGATTCCTATCTCTTATCTCCCGATTAGTCCATGTATGAGAGTAATTTTCAAATGAATCATCAATGGACTCAGTTGGGAGATCTTGTTCAAATATTACTCCTTCATCTTGGTATTCTCCTATGAAAAATTCATCTCCAGTTGGGTGCACTTCCATAATGTAGTTATGTAAAATTGAACATGCCATTAATATATCAACTTGTGTTTCAAAAGGGTAACATGATCTCACATTCAGACACCTAAATCTTTTCTTAAGTAAGCCAATTGTTCGTTCCGCAACATTTTGTAGAGAAGAATGTCGGAGATTAAATCATTCTTCACAAATTCTCGGTCCATTGGTGTGAGAAAAATATTTTAGATGATATCGTGTACCATGGTATGGAGTAACAAATCCAGGCATAGTGGTATATCCAACATCTGCTAAGAAATATTTACTTACAATAGGAAAATACAATAAATTTTAGTGATTATAAAGCTAGAATTTTAACTATTTTATAATTTTTATGAACTATCTTATGGAACTTTTAGTCTGTTTGGATCTTCTAATGCACTTTTCAATACAGTCATATCATTTGCCGATCCTTCCCATCCAGCCCCGACATAACATATTTTGCAAATAAAAGTGCATGCCACTATGACATTTTGGGTTGGGTGATCCCTTCTACCATGAAATCTTGCTACAATGCCATTCGGTACTGTAGCGGTAATATGTGTACCATCAATTGTTCCTATACAATCCTACATATAGAATATTCTCATATAAATAACTAAATTATCTATAAGTGAAATGTAATAGTTTTAGATATTTACCTTGAAATAATGATAGAATTTATTTGGATGACGTGTAATTTTTGAAGGAGTCGTGGATGGAGGAGTTCTAATATAATCATCACAAAGACAGCCTATGGCATATAAGCATTTGTTGAAATATCGACTGACCGTCTCCTGTGCTCGATCATAAGAATTAGAAACTTCACATTGAAGTGTACCTTGTCCTAATATGCTTAAAAACATTGCAAGTTGTTCCTCAACTAACATATTTATAGTATCACATAAAAGACATTGACCCCTCAAAATATTGCATAACCTAAAATAGGTTGTTCTCCTCATTCTTGTTTCTTGAAGGCAACTTTGTTCTGTTCCTAGGAGAATCTGCTTCATTATAGTAGACAAAGGTTTATTCCTAAGGGTGTATGGTCGTCTGGGTTCAAGACAGCGTTGAGAACGTCCTTTGATTAAGAAGCATGAGTATGACCGTTATACATGATTGTTGTTCTTCATCCGAATTAGCATAATTAACCATCTACACCCAAAAATATACACATTATATGTAAGTTCAAAATAGCTCCAGTAAAACAACATTCTTAGAATGGATTCATCATAATAACTTCAATGGCAAATTAACAAAGAGCTATCAAGGTCATTTTTACGATTGTATTGCGTTGAAATATTCCTGATACAGATTAGATCGCCAACATCTAAATCATTCATAACAAAGATGAAGTATTAATATCCGTTTTAAATCTATAAGTTAGACATTGTCTAGATACATTAAAATATATATTCAAGATCAACTTGCGTCAAGCATAAAGGATCTATAAGAATTTATTCGGATTCTTTACTTCAAGATTCCATTGTCATCGACTAATGAATAAATAGAAACAAAAAATAATAGCTCATAGGTACCTTTGGCGCAGCAAGAAGAAGAAATCTGTCCACGCTTAACCTCCGCAAGAAGACAAATTACAGGATATTATAATCCTCTGTCAGGTAAACTTCTACTGGATTGTGACAATCGCACACAGGTTTCTCGATCAGGCAAAGTCAAAACACAAAATTATTCTTGTATACAAAAATATTGAATACTATTTGAGAAGCCGAGAAGGTGCTGGCCAAATACAAAAGGACACTCCAAATCGCACACAAGTTTATCGACGAACGATCAGGCACAAGTCAGAACACAAGTTCTTCTCATAGACAGAGATGTTGAATACTATTTGAGAAGCCGAGAAGGTGCCAGCCAAGTACGAAAGGGCACTCCAGATGCTACCAAGAACACTATCATGGCTCTACAAGACTGTGAAGCCGTGGAAGACGCTTTGACAGTTGGTCTTCTCCAGAGAGGCGCCTTGTCGAGTCGCCAATGGAAACGAGAAATTAGGGAGCCGGTGAGATGCGCTCAGAACTCATTTTCCAAATTTTTTTTTACGGAACCTATTTTAGGGAAGCATATATATATATATATGGCTGGGAATCTAGGGAAAATTAGGAAAATTAAATTCCAGACTTTCAGGAAACCAATCAAGTAAAACTTAAAAAGGAACTCGACTTCCAGTATTTTCAGCACAAATTACATCAAACCAGTCAGAAACATAAAATCTCAGTCGGTTGTGACTATGTAAGGAAGTATGTTAGCCATTTGATCTTTTCCTTGTTGTGGAACAACATTAGTATGAACTGCATAACCTCTCCAAGTAAGATGTACAACAAAAAGGTAAAGAAAGGATTCTTCTCTAGGTTGGAACTTGGTTTAATGTTGGCCAACTAATCTTTACATGTTCTTACTATGTAAGATTTTTTCTGATTACAAAAATATCAATGAGTTGTTGTAGTCCAATGTAAATAGATGAAATACATTAAAGATATGATTTCAAGAACAGATAAAAATAAATGTGCAAGGAAAGATTAACGTACAAGTAGGAGAGTCAGATATTTCATTTAGTACCCTAGTATATTTGGTCACTAATCAGTACTAATTAGCTTCAAAAAATAGATATGCACTATCCTATTTATGTTATACTAGTCTATTCATGTTCTATCTAGTTACTAGTATAACATGATATGCACTATTCTACTGATGTTATACCTTCTCATAGAAAATCTTAATTTTTAAAACTTATTTGCATAACTCGCATATCATCTTTTCTTTGCCCTCCTTTCGGTTGTATTTGACTCATGATAAAGAATAAAAGAAATTATAGTATATAAGAAAGTCTATTGAGGATACTTTTGCACTTTTTTCTTTTATTTTTTATTATAAAGAAGTCATTGTATTCTAATATATACCATAAAAAAGAGAGTGGAATGTTTTGTATGTAAATTTTTATATAAATTTAGTTAGAAATTAGCTATTCTAGTGTAGAAGCAACACAGGAATGTATAAGGGCGTTGGTGTGATTTTCTTTTATTTTAATAATGAAAAAACTCATTCTACTAAGGCTATATAAAAGGTGTATGAGTGGTTGATGTATCAGTTTTTCAATTTACAAACCAATGGTTATTCTACTAAATTTAAAAGTTTATAGGAAGGATTGCATGCAAATTTTTTTTATTTTAGAGTTATTATTTTGTCTTGTGTATCCTAATAAGATTGTATCTACCTCCATAGTAAAAATTGACTCCTACCACTTTCTGCACTCACTTCATCTTTTTGCGTACTAGAGTTGTGTGTGTGGTGCAACCAAGGTCGAGGGAGGTAGACTATGTACTTTTTCTAAGGGCCCATTTGGTTGAGCTGAAAGCAAAGAGTACATGTTGCAAGTACATGTGGTTTCTAATCTTAGGTGTTTGGTTGGACGGGGCTGCAACTCAGTGAAAAGTAACTACACAATTTTGTTGGATGCATTAATATAGGAGGAACTATGACTACGCTCATTTTGGACGCAGTTCATTTTCAACAGAGATTGAATACAACTATAGACGCGAAAGTACCCCTATCATCATGTGCTATCAGTGTAAATGGATAGGCAATGCCTATATGGCTATATCATGTGAACAAATGACAGATTTTACAATCCATTCATTTTTAGTAAACCAACACATCCTGCATAACATCGTAAAACCAAATAAAAACACTATAAAAACATGAGTTCAGAATACACCCAACCAGACAAAACATTCTAGTCTCAATGCATGACATTTTGTTTCCTATTTTGGAACTGTTGGTATGGATTCATTTTCAATCCAACCAGACAGGGCCTAAGGTGAAGTATGAAAGGATATATATCGTGACTTTGTTGGTGCCAGAAAGCAATTATTATTACTTTAGTATTTTATTTTTATTTTTACTATTTTTTTCATCCTTAATATTATGTTTGACATGACATTAATCAAATCAAATTTCAAATGTCTTTTTCTTCCAACCTATCTTACAACATATTACATATTGATGTTGATCTTATCTTTCATTTTTAAGGTGACGCAAGATCATGCTTACAGGCACTAAAGTAATCTAATATTCTCAAATATGTACAATACACAAGATATTCCTAGTACAAAAGAAGAAGATCTAAAAAAATGATTGTTTGGTTATGTGTCAGAAAAAGGAAAAGAAAAATAAATAGAAGAAGTTGTTCCTCAAATGTGCATATAGATATTATAGAAAAGATTAAAGACAAAAAAGAGAGAAATGAAGCAAAAAATCCTCTCAGAGGAAAAGATAGTCTAACTAGTAGCATTTGAATTAGAGATTACACAAATTGTTATGAACGTAGTTGTAACATGTTAGGACAAGGCTTCTTTTGGGTTTCCTTGTAGCCAATATTACACAAGAGTTATTCACAAAGGGAAAAAGGTTGATATAATTTTACTTTATAGCTTACAGATTAATAGATTCTTGACATGGAATTTACTTCAAGATAAACAAATTCACTATATTTTTTATATAAAAATCACCTTTGTTAACTTTGAGATAAGTAAATTCAACTTGTTGGGGAAAAAATAATGGCAAAGACTTTTTCTTAGAGGAAGCTAGATTCTTGATGGAAAAGTATTCACATGGAAGGAACCAAGTAATACGTAAATAAATCTTTATTGAAATAAATTCCTCATAAATATATAAATGTTTGGAGATAAATTCTTACTTGAAGGTGGATAAAGTTATTAAAAGAAGCTATACACTTCACGAGAATAAGTATAATCGAGAAATCCTTTACTTAAGGGGAACAAAAATTTAGTATAGTCTATTACCTAATGTGAATCAAAATAGGGAATTTTTTATTTATAAGAAAATAAATTCTTCATTAAAAGGAAAAAATTTTGTACATATATTGTTTTACTATATGGACATATACTCTTAGTTTAAAAATAGTATCATTCTGATAGAACAAAGGATAAAAAAATGGTGCAGCCAATACTTGAGTGAAAAATAAATTGCTTGGTGGATTTTTCACTTTGTATCTTGCTAAGTCAAGAGAGTAGAGAAATATATATGATTTCCTCTATAATAATTTATCTTTTATTCTAATTCAATATGAAACAACATTAAGAATTATCTCTTCCCTTCCTTGTCATTCCCCATGTACCTTACATTGCCTTAACATCTACACAATAATCAAAGGAATAATAAGTTCATGTTGATTCCAATTCTATAATTTTTAATTCCTCAAAATATCATACTAATTATAATATGACGTTTTTCAAATGTAGGTCTCTCTCCTTTCACATTTTTTCACATGTTCATCTTTCTTTTTAAAATTTCTCTATTATTTCTCACTAACCCAAGTATGATGGTTAGAATAGTCTCTCCAATAACCAACTCTCCTACTTTATCAGGAATTCCTTTCGAATTATCTTTGTAAACTTTCTCATATTATTATTTTTCCTTAATATAACAAATGTCTAGTTAAATTGTGATTTGAAACTACATTTCCTTTCTTCTTATATTTTCTCACTAATATACATCCATTCTACTCTCCACTTTTCTATATTTGTATACACCCTCTTTCCATAACTATTTCTATTTCCATTGTCTACTGAAGCGTAACAAAGTGAAGGAATTTAACTAAACACACACACTCTCTCTCTCTCTTTGCTTACTTTTTGAATTTGATGTATTGGCATCCATCTTTAGAACTCTGTGATAATAAAGATTACATAATTTTTTAGACTCGTGTCAGAAATTTATTCTATTTTTCACATTGTTATTGTATTTTTCTTACGACATCCGCCATTTATCTATATAATCCATTCATTCCCCAACTCCATAGATACAAACTAATCATATATAGGTTTTAAAATCAATTTGAAACATAATTCGACATCATTCAAGCAATGATTGTAACAATTGCCCCAATGCAAATCCCTTGATCAAAATCTTCCAAATAAAGGATGATTTTCTTCTAGAACATAGAAACCTAATAAAATATGATAATTTCTTTTGTGGCAAGAAGTAGGGACTAGGATAGAGATTTGATTAGGATTGGAAATACTATTTCTTATTCTTCTTTTACTTATCCAAAGGGACTCTAAATTGACTTGATAAGGGATCACTTTCAATCAAGGACATTGTAATCCAACAGATAATTACAATAGAGATCAATCTCCCAAATATAACAGGTTTCCAGTCACAACAAGGAGGCTTCCCTTGGGACACATTATCCACCCATGACACATTTTTAAGAACTAGGTAGCTACCTAAGAACATGTTATTCCACAAGGATTAACTATCATAATGTCCACCAACTCTAGGTCTGTCTCACAACTTCTTTGGGTGCCCCCTTTAAATCCTAAACAAACTCCCTTAATTGAAGGACACCCTAAAGTCCAATAAATATATCACCAAATAACACATCACAAATCACCCCTTCTTCTCTCTAGAAGATAGAGAACATAATATCTCTCTCTTCTTTATATTACCCCCTGATTTGTCTAGAATATTGATATTCGCACATGCAAATTTGCTAGGGACAAAGAACTTAACTAAATGTACAACAATCCCACCCACACATTTATAGAATTTATGATAGTATACTTCAATAACGAACCCAAAAGATAATTTACTTAAGAATCATAATACAAAGTAACCACACAAGTATAGTGTATGGTAAAAAGTTGAATTTGGTTTATTACTATTTGATTGTAAAATATAAAAAGGTTGGGTTAAAGTTCTATATATGAAATAGATGAAACACTAGGGTGGGTAGCTTTCAAGACCGCTAACTACATTTGTTGTTTCACTACATCATGATGAGCATGAACATACATATGTTGAGGACAAATAAACCCACGCTTATATAATTAGATTTAAACTAGGACAAATGTTACTCAGAGCATGTGATCGTGTTACCTAAAGGTCATTACCTATCGCCTCAAAAACACTTATATTAAGTTGTAATAAAGGATTTAACATGAAGCAAATGATATTTTATATTTTAGATTTGACTTTCTCTACATCCAAAATCTTCTTAACATACAAAGATGTCATCCAAACTAGATTCACAAACATTAAACATTTGCTTAATAACATCATTGTTCGTATAAGAATAAATATAATAATAAGAATAAAAATGGTAGGGTAGTTCCTGTAGGTATGTATGTCCAGAGAGACATTCATATGATGTTTGTAGTGACATAATATGTAAATTATTTGATTAATAAATAAAGGCAATCTTCCAATTTATTTTGTTTAATTCAGTTATGAGATAATGATGTAACACTATGAATGTCTAGAGAATGATGTTTACTCAATGACGTATGTTTTCAAGTACAAGACTTGAACAATGAGATCATACCAATGTTAAGAGAATCCATATACATTCTCATTATGCCCCTGGTTGGTTGTTATTGTGGAAGGTTGATAGACAATAGTAACACATAAGATCAGAGTGTGAGTTGGTTGATGACGGAATCTCATTAGTCATGATATGGCAATATCAAGCCAAGCACACAGATACATGTTAGAGAATAGTGTATCAGACAGATCCACCATGAGACTGACACATGGAAGCCATTACCATGGTAGTCATAGACAACTCTCATAGTGATGGTGGTGATTGTGGTTCTCATACCTAGAGTCGCTACACTTATCACATGTCATTCGGTATGCTTTGACATCATCAAACATAATCCTAAAATAAGGCTATTATAAAGGTGAAGATTGGGTGACTGCGACACATGGGGATAGATTGTGAGTGATGTAGATGAGATTCTTCCCTCCTATAGGAGCATGATATCCTAGGCCTCTTTATTAGAGAGACTAAGAAATGCATGGCCATGAATATGTGAGTCATTATGTGATATTGAACTTACATATATCTGAGACAGTCTCCTCTGGTTCAAGATATAAGATTGAATGTTGAAGAGGATGACTACTCCATACCTCGAGTTCAATCTGGATATCAATGACGAAGCCCAAAACTACAGATTTGGGATCCGAGTGTAGGAATTGTGGGATAGCCACCCCTCTTACCTACACAATTTTTCTTTCTCAATTTTTGCATAGTAAAAATCGTTTAAATTTCTTCAACTATAGTTTTATTCTTCCTCTAACTGTTTAAATTTAATTTCCCTCATTTACATCATATAGATATTTTACTATAATAATAATAATTATTAGTATTATTACAAATGCATTTATTTTTGTGACACCCTTTGTCACACAAAGCGAGATTACTCAAAACCAAACATGGAATTAACACTAAACAAGCGGATTACCAGAAAATGCAAGAAATTAAAACTGTTTTCATAACCATGCATCAAGTTGAACTCATCACGTTTGAAGCCATAATCTGGAGTCAGTTGTATTTCATTCATATCAAAAGGAGTTACACAACATTGTTTACTGGCTAACTAGCCACAATCTATTACATGTGATAACCTTCTCAAGTACACAAACCATCTCTGTACAATCATAGTATAGACTCAAAAACTCAAACTGATGTACAACGCCAATAAAACACCCTCAAGGACCTAAGTGTACATGGACGACACATAAGACTCTATTACTAGACACTAGATGCACATCATGATCCAACAGATACATCACCTCAGAATGTTTGTCTCAACAACACGAGCTCTATCCCGGCATGCATGTCCACCTAAAAGATGTGGAAACCCACGGAGTGAGACTAAATTCACAATGAGAGTTATAACTCCCCACCAACATCTATTAAAAATATAGATAGCTACACAAGAGATTATACTATTAATAGATAAACAGAGCAAATAATATTCTAAAAAGGAATATGAAGAACATCTATATTTTTTATCCATAGAAATATACAAAAGCAGAGCAAGGTCTCAACCAATGTTTCATATTTGATCCTAAGAAAATATACTGCACAGCTGATTACATATTATATTATGGCTCCAGGATTTGAGTCATACCACCCAAATCCAAACAACTACTACTAAGTCAAAATTAGTGCCATATAAGGTCTTTGGAAGAGCCAGAATCCATGACCTCATCAAACCTTGTGGTCAGTACATGAGTACATAGCAAAGACATACCAGTCAATTGCAACATGTGACATATAGTCAATAGTGAAAGTCCTAGACCACCTTGGTATAGGTAATGACACTATGAAACTGAGCTATGGCCTTCAGCCTCACTCCTTCTAGGGTATGGCCCGTAGCCAATCCTGTGAAACCACATAAGCAACATATCACTGAGCTACAGCCCGCAGCCGCACTCCTTCCAGGGTATGGCCCAAAGCCAATCATGTGAATGCATATACTCAACTGTATGTGACTCTAGACTTCCTCTAAGGGAAAGCCCATTTCACCATCCAGCAAGTGTTAACACTATGATGGATCTATGGCATAGGGTAAAACTACATGATTAGGTTCCACTTGATTAGTTAAGCATGTTTAAATGTCTTTTATCATCAATCAAGTTACAATGTATAAAATCATGACAAACTCTACAAAGATAAGAGCATGATACACTCCCATAAGATATAAATATATAGGGTGTGAGGTTGTCACACTACCACCAAATGATGCATGTATTGTTGCTATTCACACCATCATCAACAAGACCACAAATCAGGGGATACCAATCCCTCAACTCATCATTGGGAAAAGTCATCTCATATCATGCAACAAGCCACTGCCAGGTCATAGGATCCATTCACATTATTCATGTATCACAAGTGCCTCAACATGCCTCACAAGGGCATATCCAACATGTGCCATATCATAATCACCATAGCCTGTACTAGCTATGATTATGAAGCTCATAACACCTGCATGGTTAGAAGTTCATAAAAAAGAGAGATAATCACATACCCTTATAGCCATTCCATGAGAGAGAAACATGCAAGCCTCATTGAACATTATTAGGGTCAGGGTTTCTTCTTAGCCGAATAGGGTTTACAAAGATAGGTTCCACCGTCAACCCTAGATTCACTACCTCCCATCATATTGGAGTATATTAGGATTAAAGAACATCATCAATTAACAATACAAGTTCATCATGTCAACAACACTAGGTGACACTATAATATACATATATATGTAGACAATATCGTGGTGTTATGTGCACATCACAACCACATAGTAACTAGGCGTCACGACCTCGTGCTGACTAGGCATTGCGATCTCGCACTGAATAGGTGTCATGATCCCACATCGACTAGGCATCACGACCACCATCCCACCTAGTGTCGCGACCACGACAAGGTATGGTGTTGTGATCATCACCAACACAGACGTCTCGATCAGAAACAGTACACGGTGACGCGACCCTAAGATGACATAGCATCATGAACGCTACTACATAATAATGTCGCACCCGTGACAGAGCATTGAACAAACCACATCAAAGCATGGCATTACAATGGGTTGTTTTGGCCATCAACATGGTCAAAACAAGAACATGCAACCTAACCATAATTGAAAACAAGGAGTCTTGATCCCAAAGCAGCAAGAAAGCACATGGCTCAAACCTAAACATTGAGGCTTAAAACTATCTTGGTTGAAATAAGATCCAACAATGGAAGACCAAGCACCATCAAGGTTTAACTCAAGGATCCAAGACTAGAAAACCCTAAAAAAACACTATGGAGATCATCTAATAAAAACCACTCAGAAAAGAGAAAGTTGAACCTCAACTCATGAGGAAAACATCCAAAACACCAAAGAAAACATAAGGGCCGAAACTTATCTTGGTGATAAGACCCAAGCTTATATCGCATGTATCAAGATCACCTTAACTGACACATGATCAAATCAGTTACATTAATTTTAGGGTTTAAGAGAAAGAGTGATCCAAATGAAAATACTACATACTCTTGAACCTTAAATTCATGATAACATCAACTAGATCATTAATATCATAACTAGAGGTGAAATTAGTAATTTACAGCAAGGAAAACCACCATCCTCAAGGAGAGGAACTTCACTCAAAATCGGTCACTAGAAACCTTAAAACTTGTATCATAAAATCATCGTGAAAGGTCTTTATGCAAGAGAGAAAAGACCACATTTGACACTTCCAAAATAGAACCTAGACTCCATGATACATCAAGGAACATAGACCTCATGTGTGTGACAAAAACCAAGATCAAAACATGGGAATTAAAACACCATAATACATCCATCCTCCAATTTGGGTACTTAACAATAGAGTTTTGTAACATATAGCATCATCAACCCTAGGTGTATTGTTTACCACTTTCTTAGATCATATGAGAGTCATGTATTTAGTTTAGAGTGAAGAATTATGGTATCCAAATAGTATCATACATGTATCTTCATGTATTCAAGTATGTGTGTTAACCACATATTATGTATAGGTGTTCATCCATACCACCTACAAGTGTTGCGACCCACCAACATCTAGGTCACGACCATACATATAACCAAGGGTATTGACCTGTCCTAGCCATGTGATACGGACATAGCACACCCCCTTATCGTGACCTCAACCTCTCTTGTACTTATCACCACCACAATAGCCCAACTAGGGTTAGTGTTAGGTCAATATACAAAGCCTAAGCACCACTTTCATCATCTAACGACCACCCATGAAACTATGGTCACAACCCTTCACCTTTACTATGATTTTGACTTGCGCCCAACAGTTAGAAGGTCAACCACCTATGTCATGTCACGAACGCAACAAAATCTAAGCCAAACTGGTCCATAAGGACATGGTTTCAACCGCTACAAGAAAAGGTATCGACCTACCATTCAAGAGGCTAACATGTTACGACCATGTTGACCCAAAGCTAAGGTATCGACCACAACACTTAAGGGATAGCGACCCCACAAGGTCAAGACCATCCCCAACACATCCCCAAGGTTGAAACAGGAAGGAAACATATCTGGAACGGCAAGCAACACCATGGAATGCCTCCATCATCAAGGTGGAAAACTTCACACAAGATGATCACCAAGAACCGTAAACTTATACCAAGAGAACCCCATGAAAGCATCACATGCAGGGATGGAGAACCATGTCTATCATACTCAAAATAGAACCTAAAACACCCTAAGGTATAAAGGTACATGAATCACCAAAGAACATGCTCAAGATCATAACCTAAATATGAAGAAAAGCCACCATTATCTCATAGTTATCAAAAATCAGGTATACAATTAGGGTTTGTGATTCTTATCAAACCAAACCAGATTTTCTCCACCAACTAGATCTAGAGATCATCATTATCTACTAACATGATAAGGGAACATTTTAGAGAGAGAAAACAGCAACATGCAAATAAAATTAAGAGTGTTAATAATAGAGGAGGGTGGAAAGTTATAAAACTTGCCTTAAGGAGGTCAACACCAAGGATCCTTGAGCTTCAAGGTTCCAAGATCCAAGCACACGATCCAAAAGTTGAAGAAGATCCACCAAAGTTCACACTTTCAGCCACAATAACAACTCCAATAGAAGAAGATGCCAAGGTCAAGATAGCCCAATAAAAGGAGAAAGAAAGGAAACCCTAACCGAACCAAGGAAGAAGAAGGAGGAAAAGGTGAAAGAACTTCATCCCACCATGGCCCATGACCTTAGAGATGAGGGTTTCTTCCTCAAGAATGACAATCAGATCCAAGCATGGTCCATGACCAAGAAAAGGGAAGAAGATGGAGTAGAGTTTCCAAGTAAAACATTGCAAAAGAATAGGATATACTTGCCAAGGCTGAAGATGAGGAAGGATCACCACATGCAAGGGATCCGATCACCAAAGCTCCAAGGATCAACCCTTCTTTGCTCCACCAAGATCCAAGGATGAGAAAAAGAGAGGGAGGAAGGAGGACCAAAAGGTTCACTTGCAAGAATAAGAAAGGTTTATATACCAAAGGAGGAGGGGGTAGGGTGGAGATGAGGTGTCAACACCTAAAAGCACCAAGGAGACACTTGTTCACTCAAGAAACCAACATGCAACCACTTAAACCTTGCATGAACGAGATGGTGATAAAATCTATGTTGGGTATCAACCTACTTAGGTCCCCAACAGGTGGTCTAGGTCTGAACATCTCCTAGAGGTCGAAACAAGGGCCAAACATCAAGGTTAGGTCAAAACATGTTCATCACCTTCATGGAGGTCGAAGCACAAAATAACAAGCCTCTAGGTCAGGGTTTCTTCTTAGCCGTTCCATGAGAGAGAAACATGCAAGCCTCATTGAACATTATTAGGGTCAGGGTTTCTTCTTAGCCGAATAGGGTTTACAAAGATAGGTTCCACCGTCAACCCTAGATTCACTACCTCCCATCATATTGGAGTATATTAGGATTAAAGAACATCATCAATTAACAATACAAGTTCATCATGTCAACAACACTAGGTGACACTATAATATACATATATATATGTAGACAATATCGTGGTGTTATGTGCAAATCACAACCACATAGTAACTAGGCATCACGACCTCGTGCTGACTAGGCATTGCGATCTCGCACTGAATAGGTGTCATGATCCCACATCGACTAGGCATCACGACCACCATCCCACCTAGTGTCGCGACCACGACAAGGTATGGTGTTGTGATCATCACCAACACAGACGTCTCGATCAGAAACAGTACACGGTGACGCGACCCTAAGATTACATAGCATCATGAACGCTACTACATAATAATGTCGCACCCGTGACAGAGCATTGAACAAACCACATCAAAGCATGGCATTACAATGGGTTGTTTTGGCCATCAACATGGTCAAAACAAGAACATGCAACCTGACCATAATTGAAAACAAGGAGTCTTGATCCCAAAGCAGCAAGAAAGCACATGGCTCAAACCTAAACATTGAGGCTTAAAACTATCTTGGTTGAAATAAGATCCAACAATGGAAGACCAAGCACCATCAAGGTTTAACTCAAGGATCCAAGACTAGAAAACCCTAAAAAAAACACTATGGAGATCATCTAATAAAAACCACTCAGAAAAGAGAAAGTTGAACCTCAACTCATGAGGAAAACATCCAAAACACCAAAGAAAACATAAGGGCCGAAACTTATCTTGGTGATAAGACCCAAGCTTATATCGCATGTATCAAGATCACCTTAACTGCCACATGATCAAATCGGTTACATTAATTTTAGGGTTTAAGAGAAAGAGTGATCCAAATGAAAATACTACATACTCTTGAACCTTAAATTCATGATAACATCAACTAGATCATTAATATCATAACTAGAGGTGAAATTAGTAATTTACAGCAAGGAAAACCACCATCCTCAAGGAGAGGAACTTCACTCAAAATCGGTCACTAGAAACCTTAAAACTTGTATCATAAAATCATCGTGAAAGGTCTTTATGCAAGAGAGAAAAGACCACATTTGACACTTCCAAAATAGAACCTAGACTCCATGATACATCAAGGAACATAGACCTCATGTGTGTGACAAAAACCAAGATCAAAACATGGGAATTAAAACACCATAATACATCCATCCTCCAATTTGGGTACTTAACAATAGAGTTTTGTAATCAACCCTAGGTGTATTGTTTACCACTTTCTTAGATCATATGAGAGTCATGTATTTAGTTTAGAGTGAAGAATTATGGTATCCAAATAGTATCATACATGTATCTTCATGTATTCAAGTATGTGTGTTAACCACATATTATGTATAGGTGTTCATCCATACCACCTACAAGTGTTGCGACCCACCAACATCTAGGTCACGACCATACATATAACCAAGGGTATTGACCTGTCCTAGCCATGTGATACGGACATAGCACACCCCCTTATCGTGACCTCAACCTCTCTTGTACTTATCACCACCACAATAGCCCAACTAGGGTTAGTGTTAGGTCAATATACAAAGCCTAAGCACCACTTTCATCATCTAACGACCACCCATGAAACTATGGTCACAACCCTTCACCTTTACTATGATTTTGACTTGCGCCCAATAGTTAGAAGGTCAACCACCTATGTCATGTCACGAACGCAACAAAATCTAAGCCAAACTGGTCCATAAGGACATGGTTTCAACCGCTACAAGAAAAGGTATCGACCTACCATTCAAGAGGCTAACATGTTACGACCATGTTGACCCAAAGCTAAGGTATCGACCACAACACTTAAGGGATAGCGACCCCACAAGGTCAAGACCATCCCCAACACATCCCCAAGGTTGAAACAGGAAGGAAACATATCTGGAACGGCAAGCAACACCATGGAATGCCTCCATCATCAAGGTGGAAAACTTCACACAAGATGATCACCAAGAACCGTAAACTTATACCAAGAGAACCCCATGAAAGCATCACATGCAGGGATGGAGAACCATGTCTATCATACTCAAAATAGAACCTAAAACACCCTAAGGTATAAAGGTACATGAATCACCAAAGAACATGCTCAAGATCATAACCTAAATATGAAGAAAAGCCACCATTATCTCATAGTTATCAAAAATCAGGTATACAATTAGGGTTTGTGATTCTTATCAAACCAAACCAGATTTTCTCCACCAACTAGATCTAGAGATCATCATTATCTACTAACATGATAAGGGAACATTTTAGAGAGAGAAAACAGCAACATGCAAATAAAATTAAGAGTGTTAATAATAGAGGAGGGTGGAAAGTTATAAAACTTGCCTTAAGGAGGTCAACACCAAGGATCCTTGAGCTTCAAGGTTCCAAGATCCAAGCACACAATCCAAAAGTTGAAGAAGATCCACCAAAGTTCACACTTTCAGCCACAATAACAACTCCAATAGAAGAAGATGCCAAGGTCAAGATAGCCCAATAAAAGGAGAAAGAAAGGAAACCCTAACCGAACCAAGGAAGAAGAAGGAGGAAAAGGTGAAAGAACTTCATCCCACCATGGCCCATGACCTTAGAGATGAGGGTTTCTTCCTCAAGAATGACAATCAGATCCAAGCATGGTCCATGACCAAGAAAAGGGAAGAAGATGGAGTAGAGTTTCCAAGTAAAACATTGTAAAAGAATAGGATATACTTGCCAAGGCTGAAGATGAGGAAGGATCACCACATGCAAGGGATCCGATCACCAAAGCTCCAAGGATTAACCCTTCTTTGCTCCACCAAGATCCAAGGATGAGAAAAAGAGAGGGAGGAAGGAGGACCAAAAGGTTCACTTGCAAGAATAAGAAAGGTTTATATACCAAAGGAGGAGGGGGTAGGGTGGAGATGAGGTGTCAACACCTAAAAGCACCAAGGAGACACTTGTTCACTCAAGAAACCAACATGCAACCACTTAAACCTTGCATGAACGAGATGGTGATAAAATCTATGTTGGGTATCGACCTACTTAGGTCCCCAACAGGTGGTCTAGGTCTGAACATCTCCTAGAGGTCGAAACAAGGGCCAAACATCAAGGTTAGGTCAAAACATGTTCATCACCTTCATGGAGGTCGAAGCACAAAATAACAAGCCTCTAGGTCAGGGTTTCTTCTTAGCCATTCCATGAGAGAGAAACATGCAAGCCTCATTGAACATTATTAGGGTCAGGGTTTCTTCTTAGCCGAATAGGGTTTACAAAGATAGGTTCCACCGTCAACCCTAGATTCACTACCTCCCATCATATTGGAGTATATTAGGATTAAAGAACATCATCAATTAACAATACAAGTTCATCATGTCAACAACACTAGGTGACACTATAATATACATATATATGTAGACAATATCGTGGTGTTATGTGCAAATCACAACCACATAGTAACTAGGCATCACGACCTCGTGCTGACTAGGCATTGCGATCTCGCACTGAATAGGTGTCATGATCCCACATCGACTCGGCATCGCGACCACCATCCCACCTAGTGTCGCGACCACGACAAGGTATGGTGTTGTGATCATCACCAACACAGACGTCTCGATCAAAAACAGTACACGGTGACGCGACCCTAAGATGACATAGCATCATGAACGCTACTACATAATAATGTCGCACCCGTGACAGAGCATTGAACAAACCACATCAAAGCATGGCATTACAATGGGTTGTTTTGGCCATCAACATGGTCAAAACAAGAACATGCAACCTGGCCATAATTGAAAACAAGGAGTCTTGATCCCAAAGCAGCAAGAAAGCACATGGCTCAAACCTAAACATTGAGGCTTAAAACTATCTTGGTTGAAATAAGATCCAACAATGGAAGACCAAGCACCATCAAGGTTTAACTCAAGGATCCAAGACTAGAAAACCCTAAAAAAAACACTATGGAGATCATCTAATAAAAACCACTCAGAAAAGAGAAAGTTGAACCTCAACTCATGAGGAAAACATCCAAAACACCAAAGAAAACATAAGGGCCGAAACTTATCTTGGTGATAAGACCCAAGCTTATATCGCATGTATCAAGATCACCTTAACTGACACATGATCAAATCGGTTACATTAATTTTAGGGTTTAAGAGAAAGAGTGATCCAAATGAAAATACTACATACTCTTGAACCTTAAATTCATGATAACATCAACTAGATCATTAATATCATAACTAGAGGTGAAATTAGTAATTTACAGCAAGGAAAACCACCATCCTCAAGGAGAGGAACTTCACTCAAAATCGGTCACTAGAAACCTTAAAACTTGTATCATAAAATCATCGTGAAAGGTCTTTATGCAAGAGAGAAAAGACCACATTTGACACTTCCAAAATAGAACCTAGACTCCATGATACATCAAGGAACATAGACCTCATGTGTGTGACAAAAACCAAGATCAAAACATGGGAATTAAAACACCATAATACATCCATCCTCCAATTTGGGTACTTAACAATAGAGTTTTGTAACATATAGCATCATCAACCCTAGGTGTATTGTTTACCACTTTCTTAGATCATATGAGAGTCATGTATTTAGTTTAGAGTGAAGAATTATGGTATCCAAATAGTATCATACATGTATATTCATGTATTCAAGTATGTGTGTTAACCACATATTATGTATAGGTGTTCATCCATACCACCTACAAGTGTTGCGACCCACCAACATCTAGGTCACGACCATACATATAACCAAGGGTATTGACCTGTCCTAGCCATGTGATACGGACATAGAACACCCCCTTATCGTGACCTCAACCTCTCTTGTACTTATCACCACCACAATAGCCCAACTAGGGTTAGTGTTAGGTCAATATACAAAGCCTAAGCACCACTTTCATCATCTAACGACCACCCATGAAACTATGGTCACAACCCTTCACCTTTACTATGATTTTGACTTGCGCCCAATAGTTAGAAGGTCAACCACCTATGTCATGTCACGAACGCAACAAAATCTAAGCCAAACTGGTCCATAAGGACATGGTTTCAACCGCTACAAGAAAAGGTATCGACCTACCATTCAAGAGGCTAACATGTTACGACCATGTTGACCCAAAGCTAAGGTATCGACCACAACACTTAAGGGATAGCGACCCCACAAGGTCAAGACCATCCCCAACACATCCCCAAGGTTGAAACAGGAAGGAAACATATCTGGAATGGCAAGCAACACCATGGAATGCCTCCATCATCAAGGTGGAAAACTTCACACAAGATGATCACCAAGAACCGTAAACTTATACCAAGAGAACCCCATGAAAGCATCACATGCAGGGATGGAGAACCATGTCTATCATACTCAAAATAGAACCTAAAACACCCTAAGGTATAAAGGTACATGAATCACCAAAGAACATGCTCAAGATCATAACCTAAATATGAAGAAAAGCCACCATTATCTCATAGTTATCAAAAATCAGGTATACAATTAGGGTTTGTGATTCTTATCAAACCAAACCAGATTTTCTCCACCAACTAGATCTAGAGATCATCATTATCTACTAACATGATAAGGGAACATTTTAGAGAGAGAAAACAGCAACATGCAAATAAAATTAAGAGTGTTAATAATAGAGGAGGGTGGAAAGTTATAAAACTTGCCTTAAGGAGGTCAACACCAAGGATCCTTGAGCTTCAAGGTTCCAAGATCCAAGCACACGATCCAAAAGTTGAAGAAGATCCACCAAAGTTCACACTTTCAGCCACAATAACAACTCCAATAGAAGAAGATGCCAAGGTCAAGATAGCCCAATAAAAGGAGAAAGAAAGGAAACCCTAACCGAACCAAGGAAGAAGAAGGAGGAAAAGGTGAAAGAACTTCATCCCACCATGGCCCATGACCTTAGAGATGAGGGTTTCTTCCTCAAGAATGACAATCAGATCCAAGCATGGTCCATGACCAAGAAAAGGGAAGAAGATGGAGTAGAGTTTCCAAGTAAAACATTGCAAAAGAATAGGATATACTTGCCAAGGCTGAAGATGAGGAAGGATCACCACATGCAAGGGATCCGATCACCAAAGCTCCAAGGATCAACCCTTCTTTGCTCCACCAAGATCCAAGGATGAGAAAAAGAGAGGGAGGAAGGAGGACCAAAAGGTTCACTTGCAAGAATAAGAAAGGTTTATATACCAAAGGAGGAGGGGGTAGGGTGGAGATGAGGTGTCAACACCTAAAAGCACCAAGGAGACACTTGTTCACTCAAGAAACCAACATGCAACCACTTAAACCTTGCATGAACGAGATGGTGATAAAATCTATGTTGGGTATCAACCTACTTAGGTCCCCAACAGGTGGTCTAGGTCTGAACATCTCCTAGAGGTCGAAACAAGGGCCAAACATCAAGGTTAGGTCAAAACATGTTCATCACCTTCATGGAGGTCGAAGCACAAAATAACAAGACTCTAGGTCAGGGTTTCTTCTTAGCCGTTCCATGAGAGAGAAACATGCAAGCCTCATTGAACATTATTAGGGTCAGGGTTTCTTCTTAGCCGAATAGGGTTTACAAAGATAGGTTCCACCGTCAACCCTAGATTCACTACCTCCCATCATATTGGAGTATATTAGGATTAAAGAACATCATCAATTAACAATACAAGTTCATCATGTCAACAACACTAGGTGACACTATAATATACATATATATGTAGACAATATCGTGGTGTTATGTGCAAATCACAACCACATAGTAACTAGGCATCACGACCTCATGCTGACTAGGCATTGCGATCTCGCACTGAATAGGTGTCATGATCCCACATCGACTAGGCATCGCGACCACCATCCCACCT
Organism: Alisma plantago-aquatica; assembly: GCA_963693085.1. Lineage (NCBI taxonomy): Eukaryota > Viridiplantae > Streptophyta > Magnoliopsida > Alismatales > Alismataceae > Alisma > Alisma plantago-aquatica. The sequence continues at coordinate 551,948,256 of OY856414.1, read as the reverse complement.
AGTGTCGCGACCACGACAAGGTATGGTGTTGTGATCATCACCAACACAGACGTCTCGATCAAAAACAGTACACGGTGACGCGACCCTAAGATGACATAGCATCATGAACGCTACTACATAATAATGTCGCACCCGTGACAGAGCATTGAACAAACCACATCAAAGCATGGCATTACAATGGGTTGTTTTGGCCATCAACATGGTCAAAACAAGAACATGCAACCTGACCATAATTGAAAACAAGGAGTCTTGATCCCAAAGCAGCAAGAAAGCACATGGCTCAAACCTAAACATTGAGGCTTAAAACTATCTTGGTTGAAATAAGATCCAACAATGGAAGACCAAGCACCATCAAGGTTTAACTCAAGGATCCAAGACTAGAAAACCCTAAAAAAAACACTATGGAGATCATCTAATAAAAACCACTCAGAAAAGAGAAAGTTGAACCTCAACTCATGAGGAAAACATCCAAAACACCAAAGAAAACATAAGGGCCTGTAGTAGGAGTAGAGCATGTAGTAGGAGACACGATAGGTACTGTCTGGTAAGTGGCAGTCTGAGATGCCTGCCACTTTTTCATTGCTTCTTCGAGTTTCCTATCAAATAGCTTATCTACCTATACATGGATAAAAGAAACGTCAAATTCTAATTATTGAATTCTACCTATACATGGATAAAAATATGTTACCTCTTCTTGTGAAAGTCCCACTTTTGGGACATGTTCGCGCTGGGATGGCCCAAAAAAAGTTTTGATGCCCACACCAGCGCTTGCAGCCCTAACACGTCCAGGATGCTCTGGGTTACCCAGAGCAACTGTCAATTCATCCCTCGTGCCCTCAGGGATGAACTTGCCTTGTTTCCTCAGCTCGTGCAGCTCCCACTAATCGCCAAAACAAAAATTTGTAATTAAATAAACACCACAAATAATCAATATTCGAACGATTGCTGTAAGAGTTGTATTTTACCATTTTTGCAGCCGCCTCAGCAGTTGCGTGCTTCCTTATTTCTCCCTTCTTATTTTGCCTCCCAGCTATCCAGACATCATGACGAGGCATAGGTGTGCTACCTATAGTGGAGGACTCCTGAGTAGCAGCAGACTGAGTAGTAGCCTCATACTGTAGTCTTTGGCGAATGCCTGCATACCCCTTTGGACCCATTGTGTGGTCATGCACATTTAGTGCATGCCTTGATCTTTGTGCCTCACTGAGGGCCTAGTTAGTATGCACATTAATGATTTGGTTAGTAACAGTAAATGTTAATCTTGAATAGGTGAATACAACATATATTAATGAGATTGGGACTGACACCTAATACCTTGAATTCATCAATTTGTCTTGAAGCAACAAACGCGTCCCATTCTTCTTTGTCCAGGAAGTTCCACTGTTCAGTGGTTGTCTTCTTCCTCTTGTCAGCTTATTTTATGTATTCTCAGGTGAGATTTGTCCTATAGTTCCTTAGGACTCTCCCAGAGCGTTACATCATGCATTTACGATGCAACTTTTCATCCAATTCAAATATACTCTGCAAAATAGAATTGCTATTAACTAGTATCCAAAAAATTAGTAATCTACAAAATAGAATTGCAAATTAATAATAAATCACACATAAATCCTTCCATATTACGTCTTTCTTCTCCTTAGAAACTTTATGCCAAGAATCTATCTTACAACCGCAATGGCTACGAGTAACATACCCAAGATATGAAACAAATGAATTGTGATTCATACCAGATGCATTTCCTGCATTATCAGAATCCACAACAAGTTTGGGTCCATTGCCCTTTTGCGCTATTAACTTATTCATCATAGTGATGCCCCTTCTCTTGTCAACGTTTTGGTGTTGCTGATCAAGTGCCTCAAGTGCTTCAGATGGTACATGTGCATCATCAACCTAAAATTTGACAAAATAAACACATTTACAAGATATAACTATAAATGGACATATAGATATAAATATATGATATATTTTTAAAACTTACATTGTGAGGTGGCGCATTGATGTCCTCACCCTCACGGTAATCATCAACACGGTCATCAGGAGAATGCTCAGCCATCTGAAAATTCACATTCACATTGTAAAGTTCACATTGTAAAGTAATTCAATTTGTAAAGCTCACATTATAAAGTTCACATTCACATTGTAAAGTAATTCACATTGTAAAGTTCACATTATAAAGTAATTCACATTGTAAAATTCACATTGTAAAGTTCACATTCACATTGTAAAGTTCACATTGTAAAGCTCACATTGTAAAGTTCACATTCACATTGTAAAGTAATTCACATTGTAAAGTTCACATTATAAAGTAATTCACATTGTAAAATTCACATTGTAAAGTTCACATTCACATTGTAAAGTTCACATTCAGAAAAATAAAACATATAAAAAATATAAACATGCCTCTAATATTGCGATTTTTTATCAATTAACAATCCTTCATTGTGATCTCCGCGCACATACAAGTCATCATTAGCTTCAATATTTGCTGGTGTTGGAAACCCAACCGAGAATGGACTGGAGTCATCATACTTATCATAGTACTGTTCTACATCTATAGGATCTTCAATGAATTGTCTTTTACCATGAAGAACAACCGACCATTTATCATTTGCAGGATCATCGATATAAAATATTTGTTTCGCATGTGATGCCAATATGAATGGTTCATCCTTCTCGCCAATCTTTTCAAAGTTCACTAAAGTGAAACCCAATTCATCCACTATAACTCCTTTGGTGTTATCAACCCAATTACATTTGAAGAGCGGAATTCTGAAATCTATGTAGTCAAACTCCCATATGTCTTCAATGACACCGTAATATGACATTTTAGCTTCACGTGGACTCTTATCATTTGCACTTGCAAAAAACATAGTCGATGCTTGAAGGGTGACCCCACTATTTTGGATGACACTCTTATCATCTTGGCACTTTGTGTAATATGTGAATCCATTAATGTCATACCCTTTATAAGACATAACAGTCAATTTTTGTTTAAAGGCGAGGCATTTGATAATTTCAGTAATATCATCTGGTGTTTGAGATAGTTGATGTAAGACTTTATTTTCAAACCACTTAATAAATGTCTTGTTATGCTCTCTAGCAAGCCACATTGTATTGGCTCGAGGATATTATCTCTTGATGAAATTGGTATGTTCCTCGATATAAACGTTCACTTCATCCATGTTGTGTAAAATATACAAGTGACCTTGTTCCAACTGCTCACGGCTGATTACTTTCACACGTGATCCCAAAATTCCTTTGCCAAATTGCTCGTCAATATTCTTGTCATTATCAGGAGTGTCATTACCACTGAGAAAGTCATTGCAAAATTCCATAACCTCTCTCGCCACATAACCCTCGATAATACTCCCTTCAGTCTGATAACGGTTTTGAACATCACTTTTAAAAACACTCATGTATCGTTCAAAGGGATACATCCAATACAAGAAAACTGGTCCCAACATTTTCACTTCCCTAGTCAAGTGGACAACAAGATGTACCATGATATCAAAGAATGACGGAGGAAAATACATCTCAAGCTGACATAGGGTAACAACCACTTCTCTTTGCAATTTATCGAGAGTATCAGGGTCAATAACTTTGCTGCACAGACTGTTGAAAAAGAAACAAAGTCTGGTGATTGCAAACCTTACATGCTTCGACAATATAGATCTAATTGCCAAAGGCAATATTTGTTGCATTAGAGTGTGACAATCATGAGATTTAAGACCTATCAACTTCAGATCTTTCATTGATACCAATATACGGATGTTGGATGAGTAACCCTGTGGCACCTTAACATTTACCAAACAATCACAAAAAGCTTTCTTCTCCTTTCTAGACAATGTGTAACAAGCGGGAGGTAAGTATGTTCTCCGATTTCCCATTTCACAAAATTCTGTTAATTGTGACCTTATTCCCATTTCACGTAGGTCCAGTCTGGATTTTATCCCATCTTTAGTCTTACCTGGTATATTCAACAAAGTACTAATGACACTATCACAGACATTTTTCTCAACGTGCATGACATCAATACAATGCCTGACTGTCAAAGAACTCCAATAAGGAAGATCCCAAAATATTAACTTCTTCTTGAATAAAGATTTGTCACTCCGTGTGGCCATAGTACATTGTGATCTCTTACCAAATTCATTGACAAAGTCTTTTACTCTTTCTTAAACAACCTCCCCTGGTATAGGTTTAGGTGCACTCCGTTCCTCATTCAATCCATTGAATGCTTTGCGCTTCCTATGATACGGATGAAACTTTGTAAGAAACCTTCGATGACCGAGATATACAGTCTTACCGCCATATTTTAGTCTTGTTGAATCAGTGTTCTCTGCACATATAGGACACGCTTTAGCTCCTTTGACACTATATCCAGACAAATTCCCATATACTGGAAAGTCATTAATAGTGCAAAACAACATAGCATGCAAATGAAATGTCTCTCTTCGTGAAGCATCATAGGTCATCACACCTTCACCCCAGAGTTTCTTTAAGTCATCAATCAGAGGTTCAATATAAACATCGATGTCATTTTTAGGTTGTTTAGGGCCCGATATCAACAACGACATCATTACATACTTATTTTTCATACACAGTCAGGGAGGAAGATTGTATATAACAAGCATGACTGGCCAAGTGCTATGTTGGCTGCTCAATGTCCCGTACGGATTCATCCCATTTGTACAAAGCCCAAGTCTTAGATTCCTGACTTCTTCACCAAATTCAGGGTACAATAGATCAATCTTCTTCCACTGTGGGGAATCAGACGCATGTCGTAGGATCCCATCATTATTTTTTTTAACATCTGCATGCCACCTCAAATTCTTCACATCTATTGAATTGGAAAACAAGAGTTGAAACTGTGATATTATAGGTAGATACCACATCACCTTGGCAGGAGAACCAATTTTGGACTCCCCCGAAGTCGTCAATTTGTACCGTGACGCACCACATTTTGGACAATCTTTCAAATCCACATAGTCCTTTTGAAATAATACACAATCATTCGGGCATGCGTGTATCTTCTTGGCATCCATTCCCATTGGGCATAACAATTTCTTTACCTGGTATGTTGAGATTGGCAGCTCGTTTCCTTCAGGAAACATTTCTTTCAACAAAGACAATAGTGACGTGAAGCTTTTGTCGCTCCATCTATTGTTAGCTTCTAGCTTATACAATCTCAACACATCGCTAAGCTTCGTAAACTTAGTAAAACCTGTGTATAATGATATCTCAACATCATGCACAATGTTTCTAAAAATGGGAGGTGGATCGGTGTGCTCTACCCCACAACTATCCAACATCGCATCAACGATGTCTACTGGAACTGGTTCATTCACATCTACGTCATCGTAGGCAATTTCTTCTTCCACACAAGCACTGCTATCGACATCCACTGGTTTCGGGTTTGAAATCTCTCCATGCCAGTGCCATTATGTATAGCCTTGTATAATCCCGTTGCACATGACATGACTTTTGATTTCGTCACCAGTGCTGACTTTCAAGTTGTTACCACAATGCCTACATGGACAGTAGAACCTATCTCCAGGTTTTTTCCTATGTTCCTCGGCAAATCTAATAAACTGGTCAAGACCAGAAATAAACTCTGGGGTGCAGCGATTGCGAATGGACATCCATGATCTATCCATTCTATGATCAAAGAGAAATCAAATATACATTACAACAAGATTAGGGTCTAGGGTTAACAGATTAGAGTTTTTGCATGGTTAAAACTTTAGGCCAACAAATACATGTGTTGTCATTCTTATATATAATAAATGTGTACCACCTATCCCATTCTTGAACACCTAATCTCACTAGTAAGTGTATAATGTGTATTAGGTTTTCAAGAAAATTTCAGCAGCATTTCCCCGCTGTTCTCTAAGTACATATGTACTTAGAGAACAAACGGGGAAATGCTGTCAAAATTTTCTTGAAAATCAAATACACATTATACACTTACATCCTAAGTGAGATTAGGTGTTCAAGAACAGTCCCAAACCGGGGACTATCCAAGATTTACTCCTAATGAGTATATCTTGGATGGGTTTCTAGGCCAACAAATACATGTGATGTCATTCTTATATATAATAAATGTGTACCACCTATCCCATTCTTGAAAACCTAATCTTACTAGTAAGTGTATAATGTGTATTGGGTTTTTGAGAAAATTTCGGTAGCATTTCCCTACTGTTCTCTAAGTACATATGTACTTAGAGAACAAACAGGGAAATGCTACCAAAATTTTCTCGAAAACCCAATACACATTATACACTTACATCCTAAGTGAGATTAGGTGTTCAAGAACAGTCCCAAACTGGGGACTATCCAAAATTTACTCCTAATGAGTAAATCTTGGACGGGTTTCTAGGCTAATGAGTACATATCCACTATATGTATTTTCTCACTTACATTGCATCACTCACAATTAGAGCATTATTAAATAATAAATCAAGAATTAAATAGTTGCAAACATGCAATAATTCACAATTAGAGCGATAAGATTCACTTTGTACAAACATACATGGCATAATTCAGGCACAATAGAAGGTGTGGTCATTGACCCGATTCAACAATATAAGAATAATTTTAGAAGAGTAATGTAGCACAACATTATAGGCTATCCGATTATAATTGAGCAATATAGCATAAAATCAACCAACATGGCCGTGCTATGCAGCACGGCCGTGCTGCCCAGCACGACCGTGCCAACTTGCGATTTCACACACCTCGGTCATGGAGCAGGGTACCTGCTTGAGGGCAGAGGAAGAAAAGGAGGAAGAAGAGCAGAGTAGGTACCTTTGGAGGTGTTGGCGGGGAGAGTAGCAGCAGAGAGCAACAGGAGCAGGAGAGCAGGCCGCCGGAGCAAGATAGAAGGTCACCGGAGAAGGAGAGAAGGCCGCCAGAGCTGGGGGCAGAGGGCAAGCGGCGGCGGAGGTGGGCAGAGGACCAACCAAGTGAGCATAGCAGCGTGCGGCTGAAGTAAATGGCGGTGGAGGTGGGGGCAGAGGAGAAATCACCGGAAATCGCCAGACCAAACCCTGGAGTAGCAGCGCGAGACAATGAATGAAACAGATAAAGGAGAAGAGTGGGGCTCACGCGGGTGCTGTTAAGTTATCAATCGGCGTCGGTTATTAAAAACAACCGACACGTAAAACTAAAGGTGTTGGTTATACAAACACACCGACACCTATTCTCAATGATAGTCGTCGGTTTTTACTAGAAAAAAAACCGACGTCTATCTACATATGCCGATTAAAAAATTTGTTCTCGATTAATGACCATAGTCGTCGGTTTCTTTCTCAAACCGACGCTCAAAGGGGTGTGAAAAATTTCCCAGGAAAATGCGCAAAAACCCATAAGCGTCGGTTATTGTAGTAAAACCGACGACCAAAATGTGCCCAATTTCTGTATCGCGAATAACCTTTCGTCGTCGATTTTTTAGTAAATAACCGACGCCATATGTCAAATTTTGGAGGTAATTTTTTTCACATGAAATTTTGGATTTGGCGGTTAATTTTAGGCGTCAGTTTATTATTTGGGAATCGACACCGAATAAAAGCGATACCCGTGTCTGGTCTCCCTTCACATATAGATGTCGGTTTTTTTATTAAACCGACATTTTAGGTTTTAGGTGTCGATTTATTTATACAACCGACGCCTTTAAAAGTGACGTTATAAGCCATTTCTGTAGTAGTGATTGGATGTTATGGCATTTATTCACAACTATTGAATTATGTTTAATCATTTCAAAACTATTGATTGATATGCAGGTTTCACTCTTGAATCATATAACCAAAGGATCTATTAGTTAAGGGATTAATTAAAGAAACTCAGGATACTTAGTTACATTATGGTGTGGTAACACTAACCATCATCTGTTATGAAGCATCATGTCTCCATCAGCTGATGGGGCTAACACTACCATCTTTGAACACTTCTCAGATGTTGAACTTAAAATCACCATTAGTTCATGTCACATGACCTATGGGTTAAGGCCCCACCACGTTTATGATGTGCCACTCTTATCGGTTAACTCAACATCGATCTTATTGATGACTGTATCAACAATCCAACTAACAGGGAAGGGTTTACCAACTGTATTCATTATCATACATAGTTACAACTTATTATATGTCATTTTCCTTTTTTCAACTTGGATTCCTTTCTATCAACATATGAATCATCAAAGTTAAAGCATCTTATTACTTCATTTCTAGTTATTTTCATCATCATGTATGTTTTCTTGTTTTAATACGTTTTCCAACTCCTTCTTAAGAGGTAAACTGTAACATCCTCAATTTCATAGCTAAAGTAAGCCTTTAATGTGGGGTTTTCTAGTAAAGGCATGCCAAGGGATGTAATGAACTAACCATGGCTAGGTACGCAAAAGTTCATAAAATGTGTAATACAAGTCATCTGATCAACCAATACACACATAATGACTTAAATGTGTATGATTGTAGTCAGGTGTAGATAAATATAAATGAAGTATTCTTGTGAACAATAATGTGATGATTATATATAATATGAAGACTTGAGTTACTGGTTTGAACTCTAGACCAATTTAGGTCTCATTATTAAGGAAGTAAAGTAATGTTGGCCTAATGTATCATATAAAAGCTTTCGTTGAGTGAATATTGATTCATGTTTTAGTTCCATAATCGAGAATAGATATTGGACCTTTTGAAAGACCAGGGAATGGTCTGGGGGCCCTAGAACCTTTTTCAATCATGATTGAACCAATTAAGATTCACAAATGGGTCCTTGAAGTACAAAATTGGGAATATAGTATGTATCCCTCATAATAAGTGCTAATAATAATTTTAGTAGATGGCTGATTAGAATATAAGATGGTGGGAGAAATTTTAGAAGATTTTGATTTACTTGGAGGCCTAGGTGATTAAATTAGTAATTAGTTAGTTTTTAATTAAAAAATATTGTTTGGAGTGTCTATGTAATTAATTTGGACCTGATATATTTTCCATAACAAGATAATGGTAATATATCATGTATTGCAAAATTTGAGTTCAAACGGGATCATGTGGTGGGCTGTGGAATTATTTCTATAGATTGGACTTTTGTGTAAAATAAAAATAAAAATAAATATAAAAAAGAGCAATTTCCAGTCCATCGCAGACTGGAGAGTTTGTAAACTGGAAACAGAGTCCCCTTTTGGGGAGGATCCGATACATGAATCCTTGGATGCAAGACCATAAAATAGTGAGGGGTTTGTGTGTGGCGTCTTGTAGATCTAGTATTAGGGTTTGCCCAGCGACTGGTATGGAGAGGGAAGAGAACCGAGGGACAAACTTGGGCAGCCATGGAGTTCACATGGCAACCGTGTAGTTCACCTAGGAAGCCATGGAGATTTGAAGATCTCCAGTACTGAAGCTTGGACCCAACCGCCAGCGATGGGAGCTGAAGGGCGAAGCCATCTAGGTTTTTTTCCCACAAGAAGGTAGTTCGGGGCACTGGGGGATGCGGCTGCCGGACCTATGCGCCACCTACTCTATTTTTGGTCTATAACAGAGGAGCGCAGGTCATAGGAGAAAGATGAAGGGCGACAGGACAATAGATTGGGACCGTTGGATTCCATATTGGCGACGAAAATTCATCATCATTAAGGTAATTTTCAAAAATTCATATCTTGAGCTACAGATCTCAGTTTGGGACAAACAAGATACCTATGGAAAGCTCTTCGAGTGTACTATCCTATAAAAATAGTTCCAAAGTATGATTTTGATGTTTTTATTTATTATATTTTGGGTAGACAAAACTATATAGTTTTGATGTTTTGCCAATTAAAAATAGTAAACGCCCTTAGAAATTCATACAAATTTTACTGAATGTGTATTTTGATATGTTTAACATTAATTCAGATCCTTATTATTAATATATGAACTTTTAGTGGGGTTTTTAATGTAAACCCTAATAAGGGTATTTTGGGTATTTCACCCATGATCTGATTTTTAAATGATCTAATATTTTAATACACGATCTTCCTACATTATATGAATACTTTTCTGGAGATTTGATGAAGTTTCTTGTGTTATTATATTAGTATTTAGTTTTAGATGAGTAGCCATTATGAAAGAATAATAAATGATTATCCTGACACCGTAAGTGTTATATGTATGCCTAATTAGGTCTGATATTAGTAACGTGATGGTATTCTAATTTGATTTCCTAATTGAGTCAATAATTTTTGAATATGTAACTATGTTTGAGAATTGTTCTCATTATAAATAGTATATGTTCATATTAGTGCATGGGACAATTTATGTCTTATTTGAGTATAAAGATAATATTTATTATATAGTATGAGTTTTATTTTATTTTAACGCCAAGATTTATGGTGATTTTATATTAAAGTTATGTTTAGTCTAAATAAGAACCCTAAATTGGTATATATAGTCAGGAAGATGGGGTTTTGAGATTTAAAAATAGAAAGAGGGAACATGTACTTGGACTTATAGAACTTTGATTATATCCAGGTGATTATGATTTGGAATAAGAAATCAAGACTAAGTTAAGGACATCATCAACATAAAAAGTAAGTGGTCCATACCCATGAGTACTCATGTGTTTAAGTTTAGTATGTTAACATGTCTCCTGATAAGACTTTTATAATTTATATGGTTCAATGTTCTAAGATTTTAATGCAAACAAGAATATTTTCATATCTCTATCATTATGTAATTTGAGATATCCAAAATCTCAAATAGATACATGTTGCTCAAAATAGTTGTGACCCATGGACCAAGTCCATGAGAAAGTTAAAGAATCGTGTTCCTACAAGATTTCTTAGAAATGTTCAAAATTAATGAATAAGATTGTAGGATGAGATATGCAAGTAATGTAGCCATACTTAGTTGGTGATTTGGGATAGTTTTGTATTGAGAATTTAAATACACATAGGTTGTTAGGATTTCTCATATTTATAGGCATAACTATGTATTACGATTTCAAGTAGAAACATGCCATTAAGATTTCATACATATGTATAGATATAACAACTAGATTCCTTAGAATGAATAATATCTAGAATTTAATTACAATATAAGAATATGAATTTCAGAATATTAAGACATGGTCTACTTTTAGAAATAAAGGTATTGTTGGGATCACAATGTGTTGTAAAAATGAGTTCATGATGGCATTATAAGATAATGACACATTAATTTATGATTAGGTTGTAATACAATATTTTATAAGATTTCTATTTTGGTATTTAAGGTTTAATATGTAAGTTCATATGTAAAGTTTCAGGGTAACACCATACTTTATAAGAAGGATTGAACCATCTTGTCATAATTGATATTTTTAAATATGTGGTATTTATGATACTTTCATAAGCTTGACTTAAGATACTTTATATACTTATTATTTCTATATTCATGTCAGATCCTTTCTCATAAGACATTAGACTCATTTATGATATAATTGGTATAATAAAGTAATCTTACCAAATAAGAGTTTTAGAATAAAGTTTACCTAGATAATGAGATACATGTTCAAATCTAGCAATGAATTCAGTATAGAACTTAAGAATAAGAGATTTAGATTCAGACTTAAACTACTCACTGTGTGAGTAGCTAGATTTTGAATAAAGATACATGATATGGGTTATAGACCCAATCTCAATTATGTTGTAATTTGAGATACATATCCAAATTCTATAATAGATTCAGTTCAGATTTTAAAGAGCAGAGATTCATATTCAGATTTCAGATTCAAAACTAAGTACGTGTTGAGTACTCAGTTTCAGATAAGTTCAGATTCAGAGTTTAGTAAAGATAGACTTAAGATAATTAATTCAAAACCTTCACATAATACATTATATAATAAGTCCTCATTCAGAGAGTCCCGGGACAATTCAGAGGCATCTTTTGCCAATTTAGAGGAGTGTTTACTCCATTTTAGAGGGCACATTGTGCCAAAAGAGGGTGTGTTGCACCATAGAGGACACTTCGGTATCAATAGAGGGCACGCTGTGCCAACAGAGGGTGCGTTGCACCATAGAGGACACTTCAGTGTCACATAGGAGGACTTATTGTATAATGGTGGCCACAAACAGATAAAAATCATAAGTAAAAGATACTTAATATTAGAGCATGTATATAATCTCATCACGATTATGATGAGAGGAATCCATATAATATATTTATGATCCAGACACTTTGGTGTAGGTCATGAGACCTAGATTATAGGTTTCCAAAAAATATAGAATAGAAAATAAGAGTTTAAAAAATGAGAGATAATATGTTTCTGGATTTTAATCAGAGTTAGATGTTCATTTCATATTTATGATGTTCAAGAATCTTGTGTAATATTTCAGTTCTATAGCAATGTATATTTTAGAATACTCATGCCACTTACTCTAACGTATGTTTTTTCCAATGCATGGTTGGGGACGCGATGTCTGCAGGCTTTTAGAGCGATTGAAGAACAAAGGGACCAGCAAAGGCCTAAGAGACTTTCAAGCTTATCTAGTGGGGTGCCATCTGCCTAGATGATCGTGAGTATTGACATCTTTTTATTATGAACTTATGCATAAACATGATGTAGTTTTATGTTGACAAAAAGCTATGTATGAATCAGTTTTATAGTTTTGCAAAGTGTTTCATTTACTTTTATTGCAATGGTTATCATGTTTATGACACTCCCAGAAAAAAAATGGCTTCCGCTCATGTGATATAAAATTTTGGGTGTTACAATATGGTATCAGAGCAATTTGGTAAATGGCCACTAGGCAAACATGATTCTCATAGTCACCTTAGAGTGAAGAGGTAAGATTAGGGTTTAGGGATAGATTCCATAAGAAGAATGCCATAACCTTGAGTGATTATGAGTCTTAACCTTAGAATAGATTGATATCTTAGAGGTAGAAGTCATCCTTGTTTAGATCTAAAGTAGCAACCTGATCCTAGCTAATGAGGTTTCTTCTCCATTCTTAGTGGTTATGACCAGGCAATTGAGAATTGAAAAGGAATTTCATAAGCGCTAGACTTTTATGCATCTCTCCTTTCTTACTAGCCCATGTGGTATGGGACACATGTGTTAGTGGGTTAGTGAGGGATAGCATGTCAGGATCCCGCATTTCTAGGTATGTGCCTGATCACTACATATCTAGAAATGTAGGAGTTACCTAAAGAACCCAATATTAGACAACCATGTGCAACTAATGTTAGGAAGTCATGATAAGGTTGAGGTAGATGCCCTAAGTATAGAGACAAGTTTAGTTTCATAAACCCTAAGTATGAGTTGAGAAGTAGACCAAGGTAATAGATAATACTCACATAAATCTTTATGAAAATATATTACATATCTCTTTTCATGCAAAAGTTTGAACATAAGTATGCCTTACAATAAATGAAGAGGTAAGCAAAACCCTAAGGTGGGTAGTAGCCTAGAGAAATTTTGAGGAGGAAATTTATTTTAAGGTGGGTAGAATTGTAACATCCTCAATTTCATAGCTAAAGTAAGCCTTTAATGTGGGGTTTTCTAGTAAAGGAATGACAAGGGACGTAATGAACTAACCATGGCTAGGTACGCAAAAGTTCACAAAATGTGTAATACAAGTCATCTGATCAACCAATACACACATAATGACTTAAATGTGTATGATTGTAGTCAGGTGTAGATAAAAATAAATGAATTATTCTTGCGAACAATAATGTGATGATTATATATAATATGAAGACTTGAGTTACTGGTTTGAACTCTAGACCAACTTAGGTCTCATTATTAAGGAAGTAAAGTAATGTTGGCCTAATGTATCATATACAAGTTTCCATTGAGTGAATATTGATTCATGTTTTAGTTCCATAATTGAGAATGGATATTGGACCTTTTGAAAGACCAGGGAATGGTCTGGGGGCCCTAGAACCTTTTTCAATCATGATTGAACCAATTAAGATTCACAAATGGGTCCTTGAAGTACAAAATTGGGAATATAGTATGTAACCCTCATAATAAGTGCTGATAATAATTTTAGTAGATGGCTGATTAGAATATAGGATGGTGGGAGAAATTTTAGAAGATTTTGATTTACTTGGAGGCCTAGGTGATTAAATTAGTAATTAGTTGATTTTTTAATTAAAAAATATTTTTTTGGAGTGTCTTTGTAATTAATTTGGACCTGATATATTTTCCATAACAAGATAATGATAATATATCATGTATCACAAAATTTGAGTTCAAACGGGATCATGTGGTGGTCTGTGGAATTATTTCTATAGATTGGACTTTTGTGCAAAAAAAAAGAGTGATTTCCAGTCCATCGCAGACTGGAGAGTCCGTAAACTAGAAACAGGGTCCCCTTTCGGGGAGGATCCGATACACGAATCCTTGGATGTAAGACCATAAAATTGTAAGGGGTTTGTGTGTGGCGTCTTGTAGATCTAGTATTAAGGTTTGCCAAGCGACTGGTATGGAGAGGGAAGAGAACCGAGGGACAAACTTGGGCAGCCATGGAGTTCACCTGGCAGCCATGTAGTTCACCTGGGAAGCCATGGAGATTTGAAGATCTCCAGTACTGAAGCTTGGACCCAGCCGCCAACGATGGGAGCTGAAGGGCGAAGCCATTTAGGCCTTTTTCCCACAAGAAGGCAGTTCAGGGTGCTGGGGGATGCGGTTGCCAGACCTATGCACCGCCTACTCTATTTCTGGTCTGGAACAGAGGAGTGCAGGTCATAGGAGGAAGATGAAGGGTGACGGGACAATAGATTGGGACCCGTTGGATTCCAGATTGGCGACGGAAATTCATCAACATTAAGGTAATTTTCAAAAATTCATATCTTGAGCTAAAGATCTCAGTTTGGGACAAACAAGGTACATATGGAAAGCTCTTCGAGTGTACTATCCTATAGAATAGTTCCAAAATATAATTTTTTGATGTATTCTATTTATTATATTCTGGGTAGACAAAACTATATGATTTTGATGTTTTGCCAATTAAAAATAGTAAACGCCTTTAGAAATTCATACAAATTTTACCGAATGTGTATTTTGATATGTTTAACATTAATTCAGATCCTGATATTTCATATATGAAGTTTTAGTGAGGTTTCTAATGTAAACCCTAATAAGGGTATTTTGGGTATTTCACCCATGATCTGATTTTTGAATGATATGATATTTTAATACATGATCTTCCTACATTATATGAATACTTTTCTGGAGATTTGATGAAGTTTCTTGTGCTATTATATTAGTATTTAGTTTTAGATGAGTAGCCATTATGACAGAATAATAAATGATTATCCTGACACCATAAGTGTTATATGTATGCCTAATTAGGTCTGATATTAGTAACGTGATGGTATTCTAATTTGATTTCCTAATTGAGTCAATAATTTTAGAATATGTAACTATGTTTGAGAATTGTTCTCATTATATGAAGTATATGTTCATATTAGTGCATAGGACGATTTATGTCTTATTTGAGTATAAAGATAATATTTATTATATAGTATGAGTTTTATTTTCTTTTAACACCAAGATTTTATGGTGATTTTAGATTAAAGTTATGTTTAGTCTAAATAAGAACCCTAAATTGGTATATATAGTCAGGAAGATGGGGTTTTGAGATTTAAAAATAGAAAGAGGGAACATGTACTTGGACTTATAGAACTTTGATTATATCCAGGTGATTATGATTTGGAATAAGAAATCAAGACTAAGTTAAGGACATCATCAGCATAAAAAGTAAGTGGTTCATGCCCATGAGTACTCATGTTTTTAAGTTCAGTATGTTTACATGTCTCCTGATAAGACTTTTATAATTTATACGGTTCAATGTTCTAAGATTTTAATGCAAACAAGAATATTTTCATATCTCTATTATTATGTAAGTTGAGATATCCAAAATCTCAAATAGAGACATGTTACTCAAAATAGTTGTGATCCATGGACCAAGTCCATGAGAAAGTTAAAGAATCGTGTTCCTACAAGATTTCTTAGAAATGTTCGAAATTAATGAATAAGACTGTAAGATGAGATATGCAAGTAATGTAGCCATACTTAGTTGGTGATTTGGGATAGTTTTTTATTGAGAATTTAAGTACACATAGGTTGTTAGGATTTCTCATATTTATAGGCATAACTATGTATTACGATTTCAAGTAGAAACATGCCATTAAGATTTCATACATATGTATAGATATAACAACTAGATTCCTTAGAATGAATAATATCTAGAATTTAATTAAAATAAAAGAATATGAATTTCAGAATATTAAGACATGGTCTACTTTTTAGAAATAAAGGTACTGTTGGGATCACAATGTATTGTAAAAATGAGTTCATGATGGCATTATAAGATAATGACACATTAATTTATGATTAGGTTGTAATACAATATTTTATAAGATTTCTATTTTGGTATTTAAGGTTTATATGTAAGTTCATATGTAAAGTTTTAGGGTAACATCATACTTTATAAGAAGGATTGAACCATCTTGTCAGAATTGATATTTTTAAATATGTGGTATTTATGATACTTTCATAGCTTGACTTAAGATACTTTGTATACTTATTATTTCTATATTCATGTCAGATCCTTTCTCATAAGACATTAGACTCATTTATGATATAATTGGTATAATGAAGTAATCTTACCAAATAAGAGTTTTAGAATAAAGTTTACCCAGATAATGAGATACATGTTCAAATCCAGCAATGAATTCAGTTTAGAACTTAAGAATAAGAGATTTAGATTCAGACTTAGACTACTCATTGTGTGAGTAGCCAGATTTTGAATAAAGATACATGATATGGGTTATAGACCCAATCTCAATTATGTTGTAATTTGAGATATATATCCAAATTCCATAATAGATTCAGTTCAGATTTTAAAGAGCAGAGATTCAGATTCATATTTAAGATTCAAAACTAAGTACATGTTGAGTACTCAGTTTCATATAAGTTTAGATTCAGAGTTTAGTAAAGATAGACTTAAGATAATTAATTCAAAACCTTCACATAATACATTATATAATAAGTCCTCATTCAGAGAGTCCCGAGACGATTCAGAGGCATTTGTTGCCAATTTAGAGGAGTGTTTACTCCATTTCAGAGGGCACATTGTGCCAACAGAGGGTGTGTTGCACTATAGAGGACACTTCAGTGTCAACAGAGGGCACATTGTGCCAACAGAGGGTGCGTTGCATCATAGAGGACCCTTTAGTGTCACAGAGGAGGACTTATTGTATAATGGTGGCCACAAACAGATAAAAATCATAAGTAAAAGATACTTAAGATTAGAGCATGTCTATAATCTCATCACGAGTATGATGAGAGGAATCCAGATAATATATTTATGATCCAGACACTTTGATGTAGGCCATGAGACCTAGATTATAGGTTTCTAGAAAAGATAGAATAGAAAATAAGAGTTTAAGAAATGAGAGATAATATGTTTCTGGATTTTAATCAGAGTTAGATGTTCATTTCATATTTATGATTTTCAAGAATCTTGTGTAATATTTTAGTTCTACAGCAATGTATATTTTAGAATACTCATGCCACTTACTCTAACGTCTATTTTTCCCAATGCATGGTTGGGGACACGATGTCCGCAGGTTTTTAGAGCGATTGAAGAACAAAGGGACCAACAAAGGCCTAAGAGACTTTCAAGCTTGTCTAGTGGGGTGCCATCTGCCTAGATGATCCTGAGTATTAACATCTTTTTATTATGAACTTATGCATAAACATGATGTAGTTTTATGTTGACAAAAATCTATGTATGAATCAGTTTTACAGTTTTGCAAAGTGTTTCATTTACCTTTTTTTGCAATGGTTATCATGTTTGTGACACTCCCAGAAAAAAAAATTGCTTCTGCTCATGTGATATAAAATTCTGGGTGTTACATAAACCATCACATTTCATGTTTATTTCATTAAGAAGAGATCATCCCTCTTTAACTCTTTCATATATAATGAAGGTTTTCATTTTGGAAGTTCTTTATTCACATAAGTTGGTCTGAGGTTAGCTCAGATTCCACTTTATTAGTTTATCATCATTCTCATGTGTTACCTTTGTCATCCTTATCTTAGGAATTGTCTTCATCTTATGTGAGTTTTACACCTTGACTTACCTTATTAACATAGATTTATCCATCTTTTACATTAGAAACTTCTTGGAATTACCTCTTCAAGGATCTCTTATAGCTTATTTGTTGTTCAAATTCAGGTTTTATAGTGTCATATTCTTCTCTTATGATTATTAGTCATTCAAGTTCTGATATGGTATGATGTAGTTCTATCCTTCTTTACAACAAGATGAAGGAATTATTACCATGATTTTTGTTTAATTATACTCTTTAGGTTGTTTTGAAATGACTACTTGATCAGGGTAATCAGAAAGAAAGCAACCTAAGAGTTCCAAACTCACCTTCTTCTCCATAGTTGAATGCCTGGCCAGAGCACTCAAGTACGGAGATTAGGTAGTATGTACCATGTTTTATTTCATGTTCTCAACTTAGATACCATCCTAATCCTAGTCCTAGAGTCCTTGTAGACTCAGTAAACCTAGAACTCCAATACCACAATTTTGACACCCTTTGTCACACAAGCGAGATTACTCAAAACCAAACGTGGAATTGACATTAAACAAGTGGACTACCAAAAAAACACAAGAAATTAAAATCGATTTCATAACCATGCATCAAGCTGAACCTCATCATGTCTGAAGCCATAATCGAGAGCCACTTTATATTTCATTCATATCAGAAGGAATTACATAACATTGTTTACTTCCTAACTAGCCACAATCTATTACATGTGATAACCTTCTTAAGTACACAAACCATCTCTATACAATCATTGTATAGACTCAAAAACTTAAAATGATGTACAATGTCTATAAAACACCCCCAAGGACCTGAGTGTATAGGGACAACACATAGGACTCTATTACTAGACACTAGTTGCACATCCATGATCCAATATCTACAACACCTCAGAATGTCTGTCTCAGCAACACAAGCTCTATCCCAACATGCACGTCTACCTAAAAGATGTGGAAATGCACGGAGTGAGACCAAAGTCCCAATGAGAGTTATAACTCTCTGCCAACATCTATTAAAAGCACATATAGCTACACATGAGATTATACTACTAATAGATAAGCAGATTCATCTAAATTATATAAGCATAGCAATTAATATTCTAAAAAGGAATATGAAGAACATGTATATTTTTTATCCATAAAACTATACAAAAGCAAAGCAAGGACTCAACCAATGTTTTGTATTTAATCCTAAGCAAATATGCTACATGACTGGATACATATTTTGTTATGCCCTGAGGATTTGAGTCATACCACCCAAATCCAACCGACCGCTACTAAGTCAAAATCGATGCCATACAAGGTCTATAAAAGAGCCAGAATCAAAGACCTCACCAAACCTCATGGTCAATACATGAGTACACAGTAGAGACATACTAGTCAACTGCAACCTGTGACATATAGTCAACAATGAAAGTCATGGCCCACCTTGGTACAAGTCAAGGCGCTAGTGAAACTGAGATACGACTCGTAGCCTCATTCCTGCCACAGTATGGCCCGCAACCAATCTTGTAAAACCACATAAGCAACATATCACTGAGCTATGGCTCGTAGCTACACTCTTGCCAGGGTATGGCCTGCAGCCAATCCTGTGAACGCATATACTCAATAATGTATGACTCTAGACTTCCTCTAAGGGAAAGCCCGCTTCACCATCCAGCAAGTACTGACACTACAATGGATCTATGGCATAGGGAAGAACTGCTTGATTAGGTTCCACTTGATTAGTTAAGTCTATTAAAATGTCTTTTAGCATCAATCAAGTTACAACATGTAAAATCATGACAAACTCTACAAAGATTAGAGCATGATACACTCCCATAAGATATAAATGTATAGGGTGTGAGCTTGTCACACTACCACCACATGATGCTTGTATTGTTTCCATTCACACCATCATCAATAAGGCCACATATCAGGGGATACCAATCCCTCAACTTATCATTGGGAAAAACCATCTCATATCATGCAATAAGACACTGCCAGGTCATAGGACCCATTCACATTATTCTTGTATCACAAGTGCCTCAACATGCCTCACAAGGGCATATTCAATTTGTGTCATATCATAATCACCATAGCATGTACTAGCTATGATTACAAAGCTCATAACACTTGCATGGTTAGAAGTTCATAAACAAGAGATATAGTCACATATCCTCATAACCATTCCATGAGAGAGAAACAAGCAATCCTCATTGCACATTATTAGGGTTAGGGTTTTTTCTTAGCCGATTAGGGTTTACAAAGCTAGGTTCCACCATCAACCCTAGATTTACTACCCCCAATCATCTTGGAGTATATTAGGATTAAAGAACATCATCAGTTAACCATATAAGTTCATCTTGTCAACAACACTAGCTGACACTATAATATATGTATATATGTAGACAATATTGTGGTGTTATGCGCACATCACAACCACACACTAACCAGGCATCGCAACCTCATGCTAAATAGGCATCACAATTCCGCACTGACTAGGTGTCGCGTTCCCGCACTGACTAGGTGTCACAATCACAACAGGGCATGGCGTTGCGATCAACATCAACACATACTTCGCAATCAACACCAACACAAACGTCTCAACCAGAAACACTACATGGTGATGCAACCCTAACACGATGTAGCATTGTGACCACTACTGCATAACAACATTGTGCCTATGACAGAGCATGGAACAAACAACGTCAAAGCATGGTGTTGCAATTATCCTTTTTGTCTATCATCATGGTCAACACAAGAACATGCATCCTGACCAGAACTGAAAACAAGGAGTCTTGACCCCAAAGAAGCAAGAAAGCACATGACTCAACCCTAAATATCAAGGCTCAAAACTATCTTGGTCGAAACAAGATCCAACAATGGAAAACCAAGTGCCATCAAGGTTTAAAACTCAAGGATCCAAGACTACCAAACCCTAAAACAAACACTATGCAAATCATCTAATAAAAACCACTTAGAAAAGAGAAAGCCAAACCTAAACACATGAGAAAAACATCCAAAACACCAAAGAAAACATAAGGGCCAAAACTTGGCATGGTGATGAAACCCAAGCTTATATTGCATGTATCAAGATCATCTCAACCGACGCATGATCAAATCAGTTACATGAATTTTAGGGTTTAAGAAAAAGAGTAATCTACATGAGAATACTACAAAGTCTTGAACCCTAAATTGATGATAACATCAATTAGCTCAGTAATATCATAACTAGAGGTTAAATTAGTAGATTACAACAAGTAAAACCACCATCCTCAAGGAGAGGAACTTCATTCAAAATCGGTCATTAAAAACCTTAAAACTTGTATCATAAAATCATCATGAAAGGTCTTTGTGCAAGAGAGAGAATACCACGTTTGACACCTCCAAAATAGAACCTAGACTCCATGATACATCAAGGCACATGGACCTCAAGTGTGTAACTAAAACCAAGGTCAAAACATGGGAAGTAAACCACCATAACACATCCATCCTCCAATTTGGGTACTTAACATTAGAGTTTTGTATCATATAACATCATCAACCCTAGGTGTATTGTTTCCTAGTTTCTTAGATCATATGAGAGTCAAGTATTAAGTTTAGTGTCAAGAATTATGTTATCTAAATAGTATCATACATGTAGCATCATGTATTCAAGTACGCGTGTTAACCATTTATTATGTATAGGTGTTCATCCATACCACCTACAAGTGTAGCGACCCACAAACATCTAGGTCACGACCATACATATAACCAAGGGTATCAACATGTCCTAGCCATGTGTTACAACCATAGAATACCCCCCTGTTGTGACCTCAACCTCTCTTGTACTTATCACCACCACAACAACCAAACTAGGGTTAGAGTTAGGTCAATATACAAAGCCTTAGCACCACTTTCATCATATAACGACCACCCATGAAACTATGGTCACAACCCTTAAGCTTTACTATTGTTTCAACCTACATCAAGTAGCTAGAAGGTCAACCAGCTCTGTAGTGTCATTGATGCAACAAAATCTAAGCCAAACTGGTCCATAAGGACATGGTTTTGACTGTTACAAGAACATGTATCGACGTACCATTCCACAGGCTAACATGTTATAACTATGTTGACCCAAATCTAGGGTATCGACCACAACACTTAAGGGGTAGCGACCCCACAAGGTCAAGACCATCCCCAACACATCCCCAAGGTCAAAACATGAAGGAAACAAATCTAGAACAACAAGGAACACCATGGAATGCCTCCATCAAGGTGGAAAACTCCACACAAGATGACCACCATGAACCCTAAACTTTCACCAAGAGAACTCCATGAAAGAACCACATGCAAGGGGGAGAACCATGGATATCATACTCAAAATAGAACCTAAGACACCCTAAGTTATCAAGGTACACTAACCCCCAAAGAACATGCTCAAGATCATAACCCAGAGATGAAGAAAAGCCACCTTTATCTCATAGTTATCAAAAATTGGGTATACAATTAGCGTTTCTGATTCTTATCAAACTAAACCAGATTTTCTCCACCAACCAGATCTAGAGATCATCATTATCTACTAACATGATAAGGGAATGTTTTAGAGAGATAAAATAGCAACATACAAATAAAATTGAGAGTGCTAATAATAGAGGAGGGTGTAAAGTTATAAAACCTGCCTCAAGGAGGTCAACACCAAGGATCCTCAAGCTTCAAGGTTTCAAGCTCCAAGCACACGATGCGAAGGTTGAAGAAGATCCACCAAATGTCCCACTTTTAGCCACAACATCACCTCCAAGAGAAGAAGATGCCAAGGTCAAGATAGCACAAGAAAAGGAGAAAGAAAGAAAGCCTTAATCAAACCAAGGAAGAAGGAGGAAAAGGCAAAAGAACTTCATCGCACCATGTCCCATAACCTTAGATATGAGGGTTTTTTCCTCAAGAATGAACATCACATCTAATCATGGTCCATGACTCAGAAAATGGAAGAATATGGAGTAGATATTCCAAGGAAAACATTGCAAAAGAAGAGGTGATACTCACCAAGGTTGAAGATGAGAAAGGATCACCACATGCAAGGGATCCGATCACCAAAGCTCCAAGGATCAACCCTTCTTTGCTCCACCAAGCTCCAAGGACAAGAAAAAGAGAGGGAGAACCGAAAGTTTCACTTACAAGAAGAAGAAAGGGTTTGTATACTAAAGGAGGAGTGAGGTATGGTGGAGATGAGGTGTCAAAACCTAAAAGCACCAAAGAGACACTTGTCCACCCAAAAAACCAACATGCAACCACTTAAACCTTGCATGCACGGGATGGTGATAAAACCTATGTTGGATATTGACCTACTTAGGTCCCCAATAGGTGGTCCTGGTCACAACACCTCCTAGAGGTCGAAACAAGGGCCAAACATCAAGGTTAGGTAAAAAATGGTTCATCATCTTCAAGGAGGTTGAAACACAAAAGAACAAGCCTCTAGGCCAAAACACATGGTCCCAAACCATCATGCTCATAACAACATCACACCTAGGCAAGTGTTTCGGTCATAAAACAACCAAAATAGTTCCTAGGTTGCTACCAAGACCAAGACTCAACCAAGGTCGAAACAAAATGTCACCATACATGTAAGGTCAATACACTTCACAAAAAGACAAACCATTACGGCGTAAGCCCACCAAGACCATCATGGTCAAAACCACAACATCAAGGGAAGGTATTTCGGTCATAACACAACCAAAACACCTACTAGGGTCGAGACAAGGGCTACAACCCTCCAACTATGGTCATCTAGGTTACTCACAAAGCCCTACAAACCCTAATCACCTCTAGTGATGCCAATACTCAACCAAGGCCCAAACAAGGCACTCAGTTCTTCCTCTCTCTTCTAGATGATGAAAAGGTATGGAAGACACACTATAGAGGTGAAAAATTTCACACCAACCCCCTATTTTGGGTAAAATGTAATTTTCACCAAAACTAGCACACAAAGCATAAACATCATCCAAACAAGCTCAAACTTGAAACTTAAGCTCTCCACAAGCTCTAAGATCATGTCAAATGATTAGAGAAAGATTATAAGAACATAATAAAGCCAAAGAAACCAAGGTTAACCCAAAACATAGGTTAGGGGCTTTATAATTTCTACCATCCACCCTTACAGCTGCTACGATACTATCTTCTTAAATGGAAAATGAATTAATACATCTTTTTGAATCAATTGAAAATCAATTTTTTATATTTCTATGGTGATTTCTGAGTTTTTTTACACCAACTCAAATAGCGAGC
Organism: Alisma plantago-aquatica; assembly: GCA_963693085.1. Lineage (NCBI taxonomy): Eukaryota > Viridiplantae > Streptophyta > Magnoliopsida > Alismatales > Alismataceae > Alisma > Alisma plantago-aquatica. Next base: position 551,923,928 of record OY856414.1, on the reverse strand, counting down.
TCGACCACCACTTGGTCAGGCCCAACTATATTTTCTCGGGAAAAAAATCACAAAATCTAGATTTTGTGGGACAAACTCGACTAGGCCCACTTGGACCTGGTTGGGTTCTCTCCTCATTTTTTGTCTGGATTCCAACCTACCAGTCATTGGTCAAAGGATTAAAAGTTGACTGCCTTTTTGAATATTTCCACTCAGCCCGATCGGGACCACCTAGACACGACTGTGCCAGGACCACAATATTCGTCAGCCATCTTTTTACCCGCTCAGACCTCAATCAACAATCAATATCCAGTCAAACTGATAGAATTGTAAGTCTGACTGACTAACATGCCAGTCAGTCTCCGTCAGGACTGCCTTTTTGATCGATCAACATGACCATTTTTTTCACTTTGACCACCTTTTTCCCGCTTTTGACTGCCTTCCCTTACGCTCGCCCAGGCCCACCTCCGCCTGGTTGGGTCCGGCCTGGCCCGACGCCCCTGACTCATAAATAACATTGTGGAGAGAATGTTTTCTCCACACCTTCTTATCTAACCCTAGAACTACTACTCTTTTGCTACCTACTTTATCGATCCGCAGATGCAACAACAACAAAATCACTTCTTGACCCCTATTTTACAACAGTAGCAGGAGCCGCGAACGACGTCGACATCCACAACAACCGCCACAGCAGCAGTGGCGACCCTACCCTACCCGTCCATACCTCCACCTTCCTTTTTCACATCGTTCACCCCAGGAACAAGCAACAATGACAACAACACCACCAACAACCGTTGCTTCCATACTGTCGAGGTTCCTTTCCACAGTATCAACCAATAGTAGAAATGCTACCGCAACCAATTCTTGCTACATTTCACCCCATCTCACCGCTCCACTGGAGGCACTATCGTACGCACCGACCCACTCGAGCCCACATTGGCACGGTCGTTCCTGACAAGGTGAGAACTAGCATTATAGATCTTTACCCGACCACTTCCACCTCTGCCAGCCCGAGCCCACATCAGCATGGTTGTGCCCAGTGCTGACACAATCAAGGCCGACATCCATAAATCCCTAATGCCAACGACTCGACCGATCTGACCCCAATGTGGTTGGGTTCAACAACGAAAATAGCAATAGTAGACCTCTCAGCTCTGAATGTGTCCAGAAAAACTCATTCGGGTTCATCACTACAGTTCAGTCCACCATAGAGGTGGTAAAGAACGATCTGAAGAAATTCAAGAAATCATGACCAGAAGAAGGGGAGAAGGGAGCTCCTCTTCACCAACTGTGTATGAAAGTCGATACCCTCCTCTCTCCACATAGACCATGGACCTTACGTACGAAGATGAAATAATGCATTCTGCTTCAATAGGGTTCGGGTCACATGAATCTAACTTGGACTTTTGTCGTATATCTACCAAACAGATGGATACTTCGAATGTTGAATCAGAAGGCATGGAGGAGGTCTCCAATGAGATGTAGTTTAGGTCTCGCTGTGATGCTAGACTGCATACTTCAAAATGCCACTAGGATGTCCTATCAAGAGGAGTGGCACATCACGCCTCGTTGGTGGGAGATCAACATCGGGATTCAGTAGAGCAATCAACATCCTTATGTCAATCGACTTCATCATGTGATTCGGCCTAGACCGGTGGATCCAAGCCTACTCTCATCGATTCCTACTAGAGCTTCGTCCCTGGTCTTCATTCCAAAACATGAAGTAGAAGCAGCAGCTTGAAGCTCTAAGCAAGGTTAAACAAAACTTGTGGGACCAAGATATGCTGACCCCATCACCCTCATCTCACTCGGTATACAAGTCCAAGTTGATAAATACATGGCAGCAGTCGGCCTCGATGTCCTTGCCTACTGACAATGAGATGCTTATCGTAGACTCACCTATGAATTCTAAGCTACACTTGAGCATCTTGAGGACACAAATCACAAGGTCATGTATTTCTGCTTGCTGAACCAAAGTCTCCAGGTGACTGAAGACCAACTCAACAGCTGGTTTTTGTGCTCTATAGAGGACTACATAGAGAAGTCCAAGGGTTGACTGGAAACAGGGGACATTGACTTCAACACCCCAAGCCTAGAAAATGATTATTGGGGAGGATGCATACATTGCCTAGTATGCTAAAGATTCATACATCCATAACCCAACATTTCATTATCTACACCAGGTGATCATGAACTACATCTCAGAGAAGCAGGATAGTCTAGGGGAAGTCAACATGGATGACCTCTACATTATGTGGTGTGTAGTGATAGGTCAAAAGGTGAATGTGACGACCTTCATAATTCGCCACTTTCACAACTCTTTCAAGAAGCAGCACAATTCCATGCTAATGGTCGGCGTCATCACATCCATGGCATGTTATCTTGGGATCAACAAATACCTCTTGCATTCATGCATGACAAAGCTATGTGGTACTAGTTGGACTTGGAACACTTAATGCATACAACAGTGATCAAGGAAAACAACATGGATATCTCTATATCTTTGGTGACAATAGGCACAAGGTTCTACTACCTGTAAATGCAAGGTTCACGTGTCAGGCATTAGTCATGGACGTCTCTCTCCTAGAGGCTCAAGGGAATGTTTGTTAGGCAGGCGACACTACAAGAGAATCTTCTTTGACACCACAGGTTCTAGAAGCCCAAGAGGCTGAGTAGTAGACAGAGGCAACCTTCCACGACATCCCACATATGGGAGGGTCCAACACCAAAATGCCTTCAGTCATTTATCAATAGTCTCCTCAGTAGGAGCAGTATGCCCCAAACCTCAACTTAGAGTACCTTTATGAGATGATGATAGATTTTAGGAGTGATTTGGACTTATGATTCAATGCGTTGGAGCAAGATGTGCAGTACCTCAGACATAGATTTGACATAGTCTTTCATCCACCACCTCCTCTGACCTTCTAACAGCCATTTCAAACCTTTCATCTATTTCACCATCCACTCCAGGACTTTGACCAGTCGTTCTAGTATCAGTAGGGGATGAACCTTGAATACGAGAACCACCCAGGTTGTACCTATTACTTGAACTAGTACTTCACAACTACCAATAATATATGTATCACATACCATCCAAAACTTGAGCTTTGCACGGGGATGAGAAAAAAATTTATGCTTGGGGTGGTGGAAGGGTGTACCACCCTCTATCTTCCACTTTCCTTTTATCTTTCTTTCATTCATGAAAATTTATCTTTCATGTTCCTTGCAATAGAGTAAAATTTCTAGCTTTGTCAGGATTTATTTCGTAATTTGTAAAAAATTTTGATAACTAAGCAATTGCACGAATCTTAGAACTAAATATTAATTTTTTATGCCAAATGCACAATATTCATCGTGTAACTGCTTGTTCTCTTGCTTGACTTGCTCTTTGATTCTTTTTCTGTTGGCACTTAAACCAAGGTTATTCATAGTTTAAAACATTATTCCTTCAATTTATGTAGTGAATGACAAACCCAAGATATGGTACCATTATAAAGAGTTAAAGTTTGATCCAAACTTCAAGTCACATTATTCATGAACTTGCCTCTACTCTCAAGATCCTTGAATCACAATTACTACTTTTCACAAAGGTATCAAGCGAATAATGATGACTTTTTGAGCTATAATTAGGTTGAAGTGTTTTCCTTGATGGTCAATGCACCCTCTCACCTTAGAATTGCGTAAAAAAGATGAAAATTAAAAATGTGCAAAAGAGGTTTGGCGACCAAAAAATCCCAAAATATAAAAATAGTTCTCACCCATGCCTATAATTTTGGAATGTAGAAAATAAAAGCCTAAGTGTGAATAAACATATGAGCATTGTTTTACCTTTTAAGAGAGTCGAGGATGGTGCCCTAGTGGTGTATGAATGCAACAATGAATGTGGGTATGTCATGCCTGGTAGTGCCACCCCGAAGGCTCATTGGAGAGTCACTAGGAACCCCTAGGAGACCTATGAGATCATCCCAGTAGCATGGTTGGTTAGAGCATAGTATGAGAAGTTTGTCTTGCTTCTCTGGGCCAACTGGATCAGACTGCATGAACTATTGCTTGTTACATGGACCAACCTGACGCAAATCGAGATCCTTGGAAGTCATTAGATTCTTTTCTATTTTTATTGCTTCTTAGGACCTGAATAAGTGGGAGACATGTTGTTCCTAATTACTCTACATGAATATGTGATAATAGTGCATTACTTGCCTCCATTACCCACATGACCACCTATGTGATGACACTTTGATGCTAAAATATTATGATGCAAACCCTCATGAGTACTGACAAGTTGTAGTGAATTTGCTTAATCTTTCATGGATACTCTTTGATCATACTTTAGCAGGTTGTGCTTCATTGGTGGGGGTTTGCTTAGAAACAACATAGATTGAGAGAATTACAATTTTAAACTTTTTTTCTTAACCTTAGCATTTATCGCCAAACTTAATTTGGATGTTATCATTTTTTTTTCTTTGAGCACAATCTTGCTTGAGGACAAGTAAGGTTTTAAGCTTGGGGTAATTGATAACACCCAAATCTAGGCATTTATGCTAGACATTTATTTATAATTTTGTGCCATTATAGCCTTAATATGCCTGAAATAACTCTAGATTCTTATCTTTTCGTAGCTTATGTCTTTTTGCCCAACTAATCCAATTTCGGGACTTGCAGGCACCAAACTTAAGAAGATGTTGATTCTCTAATATTTCTCCTCGTGAAATTGGTTAGACCCACCTCGACCCAGTCGAGTTTGTCACCTAATTTTTGTAGAAGCTTGCACCTTAGCGACCACAGGACTTACATCCTCACAGACTAGTGGTTCTCTCGACATCAACGATTGACAAGTACCCTACAACTGCAGAAGGACCTACGACTGCCAAAGCACTCATCAACCTCTAGGCCCAAATCAATCGGGCCCACCTCATCCTGGTCGGATTCAACGATGAAAAGTTAGCAATCACATGACTACAGTCCATAATGATAACTAATCCTCCCTCCCAACAATCGATGAGTCTTCAGTGACCACAACATATTCAGCAACTGAAGCATTTTCAACGAGTGTAACATCTTTAGTGACTGCAACATTGTCAGCAACCGCTAGGATTGGCCCATTCAGGTCAACTGATGAAAAGCCAATGATTAAATCCCCAGTGACCACGAAATGGGTAGAGACCACTTACACACACTCCACCTTCTTCTATAAATACCTTCCCCTTGCTACCTAGAAAAGGGTTTGATTGTTTGATTGTCTCCTACTCCTATTTCTGGTGACCAACTTTCCCTAGAGCCCCGTGGAAGAGTTTCAAGGTACAAAAGGGCCGAAGAGCACACCCTACACCCATCCCTTTAGTTTGCTTCCATACACCACCATATTCCACCATCGTCCACTCATTTCTTGCCATTCCCAGCCACCTTCCACCTTCATACATCCATCAAGCCATTGTTTGGGGAAGAATCAAAGAGAAAGGAGGACAAGGAGTCCATAAGATCAAGGAGGATGACCCAAAGACAAGATCCAACCCATATGGAGGCTAAGAGCAAGATCCACCTCTCCTCTAGAGGCTAAATCTCTTCTTCTTCCTATTTTTCTAGTCCTCCCCTTTGTTCATGTACTATGATATTCTTCCATCTTTGTTCAGTGCCAACTATACTTGTATATGGCTAGTTGAACTCCTTATCGGTTATCTAGCCCATTTTGTGCATGTTTATGTACTTATACCTAAAGCGAGTAAATTCATTTCAGATCTAATATATTTTCTTTTCTATTTTCTCTTTCTGGTTATGATGGCTGATTTGGTTGATCTCTTTCTTGCTTAAACTTTCATTTCTTCCCAGATCGAGAGATTAGTCATAGAATTGGATAAGAGAAGGTAGTTTGGATTAAATTTGAATGGAGAATGTCCAAGGGTGATCTATATAGAACATTTTCCTTGATAACAGTCTGGTGCACTTGAGCCCAGTCGGGTACAGGTCCGCCCGCGTGAGTCCATAGTTTGCATTATGTGTAGATCACTTCTATTCATAGCATATTTGAATACTTTGTACCTGAGAGGGTATCCAAAATATTCAGAGGTGTCGATCTCATATCCTTGAGAGAGGTTTCTTATCATAAATTGGTTTTAGTGACTCTACACAAGAGCGAGTGGGATGACCCCCACAAGAACAACTAGCATAGTGTGTGGTATGTTTGGATGTAGGTTGCTTGCTAAGGTGTTTGAGGGTTGTCTATGCCTAAGAGTTGGTGCATAGATTTCCTAGCTTGTGGTTATATAACCAAGAACTCCTTCTCTCTGATTAGTAGAATTTCACATACTCTATTTTCTTTACTTTGTTTTGTTTTATTTTGTGATATTTTTCTAAACGCATTCTAGTTCCGCACTTCTATCAACTATTAGTTTGGATTAACTAACTTAAGAGTGAGATGTTAAGCATCCTAAACATTCCCACATCCCTGTGTTCAACCTCGTATATCTACTTTGACCCCGTATTGAGTTCTTGGGGTCTTAGAAGGTTTTAGGCTATAAATTTAAAGTCTGGTCCTTTTGAATTTACTTCTTTTCTCTCACATGATTTAGACCCATCAATAGTGATTTCAAGTCTAAGAACGACAATCACCACCAACACTATGAGAGATGATTCTGACTACCATGAAATGGTTTTGATGTGTCACTCACATGGTGTGTCTATCTAATACATTGTTATCTAACAAATATCTATGTGTTTGGTCTGATATCACATATCAAGACTGATGGGATTCTATCATCAACCAACACACACTCTAGAATTATGTGTTATTATTGTCTTTTACCCTTCCACAATAACATTTGACTAGGGATATAGCAAGAATGTATATACTCTTAACATCCGTATGATCTCAAGTTTAAGTCATCAACCCGAAGACATGCGTCATTGAGTAATATCATTCTTTAGACATTTATTATGTTACATCATTATCTCATAACTAAATAAATCAGAATAACTTGAAAGATTGCCATTATTATTAATAAATTATTTACAATTGATGTCATTATAATCATCATATGATTGGCTCTCTGAGCATACATACCAACAAATTATCCACTAATTGTTCTTTAAATAATTGAAGTTTGTTTTTTGTTAATTTCTTTCTTTTTCTAAATGTGAGGAGACACAATCTCAAACCTTTCAACTGAAAGCCTAATCCTTGAACATCAAGTAAATCCCACCATAGGCTAGGTCCATTTCTAGATACCTTGAATATAAAGAACCCACTACCTCTGCCTCTCATTTTTTGTCATTAGAGTGACTATAGGATCATTCCTCTATCACAATGGTTTTTTTTATCCATTCATAGTGGTTTTCAGAGACTTCCATAAGAGTAATTATAATTATTGTGATCCATTCATATATAATCACAAATACTCTTGTAACAACTCGCCTCCCGGTAACCCCCAATTAAGGGAGAACAAAAGTTCAGAGCCATTATCGCAAATTTTTCAGGATCAATGGTTTGACAAATAATCATTAGTAATTACTAAATTCTACCAAAACTATTCTGAAAGTTGGAATAAAATAAAACTTTGCTTACCTTTTAAAAACTTTGGAAATCTACTACTATCCACAGCTAGAATCTATTCTATCTAATCCTCCTCGCACTTTATTTCTTATTTTCACTATGTGTCACTTTACTGTTTGTTCTTTTCAAGATTGTACCTAAAATGCCGACAAACAAAATGTCAGTCAACATAAATGAATATGCCGGTATGTGGGGACAACCAAAATTTCACAAATATGGCTAACAATCTAAATATCACAATCAAATTAATTAATAAGCCAATTTACGCTTTCAATGTGACATTCTCCACCGCTTTTCCCCTAACCCTAGAATACCCTCTTTAGGGTTTCTCTTTTGCCATTGACTTAAGGCCACCTTCTCAATCTCGAGCTTTGTGCTTGGGGTCACCTCTCATGGTGCCCATTAGTCATGCAACAAAGACCACCTTCTCAATCCTGAGCTGGGTGTCTGGGGTCACCACTCAGGGTACCCATGGGTCTTCCCTCCTGGGCTTGACCTTTTTGCATCATCCATCAGGGTGGCATGTAGGTGCGAGAATACACACCTATATCATAATTGTGATTATCATAGTGACTTTATAATTTGCAAGTATGAACATTCAAACTGATAGGTTGCATTCAATGCGATTAATCATCCAGAAAACCTTCGGGAAACTAATGCGATTAACCGTAATTAACCACATACCTGATCCAGGGCAACTTGATGTCCAAGCAATAATGATAAAGATCAATCAAACAAGCAAACAACAATATCCTGAACTTAATGCATAACACCCAAGTGTTATAGTTTATCCAAAACATTCTCAAGATAGACTTGGATTCCACCTTAGGCTTTCTAGGCCACTTTAGGTTTTTATTAGGGTTTTAGCCTCCATAATACTTTTATCACATTTAATGCTCTCTTAGTTTACAAACCCTAATTTCAACATAAGCCCAATTAAATTCTATTACTTCTCTTTTATACTAACATCACCATCTTTATCCTTTTAAGTTATTTCAAGATCATTAGACTCAATTATCACCTTGAATTTCTTTCAAATTGATAACTCATATTTCATTATAGTTCAATGCATATATGAACTCTATTTATCACTAATTTCACATTAATCCACTAGAAAACCCTAATTTATAAATTAAGGGTATTTATCCACAATTAGGAACTTTTATACTCAAAATAGCTTAGATTCATCATATCTCAGTTTTATTCATGGATTTGAACAAATAAAGCCATTAAGAGTCATAATTACCAAGATTAGGGTTTTAAGGCCCATTAAAGCATATTTGTGTACGTGAAACCCTGAATTAATCAAATTACACATAAAGATCATCCTTTTAGATCTAATGTGTCCTTTTTATTAACAACGAGTTAATATCAACTTTAAACATCCATATAACCCTTCCCAAATCATTAATCAATAAAGATTAGGGTTTTTCATTAGATAAACCATTAAAGATAGAATCTTTACATACTTTTTGAATTGAAAGCATAATTAGGCTTCAAATAATTTTTTTTTGCATTCCTTGCATTTTTCTTATCAACTTTCATATATTACTTTCTATTATCAGAGTTACAGATAATTACTTATGAATTTGTGAAGAAAATAACTTTTGGGCCAATCGCTGGCCGCCACGTCATCCAAATCGGCCCCCTTTTCGTTGGCAACTCAGCCAGGGTGCACAATGACCTATGTGTCCCTATGGTGATGAAGTAAACATTCACATGCTCAGGGTGTTTTGGTAATTGTGCAATTACCATCTTCAACCTTGCGATTCCCTTTTTGCGACCAAGCGTTGCCCGACCGTTAATTGTTAGGTTGACTTTGCGAACCTTGCTTACCCAGCAACCGGTGATGCCTCCCCCTCCTTTGCCACAAGCCACTAAACTCGACGGTGTTATCAACTCTATTAGATCTGGCCGGAGTCACCGGGATGGCTAGGAGGCTTCTCAGCCAGGTAGACACAGGTCGGAGAGGGCTCACAGAGAGGAATCCCAGAAATTGGCCAAACTGCAGTGCTTCGCCTTTGACAAGGCAGCTATAGACTCCCTTATATAGACCCCAAGTGCAAGGTTCATCGAGATTGGTCCCTCCTTGCAAAAAAGATTCTACATATTTGGGGAAAGTCCCAAACCATCACAAAACCAAGGCAAATAAGGGATCTTCCAGTCTGGTTTTCCTTCCCGAATTCAATGGGAAAGTTTCCACTGGTTTATATGGGATGTGGTGAGAGCAACACACAAAAAGAGAGGATCCAACTATGCCCGAGTTGCATTTCTCAGCTCTGGGTAGGTGATGATGGTGTCACCGTTGGATATCAGATCTATGGCCCACGTTTCATGCACCAAAAAGGCTGATAAAACAATTCTAATATGAATGTGACTTTTAATGGTATTCCTCTCAATTTAGGAGTACTTATAAAAATCATATCTCCCAAAACACACCTCCAATTAATCTCAAATTTTAGGGAAAAGTCTATAATGACTTAATCCATATGTGTACCAAATTTGAGACTCAAAATAAAAAGTATGAGATACCTTTCTTTATATGCAAGTTATCTCTTATTAAGGCATATTTTATGCATATTTTCTCTCCCTTAATCTTTTATTTTCTTTTATTTTGATTCCTTTATCTATTAGAAACTATATGGACATGAACCCTCATCCAAGATGGATTCATTATCCATATTTCCACATATTTCTTGTAATATTATCATTATCTCACATTTCTTCTAAATAAAGCAAACTTTAATTAATCCTTTCTCTTTTTTGTTGCATTATCTTTGCAATTTGGACTCCTTGGAGCCCAAGGAACCCAAAAGTTACAAAATCCACCCTTGGAGGATATTCCTTTGCCTTCTAGAGATTTCTACATCTTTCTTTTATCTATTTTTAATTATTCTTTTAATAATTGAATCTCCTTTTCTTTTCCTTATTATTGGGCCCAATAACCAATAAAGCCTACAAAGAAACCAACAAGGCTATTATAAATGAAATTCATTTATTCAAATCAAATCACACCATTATTCGTTCATTTATATTTATTAAGAGAAATTGCATTTCTCATCAAAAGAACCCAAAATTGGGGTTGTAACATCCTTCCCCTCTTATAGGAATTTTGCCCTCAAATACCAACAAGCAGGATAAGACTTAATCATGTCCATCATGGCTCCCATGTAGCTTTACCCTCTCCATGGTGCCTCCCAAGAACCTTTGACATCTCATATTTTTACATCTGAGTTCTCTCTCTCTCCTTGGTATCTTGTACCTTCATAGGTGACTCAAGACATTTCAACTTCTCTCAAAGCTAAATGGGTTCATGGCTCAACACATGGCTTGGGTACCTCACATGGTGCTCTAGATCCGACTCGTGGAACACATCATTCCTCACATTATCCTGAGGGGTAAGGATGAACCTAACCATCTCCACCAATCCATCTCAAATGGACCCATGTATCGGGGACTCAGCTTTCTCAGCTACAACTCAGAGGGGTCGGATTTCATATCACATATTCTCCCACAGTGAACTGCATGTCAGTATGCTTTGCATCAGCTCATGACTCATGTCACCCATGGGCTCTCTTTCAGCCATTGCATGATCAAAGCGACTTCATCTGCACACACTATGGTCCTTTTATGACCTTCATGGGGTCCCTTCACCAACATCATCTTAATGAAGCGGTGACCGACATAGCCTCCCTTACAGAGCTTCTTACATCCTGATAAAGGCTATGGTGGCTATCATCACATCTTTTATAGGACAAGAACTATCTCCATATATCACCCAGAATGAGCACACACGCTCTCATCCGACCCTCTAGTCTGGATCATGCTAACCATCAGTTAGGGGTGGTAAGCTGTACCAACATCGAGTTCTTCATGTACCTACTTCGACCGCATGGAAGTAAACCTTTAGGTCATACTCAAGAACTTTTGAACTCGCATCATTGGATAGTTGAACCATCTCTCTCACATGTAGTTCAACTAGATCTATCCCTTGACAGTACTCTCTCTTTCTCTTAGACTATGTCATCTAGGTAAGGCAATCTACCATAACCCATATTGCACCTTGACCTTCTTTGGTCCATGGGAGACTTACCACGACATCTATAGTGATGAACTCCCATTCCCTCTCAGGGACTTTTACCCTTTATATCAACTCACTGGGTTACTGTCGTTCGTCCTTCACCTCCTGGCATGCATGGCGACAAGCCACATGCAACTTCATCTTAGGTATCCCAAGTACTACCACAACTTACTATCTTAGTAGTACAAAGGTGTATGATGAACTTAAAATCATGATCTCCTGTATGTCATGATCCCTCAAGGTTGATTCCTCAGAACCCTAAAACACTCTAGTCGGGGTGTCATCATCTTCTTTTCCATAGAAGGGCATCTGAGGTTCTACAACCATCCTACCATCATGACAAGCCCTAGGGTGTCTAACAAAGCAACCACTAACTCGATCAATGATCTCGTTACATCTGAGTGTTAGCCAAACATATCTCAGAAACTTAGGGTTCACCTAACCACCTCTTCCAGCCTTTCCACTAGTTAGACTAGGCAGATGTGTCTCAACAAGAGCGTCCATTACCACCTTTCATCTTTATGTGTTAGGTAACAATGAAGACATACCCCTCCATGTATTCCACTTATTATCTCATCTCGAACTCTAGGTCTATCTTCATCCAGAAAACTCAGAGCTCATTTTCTTGGTTACCGAACTCTACCTTGTATAGTTCATAAGTTCCACATAGATCATTATAAAAACATACTCATAAGATGAATACCTTAGTACTCTTGGTGTTTTTACAAAATCCACACATTGTACACTCCACAAGGGCACATTATTATCTCCATCCTCATGCATCATAGCAACATTTCCACTCACATTATCTTTATCCTTGGTATATGGCATGCGTACTGTCCTATCTCTCACTCCCATAACAAGAGGAAATAAGCATTTGGCTGCAGTCCAAATACATAGTTTTTCCCGTTCCAAGAGTAGAGATGGTACATCCCACATTTCCGGTACACCGACAATCTAATTTGAAATGTGCATCACATGTCTCCACATCATGAACATTTCAATATCAAGGTTACTTTCATGGAGAACTGGTCTCAAACACACTTGGGTCATCATACCATCCTTGGTCATCTCCTCTAGGTCTGTAGGGTTCTGATACTTTTGGAGTCATCCCTCTTCCCTTATGCATCCAAAGAGTGCCCTCCTCATCTGCCCTTTGGGTCCCATGAGTTCATGAAGGTGATCAATCTCCTAACCCATGGCCCTCAGACAATGATAGTTGTTACCTCCTGACCTTATGGTCATGTGCATCTAGGGAATTAGGTAACTCGTACTTCCATCAATCTTATCCCTACCCGACCCTAGGATAGACTTAGGATTCTAATATAGTACATGTCCAACTTAGAACCTTACCCAAGTCTCCATCATCTCTCTCAGCATTCGTGGTCTAACTTACATCCTTTCATAGGGGTCATGGCGACCTATCTACCTCAGTCAGACCCCATACCGGTTACCTCCATGGTAACACATCCACATGTACTCAGAGATGATCATCTATAGGTCTACAGGTTCACTCTTATACTATGTACTCTCCACTTAGGTTCTCAAGATTCTATGAGACCTCTTAGGGTTTCCTCAAACTCAACAAAAGTTGATATACACCCTACAAAAGGGTCCCTCTCCCAGGATGGGAGGAAACTACATCTTGATAACAAAGGTCACAAACGTCCCTACGTCTCAGGTTTATATCCACATGAGCATGCTTAACCCTAGCAAGCTACTAAGGCACGTAGCTAGCAAGAAGACCACCTACTAATCCAGGCTAGGTCTCCATGATAAGTCCTACTTGTTTCTATTCTTTCACATTAGACCATCGTCATACCTGCCCATGTCACCTACTTATAGGTGAGGGGTTCATCAAACATACACCTTAACCAAGGGGTTTCCTTTTCCTCCAAATATGAAGGGTTCCATGCTCAAATCTATGGAAAATCAAATCTTGTCATGAGCATCAGGTACACCCAGCACTACTACTTCCCCTCTTAGGTCTAGGAACCCTAGGTTCACCTTTCTGATGTCCAACTGCATGCTCAACCCTGTAACCATGTACCAAGCGTGTTTAAGGTATGCACTTCCTATTATCCTTCTACTCGAGTAACACCTCAAAGTTGAGTCCTCCTCAAGGACAACCAACTAGGTATAAGGCCTCACAACTTGTTACTAAACCTCTTCATGGTCTAAGGAACTCTTCTTCCTATCTCAGAAGGTAAACACCTATACCATAGGCACATAGGTACCGAAAATATCATCCTCTCTCTAGGGTTTGGTTCCTCTAAAGGCAACCAAAATACCATCAGCCTCCAGGGATCATGCACGAGGCAACCACAACCATCCTCTTAGGTCGCATCATCCTCAACTTCTCAGGGTTTCTCCTAACCCGGAGTCTAAACTTCCAACCTTCTAGCTCGGGTGCTGCTCTCTCTCTCTCTCTCTCTAGAACTTAACCCTACAACAACCTTACTACTAGAGGTCCTCTCTCTAAGGTGGATCAAGCTCACAAGCGTATACCTACATGAGTGAAACCTATGTTTGCCCAAGATTATCCATAACTCTTCATGCTTATCTCATAAGCTATCCAACATGCCCTTCATGCCTAGGTTTCAACCTACTGCCAGCACTACTGACGTACTCTGGGTGCATTCTATGCCATGCTCATATAAGCTCATAGGGTTTCTATATGGTCACCACTAACCTCATCAATGAAGGAGTTATCCTTCACCCTAACATGCACGAACCTTCCCAGGGTTGGGTCACCAAAGATACTAGGTCAACCAACTTCACATGGCACATACTATCTTAGGTTTCCAAAACCAAAGGCATGTCGACCACCACACACATGGTTGACCATGACATCCATCTCATCATGCCATCTCTCTCTCTAACCTCCACTTAGGGTTAGGGTTAGCATCATCCTTATAGGATTTACCAGGTCTCTTTCTTTAATGGAAATCTCTACCTCCAAGAACAACTCTCTACTCATCCTCCTGACCAGAGGGTCTAACCTCAGGTCTCTCCTGAGGGCATGACAACACATGTCATACGACCTAAGCATGCAAGTATTCTTTAGTTTACGGTTAAATAATTAATCTTATGTACATGACATCTTATTTACATGCTTTTTATTAATTTTTGGTGGAGGATTCCTTAACCTTATTATACATACCCTGACCTCAAGAGGGTGAGGAAGAGAGAGAAAACCCCTAAACCTTAGTATCTTAACAGAATTAGGGTTGAGAAGGGATGAAAATAGATGAGAGAGAGTCTTAAAGGTATCTTATTTCAAGTCAGATCCTAAGACATTGGCCAGGAAGTCACACAGATCTGGGAGTCCTCGTATTCTAACTAGTAGTGTAGAGGAAAATATTGCCAGCCCCCATACGCGATCCTTTTCTAGTCACCTCTGTCTTTTGGAAAATCCTCTAATAACTCCCTCGGTTCTATGGAATTTGTAAAATTTAATAATTATTAAAGATTAAATGAGGAACTGATGCTCTGATACCAATTGTAATGACTCCGCCTCCCGGTAACCCCCAATTAAGGGAGACCAAAAGGTCAGAGCTGTTATCCCAAAATTTTCAGGATCAATGGTTCGACAAATAATCATTAATAATTACTAAATTCTACCAAAACTATTTTGAAAGTTGGAATAAAATAAAACTTTGTATACCTTTTAAAAACTTTGGAAATCTACTTCTATCCACAGCTTGAATCTATTCTATCTAATCCTCCTCACACTTTATTTCATATTTTCACAATGTGTCACTTTACTGTTTGTTCTTTTCAAGTTTGTACCTAAAACGCCGACAAACAAAATGTCGGTCAACATAAATGAATATTCTGGTATGTGGGGACAACCAAAATTTCACAAATATGGCTAACAATCTAAATATCACAATCAAGTTAATTAACAAGCCAATTTACATTTTCAATGTGACATTCTCCACCGCTTTTGCCCTAACCCTGGAATACCCTCTTTAGGGTTTCTCTTTTGCCATTGACTTAAGGCCACCTTCTCAATTCCGAGCTTGGTGCCTGGGGTCACCTCTCATGGTGCCCATTAGTCATGCAACTAAGACCACCTTCTCAATCTCGAGCTTCGTGTCTGGGGTCACCACTCAGGGTGCCTATGGGTCTTCCCTCTTGGGCTTGACCTTTTTGCATCATCCATCAGGGTGGCATGTAGGTGCGAGAATACACACTTATATCATAATTGTGATAATCATAGTGACTTTATAATTTGCAAGTATGAACATTCAAACTGATAGGTTGCATTCAATGCGATTAATCATCCAGAAAGCCTTTGAGAAACTAATGCGATTAACCATAATTAACCACATACCTGATCCAGGGCAACTTGATGTCCAAGCAATAATGATAAAGAACAATCAAACAAGCAATCAACAATATCCTAAAATTAATGCATAACCCCCAAGTGTTATAGTTTATCCAAAACATTCTCAAGATAGACTTGGATTCCACCTTAGGTTATTAGGGTTTTAGCCTCCATAATACTTTTATCACATTTAATGCTCTCTTAGTTCACAAACCCTAATTTCAACATAAGCCCAATTAAAGTCTATTATTTCTCTTTTATACTAACATCACCATCTTTATCCTTTCAAGTTATTTCAAGATCATTAGACTCAATTATCACCATGGATTTCTTTCAATTTGTTAACTCATATTTCATTATAGTTCAATTCATATATGAACTCTATTTATCACTAATTTCAAATTAATCCACTAGAAAACCCTAATATCTAAATTAAGGGTATTTATCCACAATTAGGAAATTTTATACTCAAAATATCTTAGACTCATCATAGCTCAGTTTTATTCATGGATTTGAACAAATAAAGCCATTAAAAGTAATAATTACCAAGATTAGGGTTTCAAGGCCCATTAAAGCATATTTGTGTACATGAAACCCTGAATTAATCAAATTACACATAAAGATCATCCTTTTACATCTAATGTGTCCTTTTTATTAACAACATGTTAATATCAACTTTAAACATCCATATAACCCTTCCCAAATCATTAATCAATAAAGATTAGGGTTTCTCATTAGATAAACCATTAAAGATAGCATCTTTACATACTTTTTGAATTTCAAGCAGAATTAGGCTTAAATTATATTTTTATTGCATTCCTTACATTTTTCTGATCAACTTTCATATATTACTTTCTATTATCGGAGTTTCACATAATTACTTATGAATTTGTGAATAAAATACCCTTTGGGCCAATCACTGGCCGCCACGTCATCCAAATCGGACCCCTTTTCGTTGGCAACTCAGCCAGGGCGCACAATGACCTCCGTGTCCCTGTGCAGATGAAGTAAACATTCACGCATTCAGGATGTTATAATAATTGTGCAATTACCATCTTCTACCTCACGATTCCCTATTTGCAACCAAGCGTTGTCCGACGGTCAACTGTTAGGTTGACTTCACGAACCTTGCTTCCCCAGCAATCGGTGATGCCTCCCCCTCCTTCGCCACAAGCTATCGAACTCGACGGTAGTCTCAGATCTGCTAGAGCCGGCTGGAGTTGCCGGGACGGCTAGGAGGCTTCTTGGCCAGGTAGACATAGGTCGGAGAGGGCTCACAGAGAGGATGCCCAGAAATTGGCTAAACTGTAGTGCTTCGCCTTTGACAAGGTGGATATAGACTCCCTTACATAGACCACAAGTACAGGGTACATCTATATTGGTCCCTCCTTGAGAACAAGATTCTACAGATTTGGGGAAAGTCCCAAACCAGCACGGAACCAAGGCAAATAAGGGATCTTCCAGTCCGATTTTCCTTCCTGAATTCAATGGGAAAGTTTCCATTGGTTTATATGGGCTGTGGTGAGAGCAACGTGCAAATAGAGAGGAGCCAACTGTGCCCGAGTTGCCTTTATCAACTCTGGGTAGGTGATGATGGTGTCACCATTGGATATCAGATTTATGGCCCACGTTTCACGCGCCAAAAAGGCTGACAAAACAATTCTAATATGAATGTGACTTTTAATGGTATTCCTCTCAATTTAGGAGTACTTATAAAAATCATATCCCCCAAACCACACGTCCAATTAATCTCAAATTTTAGGGGAAAGTCTATAATGACTTAATCCACGTGTATGTCAAATTATGGACTCAAAATCAAAAGTATGAGATACTTTTCTTTATATGAAGTTATCTCTTATTAAGGCATATTTTATGCATATTTTCTCTCCCTTAATCTTTTATTTTCTTTGATTTTGATTCCTTTTTCTATTAAAAACTATGTGGACACGAACCCTCATCCAAGATGGATTCATTATCCATATTTCCACATATTTCTTGTAATATTATCATTATCTCACATTTCTTCTAAATAAAGCAAACTTTAATTAATCCTTTCTATTTCGTGTTGCATTATCTTTGCAATTTGGACTCCTTGGAGCCCAAGGAACCCAAAAGGCACAAAATCCACACTTGGAGGATATTCCTTTGCCTTCTAGAGATTTCTACATCTTTCTTTTCTCCATTTCTTAATTATTCTTTTAATAACTAAATCTCCTTTTCTTTTCCTTATTATTGGGCCCAATAGCCAATAAAGCCCACAAATAAACCAACAAGGCTATTATAAATGAAATTCATTTATTCAAATCAAATCACACCATTATTCGTTCATTTATCTTTATTAAGAGAAATTGCATTTCTCATCAAAAGAACCCAAAATTGGGGTTGTAACAACTCTCATCTTTGTATCTTAATCACAACTTCTATGATTTATTAATATTTGCATATAACTGGTCTGATATGCATATATCTTCCTAGCATTTCATAACTAATTATCAAACTATTAATGAGTTTTTTTTGGGTAAGCCAGGAGATAGTTTTATTCATCTCGCTCTCCTCGTGTAGGCTAAAGCATGGTTACAACTACTGTTGGTGTTGCGCAAATTAAACTGAGCAATACTACTTCTCTTACATTTGGAATTGAGAGCTCTCCTTTCAGTAGGAGGCTGGTTGTACTCCTTAAAGGAGTGAGGTTGTTTGAGGTGTCTTTTGGCCAGGTCATCAACAATGCAATTGCCGGATCTGTCGATATGAACAATGGCAGCCTTCGTCATCACCTGCAGGTGCTTCCTGATTCTGGAAGTCAATGACGCCCAAGCAGGGCATCCCTCGTCCCCTTTTACCGTAGCCTCCTTCACAGCCATCACACAGTCCATACGAATTTCGACCTCTGTCCAGTTGTGCTACGCCGCCATTTCAATACCCAGAAAAATAGCCTTGGGCTCTCCCTCCACCACTGAATTGACCTTCATCTTCTGCCTTACTCCCATTATCCATTCTCTGCCTACCGTGCTCGCCACCACAACAGCCGCAACACTCCTCCTCTATACTTCCGCATAGACATTAATGATGATGGCACTACCCTGACCCTCCTACTGGGGCTGTTGGTAGCTCGAGTATTAGCGGTTCCCTTTCACTTTCTTCCTGGTAAGGACCTCCAACATATCCGTTTTCATGTTACAGATGTAATTAATACTTTGTTCCACCTTCCGTTCAGCATGTTGTAAGACCACATGATTTCTATCATTCCAAATTCTCCAGCAGCCCACGAAGAATCTGATCACCTCCTCCTCGTTGCCTTTAAGGTTAGTGCCCAGCCATTCAGCCATGGACCTGGTCTCGAAGAAGCTCCTCGACATCCCCATTTTGCTCCAGATCTCCTTGGCCTTATCACAGTCCCTCAGCATGTGTAGCTCTGATTCCTCCTCTGCACCACATCTGCCACAACTAGCATCTGTGGTGAGCTGTCGGCACCATCTTCTTCTGTTGGTCATGAGGCCGTCATGTGCAGTTGTCCACATAAAAATCTATAGCTTGGCTGGTACAGGAGCTTTCCAGATCTACTTCCAAGGACCAGATCTAGTTCTGCTCTTCCCTCTTCTGAGCAATTGATATGCTGATGTTGCTGTAAACTGCCCATCCTCGCACAGGTCCCAGGCCCATTTGTTGGCACCCAACAATGCTAACGGAGGGGACACTTCCTTGATACCCTTTATGACCTACTCTGGTAGGTACAACCTCGTAAAATCCTCATCCCACTCTCCTGCAATGGTCACCATATCTGCCACCCTAAGCTCCCGCAGATTAGCACCCACCATATTGATAACGTTGTCCATGAGCTTAGGGTGCCCATGAACCCAGTAATCCTCCCAAACTCTGGTCATAGCTCCGTCCATAATAATTTTCCTACCGTGTTCCTCCATCAGATTCTTCATGTTGTAAATGGCTCTCCAGAAAGCCATAGCCCATTTCCCATCTCTGTTGCTGTAGTTTCTATATTTGTTCTTGACCACACTGCTCCAGAGGCTTTCCTGACCTCTCCACAACTCCCAACCACTTCTCATCAGCAAGGCCTTGTTCCAGTCCTCGCTGCTGATCAACCCCAGGCCCAAATCCTCTTTGCTTCCCGTGACCTGGTCCCAGGCAACCAGTGAGAGCGGGCGATCCTTGCGTCCACCTCCCCATAAGAAACTTCGGTTGACTCTATCCAACCTATTGTAGAGACTGACAGGTAGAATGCTTGTCTGCATAGTGTACGAAGGAATGGATGTCATCACTGCTTTGATTAGGCATCTTCTGCCCACCATAGTAAGGATCTTTTCCGCCCACCCCGTCACTCACCCTTCCACTTTCTAAACGACCTCGCTGTAGGTATTCTTGTCAATCCGTCCATGTACAATAGGAACCCCTAGATATTTCCCCATATCATCAGTGGGTCAGAAGCCAGACCGTCTAAAAACCTGCCTTCTAGTCCGTTTAGGAGTGTCTTTGGTGAAGTAGATCTGGGTCTTATCTGCCGAAATGATCTGCCCAGATGCTAGTTCAAACATTTTGAAGCATTCCAGAATCGTCTCTATTTGATTGAGTTCTGCTTTAGCAAATAGAATGATGTCGTCAGCAAAGGCCAGGTGGGAGAACTTTGGACCACCTCTGGTAATATGCATCAGCTTCCAACACCCCTTATCCACCTGTTCATGAATCAGCTGACTATGCCGCTCCAAGCACATGACAAACAAGTACGGTGACAGGGGGTCCCCCTGCCTAAGGCCTCTAGTAGCCTTGAACTGAGGTAGCTTCTTGCCATTCCAGAGGACATTGATTCCACTACCTGTAATGGAGTTCATCACATACATAATGATGTTAGGGGGACAGTGTTCCTGTTCCATCATGTCAAGAATGAACGGCCAGGCCATTCAGTCATAGGCCTTAGAGAGATCGACTTTGATCGCCATATAGTTCTTGTGTCCACTTATGTGCATGCTATGGAACAGTTCATGGACCATGATGATGTTGTCTAAGATCCTCCTACTAGGTAAAAAGGTTGTTTGTTCTTTGGCAATCCAATCAGGCATATGTTCTTTGACACATTCCACCACTATCTTAGAACACAGCTTCAAGATGGTATTGTTCAGAGAAATAGGTCGGAGCTGGCTACAGCTGCAAGGGTTGGACACTTTAGTAATCAAAGCTATCACCGCGTCACACATTCCCCCTGGAAGGGGGAGCCCTAGCAAGGCACTTTGGACCGATTTCACCATCGAATCCTTCACCACATTCTAGTTCTTCTGCAAAAATTCAATGTCCACCCCATCCGGGCCACTGGCCTTGTTAAGAGCCATCTACTTCAGGACAGACAAAATCTCACCTTCCTTAGGGATGCTAGCGATATAGTTCAGCTGGGGTTCAGAAAGGCATTTGAACGCCGCTGGAATACGCCTCATATTCACAGTTGACAGGGAGTCTTCCGCTGTAAACTGAAGCCTGAAATAATCATTTACCATCTGCTCAAGTTGATTATCTTCACTCACCCACTGGCCGTTTCCATTCTTCAAGGCTTTAATACAATTCCTTTGTCTTCTACCTTTGACTATAGCATGGTAGAATTTAGAGTTGCAATCACCGGACTGGAGCCAGTTTAGGTGGCTTTGCTGCCTGAGATTTGCTTCTTCCTTAGCCAGAATGCCTATGTATTCCTTTTCAGCCTTAAGACATTCAATATCCACCTCCGGGTTGTAGCTGATGACTTGGGCAGCTTGCATGGAGTTGATTTCTGCATAGAGGTCTTTTCTTCTTCTATTCTTTTCAATGTCCTGCTTCTGATCCCATTTCCTGATGTTCGGTTTAATACTATTGAGGGCTTCATGAAACTCTAGGCCTCCATCCCATCTGTCTTTGATTAAATCGTTAAAGCTGTTGTCCAAGTACCAATCCGCCTTGGTCTTGAATCTCCTGCTACCCCCTTCCTGCTACTGCTCGCAATAAGGATGGGGTTATGGTCAGAACTGAGCCTCAGAAGATGCTTGACACCATAGTTACAGTATTGCAGAACCCACTCCACATTCACAACACATCTATCAAGCCGTTCAAACAGCCTACCCGCCTTGTAGGTGAACGGTGGTCCAGAGTAGCCAATATCATTCAGACCCGCTTTGAGAAGAGCTTCCTCGAACTTTGCAGCTTCTTTGTAATTAAAATGTTTGCCTCCCTTCTTTTCTTTGGGATCCGTCATCGCGTTGAAATCACCAAACACTGTCCATTCTCCATTCATGCTTGTGCCAATCCTTTCCAGATGTTTCCACAGTAAAGGTCTTAGCACTGGATTTGGACTCGAGTAAACCGCAGTGCAGTAAGTCCCATTCACTTTGTAATGAACATATTGCATGTGACTCTCCAAAATCTCCAGATTGCAGTCCTCCTCATTCCACATCAGCCAGATGCCACCAGAAAAACCCCGTGCCTCTACTCTATGGGAGTGCGTGAAGTGAAGATTGTGGTTCGTGTTGTCTGCCTTATCTGCTGAGATGCGCGGCTCAAACACAGCTACCACCTTGGCCTTATATATTCGAATCATGTCTTTCAGGTTGTTAAGGGTGTCATCATTCCAGATGCCCCTTACATTCCATGCGACCGTGTTAATCATTAACAAGACAAAGAAGAAAGGTTGGCACGCTCATTGGGCGTCGCCTCCCTACTGTGCCCCTTCCACCCTTTCCTCTTCCCTCCTTGCCTGCTGTCTGGTATGATACCCTTGTTGCTTCATCCTTTCACTACTGCCCCTCGTCTCTCTGCCCAAGTCTCCAGTTCTTTGCACGTGCTCGCCACCACTTGAACTCGGTGGGCTTGTCGCAACATAGTCGTCCATCATCACAACCTCCTGATTCTCTTTTCCACCAAGATCAGTGATCACTTCATCTACTCCTGGGTTAACTATTGTGTGGTCGCGTTTGGTCTTCTCCACAACTGCTTTCTCCCTATTATTTCCTTCTGCCTCCTTCTCAGTACTGTCCTTCAACACCTCTGTCATAGCTTCCTCTTCCACCGGTGTTTTCCTCTTCCTCCTCCTTGGTTTGCGCCCTTGTGCACCACTGTCAGCTGCCTCCTTGCCTGCCGGTTCCTCCATATCAGCTCCAGCGTCAGACTCTTCCAGTTCCTCCACCTCCAGAGCTTTGAACTTGTTTTGGGTCATCTTCCCTGTCCCCTGTACGCCTTCCCTTATGTCCTTGTAATTTGGACGCTTTGTATGGACATTTTTCCCATAGAAAGTGCGCCATTGTTCCTTCGACTCATCCCATTTGACCCCTGCATTGTCAACATTCTCCTCCTCTGTCGGCTTTGCTCTTGGTTCTTTTCCGCATTCTGTCTTTGAGTGTCTGAATTTACCGCAGTTGGTGCATATATCTGGAATAGCTTCATACTCCACTTTGTATTCGTGTCCGTCAATAATGACTGCCGACATTATGGGTCTACTGGTTTCTATTTCGATCGCAATACGGGCGAATTTGCTCCTAGTGCACGCCGCCGTGTACTCATCAACTCTGATCAATCTGCCCAGCACTTGACCAATCCTCTGCAGCACCGTATCATTATACATGTGAAGGGGCAGGTCCAATATCCGTTCCCAGGTCACCAGCCATTGGGGCATTTCCTCAGACGGTTGGAAGTACGTCTCCCACTGCCACACCATCAAGCAGCTTACGAAGATCACCCACGATCCTCCTATTAAGGCCCTTAAGTAATCCTCCTTGCACGACAGCTGTATCACGTAATGCCCCATGTTCAACTCATGGACATTCATTCTTCCTGTAGGTTTCCAGAGGAGCTTCAACTTGTCCATCATTGTCAGATAACCCAGCGTTTTCCCTGCTAGCTTCACGACCACAGCGTACTTCCAGTGCTTCTGTAGGATTGCCTGTGCCTCCTGAGCAATGTAGATCTCAGGGTACCCTTTCTCATTAACTATTTCAATGTCTTCTGGTCTCACCTTCTCCATGGGTTTGTCTAGGATGAAGCCTGCCTCTTGCGGTTTGCGGCCGCCGACCGCATCTCTGAAGGACTTTCCTCCGCCCACCGTGTGCCCTTTTGGGTGCGCTCCCGTGCCTGTGTTAGGAAGGGCGGGATCGTGCATCTCCGTGTCCTAGTGGCCGTTATGTGAATTTACCCCCTTGTTCACGCTGGGCGGGCTAAGGCCGCCGCCTCTCATCCCTGCAAAGTGAAGGTTGAGGCCTATCTCTTCCACCCGCACTGAGCAACCGTCGTACTCCGTAGAGTCGTCCGGAGGTCTACCTTGGGCGTTGTCCCTTCTCCCCTGGGCTGAGCCTCGACCACCCTGACCTCCTCCCTGTGGTCGTCCCCCTCTGCCACCTATTTCTCTGAGGTATTCCCTATCGCCCTCCGAATCGCCCCTCCCGCCCCTTCCACCCCCTCATCCCGACATTGCTCATCCATTAATGAGTTGATTAGTTTTCGTGTTATTTAATTCAAGTATCTTGCATGATTTAAATGATGTAATCATGCTCATATGGAATTGCTTTTCTCTATCATATCCTATCTTCTTATTATGATTTTGTCCTAACCGCCTGGGATTGACCTCCATCGTGGGACATCCAGAGTGAATTAGGACCCCAAACCTAAAATATTTAGGATATTTAGGGAAATGATGAGAAAGCTACATATGTATATAGCCCTAAGGATCTTCCAATAAGAAACGTGTTTTAATGATTGATATATTTAATCCACCTAAATCGATCTCTTTTAACCCATAAAGTGAAATTTATAAAGTTGTTCCTACTAAAGACATGGGTGTTAAAACATCTTTTGTGGCTATAACAGTATCTATGGACTCATATTTTTAATCATCCCTACCGTCTTTTTTCCTTATCCACCCTCAGGCGGAGTCCAAATATTGATAGTTTACATTTATGCACTATATATATATATATCTTATTTATGGTTGTTTTATGAATAAAACATGGTTGTGACTTTGATCTTTACATTTTTATCATTTTTTGACCATCGAACATGCATCCTTGTTGGATTTTTTGGTGGGTGCAACATAATGGAGACTCTATTTAGGACACACAACAATGCCATTCATTTTCACTTTTGCAATCTCGGGTTTCACTTCTCAAGCAATCTTTTCAGAATGGCAGAATCAAACAATTCTTTTGTTTACCTTTTCTAGGAGAATTAAGGATTCCTCCAGGTTTTCTCTCTGTCACTTGTTGATTTCAAGATTTCTTGACAAATCCACAATTGCCTATTTTTCTCATCTTCATGGAGAAGCAAAAATCCTCCCAAGTTTTCTCTTTCTCTTACATTGGTTTATGAGTTTTCTTGGAAAATCCAAAATTATCTATTTTTCTTGTCTTTTAGGAAGTATCAAAGATTCCTCTAGGTTTTTGTTTCTTCTTATTTTGCTTTTTGAGTTTTCATGGTAGATCAAGAACTTTCTCCAACGTGATGAAGGTTTTGAAGAAAGATGAAGATAATATAGGTGGTGAATATCCTCATGATTGTGGTATATGTGTTTGTACTTATCTCTATAGAAGATGGTCCATTTAGATATCCCAGTAAGTAATTCTCACATAGACTTCATAAAGAATAATCTAATCACCAATGGAAGGGGAGTGAAGTCCAAGGCCTCCTTTAGATGCATAACAATCACTCTCTTCCAAGAAACCCATGCATGTCGGTTTTGATCACCCCTCACCCTCCATAAAAACATTGACATCATGGTTTCCATCATAGTAGTAGTCTTCAACGGGATTCCAAGGCAACGCTAGAATAAACAGGCATGGATGCAATAGCTTGCTTAGTCAAGGTAGAGCATCCCACAAAAAGTAAGAGTTTTGACTTACATGAAGCCATCTTATCATGTATGCATTCCACTGGGGGAAGGAAAAACACATGCTTTGGACTCCCTCTGGATATAGGAACTCTCAAATATACAAAGGATTCACAAGGTAAATAATCAACATCATTCTCTGAATCAAGTCTGCACTTTTGAATAAGGGATGGATAAAGAAGCCTGACTTGTCTTTGTTAACCATTTGACTCAAACATTTTTCATAATCCACAAAAATACCATTAATAATAGAGAAATTCAGGGGTGAGATTTGTATGAAGACAACTAGAACATATGCAAAAAGGATAACGGGAGGAAATTTCCCTTCCCCAACCCCTAAACGGCTGGATCCATCCATCGTTGGTGGCCTTTTTGATCACTCTACAAAGGAACCCCTCACAAAGAATAAACAAGGCTGATGACAAAGGTCTTCCTTGTTTTACTCAATGCCACATAGGAAAAAATCCATATGTAACTCCATTCAAAACCACATAAATCTATGATCCTTGGAAGAAATATAACATCATATTTGCAACTTCAGGCATCAACCAAAACCTGACAAGGATTGCATGTAACAAGTTCCAGTCTACTAAGTTATACACCTTCGTCGTGTCCATCTTAATAATGACATTCTCAAACTTCCACCAGACCTTCAAGGTCATCCACTAACTCCTTAGTGAATTTTATATGGTGACTAATATCTTAACATTGGATAAATTCTCCTTGTTCTTTAGATACCATTTAAGGAATAATGGACATTATCCTATTGTTGATGATGTAGAAAAAAATTTAAATAGTGACATTCTCTATCAACATGGGTCAAAAATCAGAAGCAAGGTTTGGCAGATCCTTCATCTTAGGAATAAAATATAATTTGCTGCATTTGAGACTATGATGATAGGGGTTACCTAGGAAGAAATGTCGTGATAGATCACATACATCCTTTTTAATGATGATCCATGCCTCAAGATAGAATGAAGTGGTCAGACAATCAGGCCCTGATGCTGAAGATTGCTTATTAGCTAAATGACAATTGGCACATGCAATTTGTCCAGTTGCTTCACGTGGGGCATCTTCCAAATGGCATCAAATATCTCCATATTGTTTGGGGTATTCCCCAACATCAAGATATCAGAATAGAGAACACATGGAATACAAGATAGAAAGGGGACTCATCCATACCACACAATCACCTTCATCAGAAAAGAAGTTCTCATTGTACATGACTGCTTCCTTATTCATCTCATCATGTGAATTACAAGAGGTTCCATGAGGCATATGAATCTCTTCACACCGTTCTTTGCTTTTCTAGCTTTAACAACAACATCATTAAACTTCTTTGTTCATGTCACCGTCCTGTATCCATAAGATATGGGATTTTTCATTGCATAAAATCTCTTCACAGTCAAGGATCTTGTTAAGGTCTTTTCCCACCTCTTGCAAAAGCATTTCTTTATCTCATCTGATCTATTATCAAACTCAATTTGCATACATCTAACTATCTCCTCCAAATTAATTTTCTACTGATGAATATCACAAAAAATGGTTTTATTCCACTCCTTCAAATATCTTTTCAGGTGAGAACATTTAGGAAAGAGTTTGAAATACAAGTCCCCCCAGTCCTCCATCTACCATCCCTCTCTCTATGATAGAGATGCAATCATCATGGGTGAGAAAGATAGAGACAAAGGAAAAATGTGATGGATGGGCTATGTGTATTCTTGGATTAACCATGATCAGAAGAGGGTAATGGTTAGAAATGTGCCTATATGTGAGATGAGTCATTTGTACATCCACAAACAAAGATATCAAATTCTGATTCAGGAACCCTCTATCCAATCTCCACCTAGCCAATGGAGTTGATTTCTCTTTACCAACCCATGTGAATGTACTTCCACTAGATTATTCAAAAAATATCCTACACATAAATATACATACCAAGTTGTACATATGCTTCAAAATAGGTCAACATTTATATCCTCATCAAGCTTTCATGAACTAGTTAGCATTTTATTTACATGTAATACTACTATAGTATAAGAATTGTACAAAATTTTATGAGTGTTTCCATATTTTTTTTGCAAGAGTATTATTTGGTTAACCAAATGAAGTGATCGAATGGACCTTTAATCAATTAACCAAAACCACATTAGCTGACACTAATTTGGTTAAGTTAATCTTGAAAATCTCAAACCTAAAATTAACCATTTGATCCAATTGAATTAACCATAATCAATAGAAATAATTGAATGCTCAACCCTATATAGGATAATAATGTTGAATGCATGCACACTTTAATAAATGCCAAACATGTTTAGGAAAATGCATGCTAAGGATAAATGGCCCTGAATGGAACTCAAGTACAATGTATGTGTGGGAAAATTGGATGATATAAATTTATAAGGACACATTTAACAAAACTAAAAATAGAAATGTGAAATGTCTACAAGGATTACTGTCTATGAAAAGCTTCAACATGGTTAAGAATGTGTTTCTATTTTAGAGTATGTTGGTTTAGGTCTAATAACTCTTGACCTAATAACAATTTGGGGAAACTGGATGTCAGAACCTGGCAGGGTTACTTGATTGACTTCACAATGCCATGGCATTTCTTATAAAAAAATAAGCCCATGAGCACAATTATCCCATACCAATCTTGAATTTAATAAACAAAAGTTATATCTACGATTAGTTAGGAAAATTGTAGCATAAATGGGCCATTGAAATATTGGGTGATACTTAAGTTGGATGAATGGAAAAAAAGATAGAATAAGAATCTTGAAAGTAGGCACACCTAAATATATGCAGTTAATGTTTTGGATAAGACTTACTAAGAACAAATGGATCTCAATGAAACTCAAGTACAACGTACTGTGAACAATTTAGATGAAAAAAAATCATAGGGATATGTTTAACAAAAATGAAAATAGAAATGTAGAATACCTTCAAGGATTACTGTTTATGAAAGGCATACATCAACATGGTTTCTGTGTGCATTGTTTGTTAGTCTAGGTATAATAACCCTTGGCATTTTAACAAATATACAGATCCATTAGATGTCAGGCCCTGATAGGGTTATTTGACTAACTTTACAATGACACAAACCTTATTTATTACAACTTGGCTATAATATCCCCAAATTTTGCAAAGTTAATGCAATGAAACTGTATTCATATTATGAAAACTAAAGAATATTATGACATTGGAATTATGCTAGTGGAACCATAGTTATGTATGGGTTCAACCTATGGCCCAAGTAAGGCCCATGAGACTATTTTCTTATAAAATAGATCCTTGTGGCACATGTTTAAGAAATAAAATAAATCATGCATAAATGCATGATAATGTCTTTGTGAGTTGTTAGATAACTGAAATAAGGGATAATCGACAAGTTTCAAAAATATGATAAGATAATTTGTGACTTAGATAATTAATTTAGTAATTATCTAACCTGGATGTGCAATACAAGTTCTGGGCACTAAATAAGGCTATCTCAATCTGACTTTTAATATACTTAAAAAATAAGGGAGCTAAGATAATTCTAGAATTTATGATGAAAAGGACTTTCCATGGGTTGTGGGTAGTTGAATTAACAAAATACTTAAAGAGTAATTTTTGTCTACATGAGTTATCCCAATAAATGCTCCAATTTAATGTAAATTAGGAAAGATATTAATGAGTTATCCTTCGAATTTCATAGAAAAAGGATGCTCTACTTGTAATAATTGAATTTTGTTTCCTTGTTGAAAAGAGAAAAAAGGATATCTAGAAGCATCACTAGAAGCATCCCTTTTGACATGAAACTTGGCTCAATATGATATTATAGGATTGTCAAAGAAAGTATCCAAATCAATTGAAGTAAACATGAGAGTGATATAGATTTTATAACTTTCCATAAAGTGTGTAGTTAATTATTTGATTGTGACCTCTATCACATTTATGTGATTAGAAAACCCTGACCTGAATCCCTTTATTGTCGTGTGGCTTTTGAGCCGTCAGATGTTGAATCAATGATTCCCAATTTGTCTTCCTCCTCCATCCTGAAAAAGGAAAGATGCTATAGTTGGCCAACCCTTCTCAAGTTTCCCTCTCTCTCCCCAACCATAAAATCCCCTAAAACCTTTCCCATTAAATTTGGGAGAAGAAATTGAACACAATCATCCATATATTCTACTTTTTCATGTGGTGTTGGGATTTCCACTAGAAACTAGAGGATATCACTGGAACT
Source organism: Alisma plantago-aquatica (assembly GCA_963693085.1). Classification (NCBI taxonomy): domain Eukaryota; kingdom Viridiplantae; phylum Streptophyta; class Magnoliopsida; order Alismatales; family Alismataceae; genus Alisma; species Alisma plantago-aquatica. The sequence goes on along the minus strand of OY856414.1, from coordinate 551,893,920 downwards.
AACCCCCACCCCCGAGACATAAGAAGAAAAACATGATCACAAGTGCTCAAAAAGATCCATCTTCTTTTGGACCCCTTAGATGCAACTGATGGCTCTGGCAAGCCTTCACGCTGAGCCGCATCCTGATAAGAAGCATGAGTCCCCTATGGGATGCGTATATGTCTAGGATGACCTCCATGACCTCCCATCCCTACTAAAATGTCCAAGTGCCAATTTCCTACCTACCAAGTGAACGAAAAAACCATGCTGAGTTCGTCATCCTTTCTGTTGCGCTACTTTGTCGTCCCTACCAGTATGGGTAATATGGTGGGAGTCATGGCCTGGGAGGCAACCAAAATGATGCCTAGGAGCCATGGACCCTCCATTTCTTACCAACCTTCACTGCACCAGGTTGTTGGAGATCTCAATGGTGGCGGTGCTCTGTTCTAGGAATGGGAACAAAGTCTATCTATTGTTCAGATGGGACGATATCACACTCACCTAAGGCAAGTGAATCAAGTTAACCACCAGTGTAACACCCCACTTTTTATTTCACATGAGCAGAAGCATTCATACTCAAGGGGGGGTCACAATATGCTAATCTTTGCAATTTGAATAAATGAAACACTTTTCATTATTTGTAACTGATTCATACATAGTTTTCCACAAAAGAAAACTACGTCAGATTCATTTATGAGACGTAATCTAATTGGTAACATGACTAAGAATAATATGAATGATATCTAAACTCTTGATTGACTTGGTAAATGGCACCCCACCAGGATAAGCTTGAGTATCTCCTAGTCTTTGATTGTCCATTTTATCATTCACTTCCTCCAGATCCTATGAACATCGAGTCCTCAATCATGCAAAATAAACATCACATCAATAAGCGATATTTGTCACTTTATAAGACATAAAAGTAAATATATCTTGACTTGAAATAAATTAACATAAACTTGAACATGGATTATATTGAGAATTCATGAGTCATTAATAACATGAAGAATTGAATAATAAATATATACATCTCTCTATGATGTCTACTTAAGAACACATGATTTCTAGGAAAGCCATTGGTGCTAGAAACACTACTATAGAAATAACCTTTGGCGTCAGTTATTTAAGGCCTAAGGTGTCGGTTTCCAAACGACACCCAAGTGGGCGCCGCTAAAAGTCGACACCTTCAGCGTCGGTCCCCCAACCGACGCCATAAACCTTCTCGCCACCAAAAACGCGCCAGCAAGGGGACTATCAGTGTCAGTTCTAAAAGAAAACCGACACGATAACCTTATTAAAAACGTCAGTTATTAAGTAACAACTGATGCCATACCCCTTCCCGCCACTAAAAAGGCGCCAGCAAGGGCATCATCAGTGTTGGCTTTATATAGGTAACTGACGCCATATCTACAACCACAATGGCCATGCTACCCAACACGGCTGTGGTACCTGACTAGAATCTACTAATAACCGACACCATCGGCGTCAGTTTGTACACTAATAACTGACACCATATCCCCTACCACCACGACCATGCTACCCAGCATGATCGTGGTACCTGGCTGCAATAGGCGTTAGGTTTACGGATAATCGACGACAGAAGGGGATAAAGACGTCGATTTTATACTAACAACTGACACCTATGTGTTTTGTTGTCGGTTTTACACAAATAACTGACGCCTATGTTATAATTTTTTTTCTTATCAGTTTGCAGGCCTGTCGTATAGCTGGTCAGTAGGATGTAGAACCTGCAGTTCAGTTCTGAACTACAAGTTTACAACATCTATTGATATCAGCCAACAACATGCCACAAACCTATAAAATTAATAAGATAGACAATATTATATATTTATCATGTGATTCACACACATGTATAAGCACATTTAATTCATATTATTTTTCATCACACACATGTAGAAACCAGTAGTTTCATTTCAAATTTCCTCCATTTTCACACACATTTAGCGCATGCAGTTCCATTCATTTCATCTCTTTTCACATTCAGAAACATATAGAAACATTCATGTATTGATCATATTCACATTCACACATATGGCAATTCATAAAAAGTCATTCACATTCACACAAAAATAATTATGAGAACAAATTTCAGAAATATCATTCTTTATTCATCATCGTCATTATCCCAATTATATTTAAAAATTCCCACTACTTGTAGGGCTTCTGCCCATTGTTCTCTTACATCATTTAACTCATTCATCGTATAGGGAGTATGTACATCTAATAACTTTTCACCTGTAGTGAAGTCAGTTTTAAACACCTGTAAAGAGAATGATGTATATATATAATTAATAATATATAATAAGATTGATATATTTCATATTATCTAATGAGACTACATATAATACCTGATGTATGGTATCGATTTCCATTACGGCATGTTCAATAATTATGCTCATAAATCGCATCACATAGTATCCACATGCCCAGCCATTGTCTTGTGTAGCACACTATAAATTGAAACATACAAAATATTCAAAAATACAAATAAGCACAGTTCACATAAATAATATATACATTGGATTCGGGAAATTACTTTCACTTTCTGCCAAGTTAGTGGCTGGTTCTTTATCTTAGAGATCTTTCTTCCAGCTTTGGCGTACTCTTGTAAAGCCCTACATGTTAATGTAACACATTAAATTTCATAATTAAATAGTAATGTAATAACATATGTTAACGAATCTTAAAATATGAAATATTTCTCATGGGAATAATGGCCTTTTCACTGCGTGTCCATATATATTCAATTCCTTCCCCGTAGGATCTAGATAATAGCCAATGAACATCTCAGGGACAATAACTAGTATCTCCCAATGCTTACCACTAGAGGTAGGAAAGTTATAAATTAATAACTCAAAAGTCACAATAAAAATGTAATTTTCTTAAGTCCAAATTATAAGCAAAGTAAAGTTACCCAACATTGAATGGAGCTATTATCACCGTCTTCTTGTTTTTACCAAAATATTTAAAAACATCACAGCAGTATGAAGTAACTAACCTAGGGTTTTGAACTAAAAGACTAATAAAAAATGGAACCAAAAATCCCACATGGAGAAATGAAAAATATGTACATATCGTGTGTAAGTGGCTGCAAAACATGTATTACATATGCATTAATATATAAGAAACCAGATCACCGTATATAAAACAAGGTATATGGATGTATAAACAAGATCTCACCATATCCACAGCTCTATCATAGATGTGTTCAGCCAATCATAACGAAACAACTCCAAAATATCTTGTATAAATATTTTGTTATCGTATGATTGACCTGCATTAATATGTATGTATTAATACATATGCAAACTTGTATTACATATGCATTAATACGTGTGCAAAACTTGTATAAATGGATTGTTATCGTATGATTGACCTACAACTTCCTCCGGAATAGTAACATTTATAGGGCAATTTGGATCATGTTCGCCTATCCAATCTTCCATACCCCTACAATTAGGACCTAACGAGGCGTGTAGGTCCTTTGGAAGTCAACTTGGTACTTCAGGAGGTGGATGTGGATGCCGAGATGTAGAGGGTGTCTTCCTTTTGACATGTATATATAATTTCATATCAATTGACTCATATATATATACACACACTAACAAATTAACGTAATGTAAAATTAGCATACAATATTAGTATATACGACATCCACTTTGGGCCACAATATCACTCCACCTTCTGCCTCACCAAGCGTTTCAGAATCTAGGTGGGCATATGGCAATGTAAGATCCCTCCATTTGGGGACTACACTTATCGGGCTCACACAAACCACACCATCTGGTACTAGAGTCCCATGAAACATTTCCCCTGGAAGGGGTGGGTAAGACGCCACCTCTACAACGACATATTCTTGACTTTTTAGACGGCATGGCTTCAACCCCTCCAAATTTACGTAAAGAATGTTATATGCATATATACACAAACTCCCAACCTCTACAAAGACTAGCTACTATGTCATAAAAATACTTATAGAGGATGTTCTAGGTGGTGGGTCTATAAGATTACTCCCAACCTCTACAGTAGGAGTAATAGAAGCACGACACATCATAGGTACCGTCTGAGTGGCCGTCTGAGATGCATGCCACTTCACCATTGCTTCTTGGACTTTCCTCTCAATTAATTCATCTACCAATACATGGATAAAAGAAATGCTAGCTATCGATTATTGAATTCCCTTTCACAATAACATTCTAAAAAAAGAATAGGTTACCTCAACTGGTGAAAGTCCCACTTTTGGGACATGTTTGCGCTGGGATGGCCCAAAGAATGCTTTGCTGCCCACACCAGCACCTGCACCCCTAACACGTCCAGGATGCTCTGGGTTACCCAGAGCAACTGTTAATTCATCCCTTGTGCCCTCAGGGATGAACTTGCCTTCCCTCCTCTACTCGTACAGCTCCCGCTAATCGCCATCAACAAAAATGGGTAAGTAAACATAACAATAATCAATATCGATAGATTGCTCTAAGAATTGAATTTTACCATTTTTGTAGCCGCCTCAGCAGTTGCGGGCTTCGTTATATATCCCTTCTTGTTTTGCCTCCCAGCTATCCACATAGCATGGTGAGGCAGAGGTGCGAGACCAATAGTAGAGGACTCCTGAGTAGCAGTAGACTGAGCAGTATACTCAGCCTGTAGTCTTTGGCGAACGCCTGCATAGCCTCTTGGACCCATTGTGTGGTCATGCACATTCAGTGCACACCTTTGTCTTTGAGCATCGTTGATAGCCTTGTTAGTAAGCACATTGATTTGATTAGTAACACTACAAGTTAATCTTGAATAGGTGAATACATAAGAACATATATTAATTAAATTGGGAGTGGCACTTAATACCTTGAATTCATCAGTTTTTCTTTGGGTAACAAACTCCTCCCAGTCTTTGGGGTCCAGGTAGTTCCATTGATCTGGGGTTGCCTTCTTCCTAAATTTATTTTTTTAAAGAGAATACAAACAAAAATTATTAGTGTAGAGTTAATCAAAAAGTGATCAATGTCTAGAATTGGAAATCAATCAAGAACCTCTTCTCAACATTGCATATGTAATCTTGGGTGAGATTTGTCCTATAGTTCCTTAGGACCCTCCCATAATGTTGCATCACACATTTATGATGCAACTTTTCATCCATATCAAATATACTCTACAAAATAGAATTGCTATTAACTAGTATCCTAAAAATTAGTAATCTACAAAAATAGAATTGCAAATAATGATAACTCATGCATAGTTCCTTCCATATTAAGTCTTTCTTCCCCTTAGGAACTCTATGCCAGGATTCAAAAATAGGACTACAATGGCTGCGAGTAAGAATCCTAAGATATAAAATAAACGAGTTGCGGTTCACCCCAACTGGATTTCTTGCATGATTGAAATCCACAGCTAGTTTGGGTCCATTGCCCCTTTGCTGTAATAACTTGTTCATCATTGTGATGTCCCACTTTCTCAACATTTTTTGCTGCTCATCAAGTGCCCCAATTTCTTTAGGGGGTACATCACCAACCTAAAATTTGACAAAAAAACACACTTACATGATATAACTATAAATGTGAGGTGGGATATATTTTTAAAACTTACATTGTGAGGCGGCGCATTGCCGTCCTCACCCTCACGGTAATCATCAACATGATCATCATATGAATGCTCAGCCATCTAAAAGTTCACATTCAGATTGTAAAGTTCACATTGTAAAGTATTTCACACTGTAAAGTTCACATTGTAAAGTTCAAATTCACATTGTAAAGTATTTCACATTGTAAAGTTCACATTCACATTGTAAAGTTCACATTCAAAAAAATAAAACATATAAAAAATATAAACTTGCATGCCTCTAATATTGCGATCTTTTATCAATTAACAATCCTTCATTGTGATCTCCACGCACATACAAGTCATCATTAGCTTCAATATTTGGTAGTGTTGGCAACCCAACTGAGAATGGACTGGAGTCATCATACTTATCATAGTATTGTTCTTCATCTATAGGATCTTCAATGAACTATCTTTTACCATGAAGAACAACCAACCATTTATCATTTGCAGGATCATCGATATAAAATACTTGTTTCGCCTGTGATGCCAATATGAATGGTTCACACTTCTCACCAATCTTTTCAAAGTTCACTAATGTGAAACCCAATTCATCCACTATACTCCTTTGGTGTTATCAATCCAATTGCATTTAAAGAGCGAAATTCTAAAATCTAAGTAGTCAAACTCCCATATGTCTTCAATGACACAGTAATATGACATTTTAGCTTCACGTGGACTCTTATCCTTTGCACTTGCAAAAAACAATGAAGACGCTTGAAGGGTGACCCCACTATTTTGGATGACACTCTTATCATCTTGATGCTTTGTGTAATACGAGAATCCATTTATGTCAAACTCTTCATAAGACATAACATTCAATTTTGGTTTAAAGATGAGGCATTTGATAGTTTCAGTAAGACTATTTGGTGTTTGAGATAGTTGATGTAAGACTTTATCTTCAAACCACTTAATAAATGTCTTGTTATGCTCTCTAGCAAGCCACATTGAATTGGCTCGAGGATATTGTCTCTTGATGAAATTGGTATGTTCCTCGATATAAACACTCACTTTGTCGATGTTGTGTAAAATATACAAGTGACCTTGTTCCAACTGCTCACGGATGATTACTTTCATCCGTGACCCCAAAATTCCTTTGCCAAAATGGTCCTCAATATTCTTGTCATTAACATGAGCATCATTAGCACTCAGAAAGTCATTGCAAAATTCCATAACCTCTCTCGCCACATAACCCTCAATAATACTCCCTTCAGGCTGATAACAGTTTCGATCATAACCTTAAAAATGCTCATGTATCGTTCAAAGGGATATATCCAATGCAAGAAAACTGGTCCCAACATTTTCACTTCCCTAGTCAAGTGGACAACAAGATGTACCATGATATCAAATAAGGAAGGAGGAAAATACATCTCAAGATGACATAGGGTAACAACCACTTCTCTTTGCAATTTGTCGAGAGTATCAGGGTCAATAACTTTGCTGCACAGACTGTTGAAAAAGAAACAAAGTCTGGTGATTGCAAACCTTACATGCTTTGGCAATATAGATCGAATTGCCACGGGTAATATTTGTTGCATTAGAGTGTGACAATCATGAGATTTAAGACCTATCAAATTCAGATATTTCATTAATGCCAATCTATGGATGTTGGATGAGTAACCCTGTGTCACCTTAACATTTACCAAGCATTCGATACAATGCCTGACTTCCAAAGAACTCCAATAAGGAAGAACCCAAAATATTAAATTCTTCTTGAATAAAGATTTGTCACTCTGTGTGGCCATCGTACATTGTGATCTCTTACCAAATTCATTAGCAATGTCTTTTACTCTTTCATAAACATCCTCCCCTGGTATAGGTTTAGGTGCACTTCGTTCCTCATTCTGTGCATTGAATGCTTTGTGCAACCTATGATACAGATGGAATTTAGGAAGAAACCTTCGATGACCAAGATATACAGTCTTGCCGCCGTGTTTTAGTCATATTGAATCAATGTTCTCTTCACATATAGGATACACTTTAGATCCTTTGACACTATATCCAGACAAATTCCCATATGTTGGAAAGTCCTTCACAGTGTAAAACAACATAGCGTGCAAATGAAATGTCTCTCTTCATGAAGCATCATAGGTCATCACACCTTCACCCCAGAGTTTCTTCAAGTCATCAATCAGAGGTTCAAGATAAACGTCGATATCATTTCCAGGTTGTTTAGGGCCCGATATCAACAACGACAGCATAACGTAATTATTTTTCATACACAACCAGGGAGGAAGATTGTATATAACAAGCATAACTGGCCAAGTGCTATGTTGGATGCTCAATGTCCCGTACGGATTCATCCCATCTATACAAAGCCCAAGTCTTAGATTTCTGACTTCTTCACCGAATTCAGGATACAATAAATCAATCTTCTTCCACTATGGGGAATCAGACGCATGTCGTAGGATCCCATCATTATTTTTCTTAACATCTACATGCCACCTCAAATTCTTTGCATCTATCAGATTGGCAAACAAGCATTGAAACCATGGTATTATAGGTAGATACCACATCACCTTGGCAGGAGAACCAGTTTTGGACTCCCCCGAAGTCGTCAATTTATACCTTGACGCACCACATTTGGGACAATCTTTCAAATCCAAATAGTCCTTTTGAAATAATACACAATCATTTGGGCATGCGTGTATCTTCTTGGCCTCCATTCCCATTGGGAACAACATTTTCTTTAACGGATATGTTGAGATTGGCAGCTTGTTTCCTTCAGGAAGAATTTCTTTCAACAAAGACAATAATGACGTGAAGCTTTTTTCGCCCCATTTATTGTTAGCTTTCAGCTTATACAATCTCAACACATTGTTAAGCTTTGTCAACTTACAACCTGTGTATAATGGTATCTCAGCATCATGCACAATGTTTCTAAACATGGGAGGTGGATCGGTGTGCTCTACCCCACAACTATGCAGCATCGCATCAACGATGTCTATTGAAACTGGTTCGTTCACATTTACATCATCGGAGGCAATTTCTTCTTCCACACAAGCACTGCTATTGACATCTACTAATTTCAGGTTTGAAATCTCTCCATGCCAGTGTCATTATGTATAGCCTCGTACAATCCCGTTTCACATGACATGACTTTTGATTTCATCACCAGTGCTGACTTTCAAGTTGTTACCGCAATGCCTACATGGACAGTAGAACCTATCTCCAGGTTGTTTCCTATGTTCCTCGGCAAATCTAATAAACTGATCAAGACCAGAAATATACTCTGGGGTGCAGTGATTTGGAATGGACATCCATGATCTATCCATTCTATGATCAAAGAGAAAACAAGTATATATTAGAACAATATTAGGGTCTAGGGTTAACAGATTAGAGTTTATGGTTAAAACTTTAGGGTTTAAGGTCTTATATATATTTAATGGTTAAAACATCCTAAGTGAGATTAGGTGTTCAAGAATAGTCCCAAACCGGGGACTATCCAAGATTTACTCCTAATGAATAAATCTTGGATGGGATTTTAGGCCAACAAATACATGTGCTGTCATTCTTATATATAATAAATGTGTAACACCTATCCCATTCTTGAACACCTAATCTCACTAGTAAGTGTATAATGTGTATTGGGTTTTCAAGAAAATTTCGGCAGCATTTCCCCATTGTTCTCAAAGTACATATGTACTTAGAGAACAAATAGGGAAATGCTGTCGAAATTTTCTTGAAAACCCAATACATATTATACACTTCCATCCTAAGTGAGATTAGGTGTTCAAGAACAGTCCCAAACTGGAGACTATCCAAGATTTACTCCTAATGAGTAAATCTTGGATGGGTTTCTAGGCCAACAAATACATGTACTATCATTCTTATATATAATAAATGTGTACCACCTATATTATTCTTGAACACCTAATCTCACTAGTAAGTGTATAATGTGTATTGGGTTTTCAAGAAAATTTCAGCAACATTTCCCCGATGTTCTCCAAGTACATATGTACTTAGAGAACAAACGGGGAAATGATGCTGAAATTTTCTTGAAAACCCAATACACATTATACACTTACATCCTAAGTGAGATTAGGTGTTCAAGAACAGTCCCAAACCGGGGACTATCCAAGATTTACTCCTAATGAGTAAATATTGGATGGGTTTCTAGGCCAACAAAATATAACACCAGTCCCCTATTCACAACCCCATTCAACACACAATTTTCTTATAAAAACACTTATGGACAACCATAACAACATATCAATGCTTCCTAAATTAATCAATGTATTATTTTATATATAACACAAATCTGGTGGGTATAGCATAGCAAAAAACTCAACATGTCACAACAAAAACATGTCCTTAACCTAATATACAGATATTTGTAACATAATTCATTAGGAAGAGAGACCATGAAACACTATGCATTGATTTGAAGTTTTCTTTCCCATCTAAGGTTATTTGCAATCTCATGTTTGTTTCATTATCTTTCTTTCTAGTATTTCTACTTGAATTGCATATATAATCAATTTCATATTGACAACCACCGCATTATGTTACTAATCATTACTTCATATTATGTCCTACGTAATTTTTACTAAAATAGGAATATGTCCATTTCTCTCAAAGTGACACATTAATAGATTGTGAATGTTTAGATGCATTTATACTATCAATTCCTAGGGTTTACTTTTTTTTTTACAGTAGCAAAATATATAGGGGTTATTTTGATCATTTTTTTTACTAAAAATTGCATGTCTCTATGTAACTTCCATTAATAAACTATTATATATTAATATGATACTTTAATTGGCTGTGTTCATAGAGTCCACTTTAGGGTATGGACAAAGGTCGACAGTTCTACCAAATAGATCTTCTATTTTAGAGGCAATACATATAGTATAAAGGTGAAAAAACGCAGATTGAAGATATAATTTTGGAACAATTCCAGAACATGAAAATTTAGAACTATGAGACAATACATCGCTAGGGCACAACTAAACAGAAACAATAATATATTTCATGGACATGGATGTTTATCCGGTAGTTATTTTTAATCATATAGAACAGTAAAAATGTCCTCTTGGGACGTATAAATAGAAACCGAGTTTGGAAGTGACATCACTTTTGTTTCATACATAAAATTGAGTTTAACACTGACTTCATCTTATTTGGAACTGCCAATCTAAGAACCCTAGCTGTGGTGATTTTGAACTATCAATCTAAGAACCTATCGTGTGATTAGTTGCGCTTAGGAACAAGCATCTACTAAAGGATGTAAGTAGTGACTGGCCTTCTCAATGAACAAAATAGAGGAGGAAGAGGGTACCTATGTCGAGCGGCGGCGACGGTGAGAAGTGAGCAGGCAAGTAGGTGTCGAGCGGCAGCGGCAAGAAGTGAGCAGGCGAGCAGGTGTTGAGCGGCGAAGGCGGCAGACCAAAGCTCTCAATCGGTGACGGTAGAGAAAGGAATTACTAGAACAAAGCTCTCAATTGGGAATGAAACAGAGAAGGGGGAAGAGTCTGGCTTGCACGAGTGCTATTAATTTAACAATCAGCATCGGTTATTCAAAACTGCCGACACATAAAACAATAGGCGTCAGTTATTCAAAACATCCGACACCTATGTTCAATGATAGTCGTCGGTTTCAACTAGAAAAACCGACGTCTATCTACATATGCCGACAAAAGAAAAAGTTCTCAAATTATGACCATAGTTGTCAGTTTCTGTAGAAAACCAACGCCAAAAGGGGTGAAAATTTTTGTGGGGACAGTGCGCGTAAACACACCGACGCCGCTTATCGCAAGAAAACTGACGATAAAAATGGGCCCAATTTTTGTCTTGTGAAAAACCTTTAGTCATCGGTTGGTTTGTTAACAACCGACGTCGTATGTTAAATTTTGGAGGTAATGTTTTCACTGGAAAATTTGAATTTGGCTGTCGATTTTGGACATCGGTTGCTTATTGAGGAACTGACGCTAAATAAAAAGCGATACCCATGTCTAGCCACTCCCCACAGATTTATGTCATTTTTTGTATTCAACCGACGCTGTAGGTTTTAGGTGTCGTTTTTTGTTAACAACTGACGCTTGTAAATGTGACGTTATAAGCCATTTCTGTAGTAGTGAAAAGCTCTTAACAACCTCTTGAGGTCCACAATTTGAGAAGTATATAAAAATTGATTCAATTTCAATTAACTTAACATTGAATTTACCATGATCCTTGAACTTTGACATGATGGAATTTCTCCCCTTTAAAACATAATATGTTTCCCCTTCTTGAGCATGATTCATTAAACTTAACCATGACCATAATTAGGGCTTTACCATGGACTATAAGTAACCAACCAATCAAACAATGATAAAAAAACATAATGTCTTCTTGAGAGAGCATTCACAATTCATGAAATCAACTAAGGTGCATAATCAAAATAACAGTCAATACACCAAAATCACTTGTGCTAAACCTAGGATAAACCTCCTTAGGGCAAATCCTATGAATTAGTTGAGTCCTATAATCACCTATAATTTGATTAAAATCATAATATGTACATAAGTTAATAACTCTTAACCACTAAATCATTTATTGAATAATTGAAGAGATGAAATGTCGAAAACAACATTTGAAAACAACACCATTCGATAGAAAATAAAAATCCTTTCCAACACATAATTTTGCATATTGATTCAATAATGCACTGATTTATTTTGAATTTTGGAATAATTAACCAATCAGAAAAAGGGGAAATCCATGTATATGAATACATTATTGACTCATCACACAACTGATCTAGACCTAATGCTTGTGTGCCCCAATTGGGTTCGGCCGTGTGGCTAAGTGATGTTGCAACCAGAAGGCTAAAATAAAAGATGAAAGCCCAAAAATGTCCTTGCAAGTTAAATAACCCGATTGAAAATACACGGACGTCGAGGTCAATACATGACCTAGGTTCTTCCCTTGACCAAGGTGCAAGACACATCTCCTGTGGATTCAACCTCTAATAAAGTTCAAGCAACTTGACTTTTCTTGATGTGCTAAGACTACCAATGAGTCCCTTATTTCTGGTGAAGGCATTGAGCCGACTTGCACACTCTGATATGCCCTGGAGCTCCAACTCTACTTGTCCATGGCTAGAGAAGCAAACTAAGAACATAAGCCTAAAAACATTGTGAAGATAGCATAGAAATGAGAGGAAAAATTCTATGAGATCAAACAAAAAACAATTGTAGCAAGTATGTGAGGAAAATAGCCATCACGTCCTGGTTCATCAAAGAACATCAAGAAATAGAGGAAAAGGTTGGAGATCCAAAATCAATGAGTCCAGGGTGAAACACATCGAATAAGGTCGGGAAAACAAACATCAGTGCAAGATGAGTTGTCTATGAGCATTTTCGTGTATGAAGGGCCTCTGAAGCGCCATGGCAAATAGCACCGGAGAACATCGATGATGGATCTATATGGTGCAACGGCTGGGGAAGCCCATAGTGAACTAACAGTTGCAAAACAATCAAGGGAAGCTCACTGCTGCTTCCATTTTTTAGAAGGCAGTGAAGAAGAATGATGCTTGACGGTGGTCACCAGGGAACAAGACCAAGAAGGTCTAGAAATCCCATGGCAATAGGGATGCAATTGATACTAAAGAAGCAAAAAGAGAGGTCAAAGTATCATTTTTGATCCAATATAAAGGCATGAGGATGGTCGTGGGGGGTCAACATCTTCAGAGTCACAAGAGGGAGAGAACCCCTAATTGGGCGTTTCTCATCGAGATAGAAAGGGAAGGTAAATAAGACATTATTGGAATTGGGGAAGAGAGAGGAAACTATTGGAAAAGAAATCGTGAGGCAAGGTGGAGGGATGAGGGAGAACGGTGCTGAGAAAGCAAATCAACATTATTGAACTCACATCAACAAAAAACAAAGAGGTAGGAGATGACGTTGTGGCCGACGGATCGAGGATGGACTGCCAGATCACATGGGTGAAAAGGAAAGGAGAAGAAAATGGCATGACAACGATAAATTCGGGACTATATGTCCAATTGGTGCATTAAAAATATTTCTATTAATTTGTAATCAAAACTATATATAACTCTTCCCTATTCAATTTGGAGGATCAAACATGGTAAAAAAAGACCAAATTTGAACTACACTCCTAATAAGTGGTCTAGATCCCTCCTATCCAATAAAATTTGTCATTTAACTGGAATTTAATGTCTTAATACATTAGATAATTGGTAAAATACTCTCCGTTGTGATCCCTTGATCCAAAAACAAGATAAGTAGATATTATCCACTTAATGTTCATGTCAACTATCTCTTATGCCTTTATGAGAAACTTTCTTGGTGGAGAGATAAAAATGAGAATAATTTTACTTTATCCTTATATTAAAATCTCTATAAAGGTAAAAGAAAAAATTCTCATCTAAGTTAGCTATTCCTTATGTATATTTTAGTACATAACATCTTTTATCTTTCTCTTTTATTTCTTTTAAATATTTTCAAGAATAGGAGAGAGAAAAAGGGAAAGCAAAACCAATGTTCCATACTTTTGAATTATTTGCAACACATAATGCACATATAGAAGAGAAAATGCATTTTGGATCTTGTTTTATCCTTATCACTTTATTATCCTCTATGGAATTTGATTTCATGGTCTTTTTGCATTAAGACCCTCAACTATTTCTATTTAAGAAAAACACATTCTAAGCCTTAAGTTTTTCTTGAAATTTGGGATGTTACAACTAGAGTCAATGGATCGGTATGCAAGGGAGTTGCGTCCTACTTGGATCCCTATGATTGTGTCCTTAGTGGTGCGACCCAATAAGAGGAGGCAACTAAGCCCAGGAGCCTAGGTATATTCATATTATTTCATAAACAGTTGTTTAATCTTTCAATAAACCTTAGAATTTTCTAGGAAGGTTTGTTTTTAGTAAACTTATATATGGATTTGATTAGGAAAATGAGTAGAATCCAAATAAATTATGTTTGAGACCTAATTTTTACCATTATTAAGGTATTGATAATACATGTATATAGGATGATTCATGCATAAACCCTAGATTTGGTGAATGTAGTGCTTATATCAGTTAATCCATTTATTTTGTGTTGTAAATTAATATTTTTGGATATAATGAGAAACTGAGCATGATAATGATAATAATGATGAATATTTAGGGTTTCTAGATCAATAATCATAGATATGACCAGTCAAGGTTAAGAAATCGATATATATATCTTATTATGACCTTGATAAACATAATCTGATCTAGGTGTTCATAATAACATGGTAGGTTTAATATACGATTTAGTATTACATATAATGTTTGATTGTGGTTTATAAATCATTGGGTCCATGGACATGAGAATCAGGGTTTTAAAGCATAACCCTAATGTCAACAATACACCAAGGAGACCTAAACCCTAGTTAGGATATAATCTAGATCTAATGGTATCTTAAGAATGTATGGTGAGTTTAGGATACATACTTGCAAATTGGATGTTGATTGATTGGATCCATCTTTGCTTGCTTGTTTGGATCTACATATGATTAAAGTAAAATTGAAGTATTACTACATGACTTTGACATGAAAATGAGATATGTGGTTATCTTATGAGTAATCACATTATTGAACTCTGAAGTTTGCCGAGGATTTCTCTAAGTTTGATGAAATACATTGTTGAATGTTTATTTACTTGTTCATCATAATGCCAATATGGGTATCACATAATGGAGCCAATGATATTATGAACCCAAGGTTAGATCTACTAAGGGGTAGTTCACCTAATTCCAATAATGGATAAAGAAAGGTGATTACACCCAAGGTGGTTTGGCAAACATGTTTTAGATTATTTTGATGAAAATACCACTTTATATGTGCAACCATTTGATGGTTGACAATATATGTCTTTATCTTATATGCGAACATTTTGGTCACACCACGTACACATTATAGTAATATATTGATCCATATTTTGATTGACACCATTTTCGGTAACTACCATATATGAAGATATCAAGATGTGTTGAATAAGGTGAAACCATCTGAAGACATTAAAGCTATATCAAGCAATATTAATTATATGATTCTTCTCTTAGGTATTACTTCCTCATCATAAGTTAGTTTTCTTTGAGAAATCTAGGAAACTCCTTAGAGGAGCCTCATTATACATCTTGTAAACAATATTTGTGAAATAAATGGAAATTATTTGCCATTATTTATTATTTATGAATCTAGATCTTGGAAATTTTGAGTAATGGCTCTCAAATTTAAAGTCTCTCTTAACTGAGAGACACTCAAAAGTGAGGGTCATTACATTTCAAATCAGAGCCCACATTTTCAAACAATATTTAGTAGTTGATAACTTAAGTGATCCATATAAATATAAGAAAATTTAAAAGTTATTAGGCAATAACCTAATGGTAATGGTGTCTAGAAAGGATCACAACATTGGAGGATAGTAATATTTTCCTCTGCACCATTAAGTTGGTATACAGGGAATCCCTTAGCCAATATGATACCTACCAACATAGAACCTAGGGTTTGCCTATAATAATGTTTCCTCTAAGTTCCTCATCTCTAGTTTCATCCTATTCTCAACTCTTTACTTAATAAAACCTAAAATTCACTCCCTCCTCATCTTAAACAAGTCTTTTAAGAAGAATTATGATTAAGGTATCCTCCCCACTTAATTTACATTTAATGTTGAAATAATGATATAGTTCAGACCAATGTTTTAGGAGTTTTACCCTACATGGAACTATGGTTAGTTTAGAAAAACTCTAAGTGGGCCAAGGGATATCTAAAACCCCAAGGTGTAGGGTGTGGTCCCTAACCCTAAACCTTAATCCTGGTTGATAGGGGTAGTGTGGGTGAAACAATAACCTACCCATATAAACCTTGAGTTTGGGAAAATAAAATAGAAAATTCAAATGGATTGGGTGGCCCAGTCTCCGTACCAAAAAGTTGGATACCCTAGTTTTCACTTGCATGAAATTACATGGAGTAATGCATGGATGATTCATGTGAAGAGTTTTGGATATATATATATATATATATATATATATATATATATATATATATATATATATGAAACATAGGTAACTAGTGGTTAGATAAGGATAAACATTGGAACCTCAACTCACATTTATGGGTTGTGTGCTGATATAGGGTGGGCCCAAGAATGGTTAAGACTTATGAGGGAGACATAACTACAAACCTATGGGGTCAGGTTGTTTCTAGAAAGCCTAATCTCATGTTGCAAGTCAAGAAGGCACCCTATGTTACGACCCTCCCTAGAAGGGTGAGTTGACCAACCTAATTTGAGAATTAAAGAAAACCTTGGACATCATAAAGGGATCTAACCCTAACCATCTAGGTGATATAAGCCATAATTAACCTAAGGGTAATAGGTGAAGGGCCATCATATAATATGATGTGATACCTTGGTTAAAGAAATTCCAATTTGAAAATATGATGTCATAAACTTACACTAAGAGTATGGTATGGGAGTATCTAATCCTTAGATTTTTTTCCTTTAAGTCATGAGACCTAAGGTCAAGATAACATTTGGAAACCATAAATCAAAAAACAATGCTAGGATAAAAATTATGATAGTATGAAGATGTAACGTCTCATTTATCCCTATACATGAAAATGGAACAAAGTATCACTATACAAGGAAGAAGATCAAGTTAGGTTCAAAGTAGCCCTATCCAGGGAAGGACCTTACATTATCCCTATGAAGGGAAAAAATGAGCTTTAGATTATCCCTATTAAGGGAAGAGTTGAGCCTCACATTAGCCCTATGTAGGAAAGAGCTCAAGAAAAGCCACTTTCTATGTGCCTAAGGACCAAGGGGTCAAGTGGGAATAACCAAGGATATTATGCATGAAATGAAGTTAAGGAATCTCAATAAATTATGGAGAGGGTACATCCCTAAGTCAAGCCTTGGAGGACAAATAGGGTTTCCTATAGGTATATAAGACCCAAAGGGTTAGGAGATGATCATGCCTTAAGTGCATAAGACTAATGGGGGTCATGAGATAGCCATCCATGTGTACCCAAGGCCCATGGGGTCAGGATATTGGCCACCTTCATGAGTTCATGAGACCCAAGGGGTAAATGTGAGAGGGACTCCTTAAGTAGATAAGTCACACAATATTAAAGGGAGGATCAACTTCAAAGGTACCTATACCCCTAGAGACCTGAAGGGAATGGCTAAGTCTAATAATACATGTGATTTAGATATAAAGAATACAAGTGATAATGAAATAACTATTAATATATAATCATAAAGGGAGTTGTGAATAAAATGGAGAGTGAGAAAAGCACTACTCCTTGAGTGCATGAACCTTAAGAAAATTTTGTGGAAATAAAAAGTATTCAAGGTTTGGATTTGTTGTTGAGAGTGATTCAACATAAAGTTAAATTATAAGATAATGTGTGAATAGACCATCTCTTCTCTTGGAATAGAATGAAGTTTGTATTTGGGCTACAACCAAATGTTGATTTCATCCTATTATGAGTGCGAGAAATTGGGTAGACTTATGTTATGCATAAAATTGACATGTGAAGAATGAAAATCCTAAGCTAAATTCAATGACATAATCTAGGGTTTGATGTGTTACCTCACCCTTATATGAAAATAAATGAATAAATATTTGGAAACTTAGGCTAAAATGTAATCATAAGTGATAATGAAATCACAAAGTGACAATGTAATCAGTAAGTGATGATATCGTGCTATGAATAAGGATGTGGATATATCTTAGAACTAAATTCAGATTCTAACCTTAGTAATATGAAGAATTTTTCCACATCAATAAAAGTTATGAATGATAATGTAGATACACATGTCCAAGAAGGTTGCTAGCTCAAATATTTGAGGCTAATATGAGTTATAATTCACCTTAACCTTATTGAGTTTGAATTTTGGGTAAAAATTCCTTTCAAGGAGGGGTAAATTAAGATCCTCAAAATTTACAAATTTAAGAAAATGAATCATATCTCATCTTAATACAATAAAATAATAACATGACATTATAATTATGTTAGTGGGAACTTAGTTATGCAGGGGTTCAACCCATGGACCATGTGAGGCACATGAACTATTTGCTTTGCAAATAGGTCCTTGTGGCACAAGTTTAAGAAATAAAAGAATTTGTACACAAATGAATGATAATGACTTTGTGAGTTGTTAGATAATCAAAATATGGGATAATAGGAAAGTTTCCAATATATACTAAGATGATTTGTGACTTAGATAAATAATCTAACCCAAACTTTCAATACAAGTTTTGGGTGATATCTCAATATGACTTTTAAAACACTTGAATATAGTAAAATAACTAAGATAATTCTAAAATTTGAGATGAAAAGGACTTTCCATGTGATGTGGGTAATTGAATTAAGGAAATACTTCAAGACCATGTTCATCTACATGAGTTATCACAATAATTTCCAACAATTTAATATACATTTGGAAAGGTAGAATGAGTTACCCTCCAAATTTCATAGAAAATGAATGCTCCTAGTGTCCTATAAAATTTTTAGAAGGAATAGGGACATATTAAATTTTGTATCATTGTTTGAAAGAGAGAAAAGGATATATATAAGCATCCCTTTGACACCAAACTTGGCTCAATACAAGATCATAGGATGATAATAGTTGTATCCAAATTTGGGACCGATTGGAATAAAGACGAGGGAGATATGGATTTGATAAGTTTACATACATTGTGTGGTTACTTATTCGACTGTGAAATCTGTGACATTTAATGCGACCATAAAACTTAGGTCCAACTCCCATTATTGTTGTGTGGCTTTTATCCATAAGATCCAGGATCAACCGTCCCAAAATTTTCTTCCTCCTCCAGCATTAAGAAGGAAAGATGCTACAATAAACCAACATTTCTTGGGTTTCCCTCTCTTTCCCCCAACCATAAAATCCCATAAAACCTTTCCCATTACATTAGTGAGCTGAAACTAATCCTAATCATCTGTATTTATCCTTTTTCTTATGGAATTGTGACTTTCTAAATCTCTAATCATGGATGGGATTTTCACTGGAAACCAAAAGATATCCCTTCCTATATCAAGCTCAGAACTAACCACGTTCATGAGACCCAAGAAGAGAAATGTGATCACAAGTGTTCTTAAAGCCATGTCTTCTTCCTCGGGTCCCTTGGATGCAATGGATGGCTTTGATAAGCCTCCACACTCAGCCACAACCCCCAAAAGGATCATGAATCCCTTATTGGATGTGTAGACATATGGATTGACCTACAAGATTGCCCATCCCTATCGCAATGCCCATGTTTCAGCTTCTTGTTTTCCCAAACAAACTACTAAACCCCACCAGGTTTGTCATCATCTTTTTTGTGCTACACTTCTGTCCCTCACCAATATGGGCCATGTAGTGCGAGTTGTGGCCTAGGAGGAAATCACAGGGGAACCTAGGAGCCATAAACCTTGTCTTGCCAACAATCACTACAAAAGGTCATCAGAGATTTTCTTGGTGGTGGTGCTCTATTCTAGAAATGGAACAAGGTCACATGTTCTTCGTATGAGATAATATCATGCTTGCTCAATGAAAGGGAACTGGGTTGACCACTAGAGCCGATGGACCGATTTGCAAGGGAGCCATGTCCTACCTGGATCCCTACGACAACGGTGCACCCCAATAAGAGGCAGACACCAAACCTAAGAGCCTTGGTATATTCATCTAATATCATAAACATTGGTTTAATCTTTTAGTAATCACTAACATTTGCTAGGAAGTTCCATTTATAGTAAACACATATAAGTAGAATCCAAATAAAATATGTTTGATATTTAATTCTGATCATAGTTCCAAATATTTCTAGTACATGTATAACCCTAGATTTGGTGGATATACTACTTAATCAATTAAATCCAATTTTTATGTGTTATAAACTATTATCATTGAGTTTAATGAGAAATTGAGAATAATAATGATAAGGTTGACGAACATTTAGGGTTTCTTGGTCAATAATCATACATATGATGAATTAAGGTTTTGAAATCAATATGTATATGTTGTTGTGACCTTTTTGCACATATATGATCAAAGTGTTCACATTAACATGGTAGGTCCATTATATGATTTAGGGTTACATCTAATATCTTATTAATGTCCCCAAATCATTGGGTTTGTAAACATGATAATTAAGGTTTCAAGGTATAACTCTATCGTCAACCATCCACCAAGGAAACCAAAACTCTAGTTAGGATCTAATCTTGATCTAATTGGTATCTTAAGAATGTACAGTGGCACTTTTGGATACATACATATATATTGGATGTTGATTTCTTGAATCCATCTTTGCTTTCTTATTTGTATCTGCATATGCTTTAAGTTCACTTGAAGTATAACTGGATGACTTCTGCACAGTAATGAGATACATGACTATATTATGAATAATCACATAATCAAATTCTGAAGTTTGTTGATGATTGCTGAAAGTTTTATGTTTATTCACTCCATGTTCATTATAATGCCAATATGAGTATCACATAATGGAACCAATGATATTCTGAACTCAGGGTTAGATCTACTAAGGGGTAGTTTACCTAAGTTGAATGATGGATAAAGAAAGGCGATTGCACCCAAGGTGGTTTGGCAAACACGGGTTAGATTATCTTAATGAAAATACTAGTTTATATGTGAACTATTTGATGTTTGAGAATATATGTTCTTATCTTATATGCATACAATTTGGTTGGGCCACATATACAATATAACAATATACTGACCCTTGTTTTGATTGTCAATGTAACATCCTTGACCTGGGTTATTCCATAAACCTAGAAGTTTTGCTTGAGTAAGTTATTTATAAACTTGTTTTAATCTTTTGAAAAGTAATTAAGACTCAAGGAGAGTTTAATTTTCAAGTTTGAGCTTATTTGCAAACTGTTTGTACACTATATGATAGTTTGGGTGTAAATTGCAATTGACCCAAGATGAGGGGTTATATTGCAATATGTCACATTTTGAACATGCTTCAAGTGCTTTAGCATCATAAGAGAGAGAATGATACTAAGGGGTGGCTTGTGGAAAGCCTAAGTTCTAAGTTGGAGCTTGTTTGAATAATGCTTGTGCCTTGTGTACCAGTTTTGGTGCAATTTGCAATTTACCCAAAATATCGAGTGGATATGCAATTTAACACATCTAGAGTGTCCCTACTCTCTCTTAACATCATCTATAGGATATATAAATAAATATCCACCATGTTTGAATCATATTTTAGTGATGGTATTCTTAGTGATGAAAAGACCAAGAAGAGTTGTATAATTGAAACCCTAATATGAGTTGTATCGAGTTGTAGAGCTTATATGGGAGTTCCTATAAGCCAAGGAGCCATATAAGAGGTCCCATATAGTTTTTTCCAACTCTTGGAAAAGTCCATTATGAGTTAAGAACCTCAAGAAGGTGATGGTTATTGGTTTACAACTTTCCTTGGAAAAGTTGTATCGGTTTGTGAATAAAGTGATGTTGAGTTGAAATATCTTGCTCAACAAGATAACTAATGGCCGAAACATTATCCCTATATTATCCTCAAAAGTTTTTCATGTCAAGATAAATATGTGTGAATGCATGGACACATGTCAACCATGTATGTACATGTGGCACCTAGTAGTATAAGGTGATGACAACTCTTATACACTCTCTCTCATGAACCTCAATTATATATACCACTCCTTTCACCTACTAGTGAATTTTTCGAATCCTACAACCCTCTTTCTCTTAGATATCGTGCATAGTATTTGAGGAGCAAGTAGGAGCTCGAGCCTTAATCTTTAGGTGAAGCCATGGTCATCTTCAACCTTTGTTGAAGCATGAATCTCAGGTTGTGATTCTTCCTTTCTTTTCTTCTTCACCAAGTTTTTATCTATGGATTCTTTACATATAGAGGAGTTGTGAACAAGTCTTGGATCTTTGTTAAGTTCATCTTCATCCCTACGAATGTGAATATCTAGATCTTGGAGCTTTGAAGTTGTTCTTGAGGTGGGTTATATAACTTGAACCTAATCATGTTATTATTCACCTTCAATCTTTCTACACTTGATGATCTACTTTCAATTTTGAGTTTTCTTGAATAATTGATGAATCCATGAGTTCTAATAGTTGCATGACACTGTTGTCCATGAACTAGAATAGTAAGGAATGAAATTCTGGAGCTTGATGATGATGACATCATCATGGCACAAATTGATATCGGGTTGAAGCATCTCTAACCCGATATGGTTGAAGCACCTCTTGGACGATATAGTTGAAGCACCTCTTAGATGATATGGTGTGAAGCACACACACATACACCTCTTAGATGATATGGTGTGAAGCACACACATAGCTCTTGAACGATATGGTGTGACACACACACATACACTTGTTACCCGATATGGTAAGCATACATACACCTGTTACCCGATATGGTAAGCATACATACACCTCTTGCCCGATATGGTAAGCATACATACACCTCTTGCCCGATATGGTAAGCATACATACACCTCTTTCCCGATATGGTAATCATACATAGACCTCTTTCCTGATACGGCAAGTATACATACACCTCTTGCCGAATATGGTAAGCATACATACACCTCTTGCCCGATATGGTAAACATACATACACCTCTTGCCCGATATGGCAAGCAAGCATACACCTCTTGCCCCATATCGGAAGCAAGCATACACCTCTTGGCCAATATGGTGGAAGCACCTTAAAGCCAATATGGAGGTAAGCACCTCCAATCTGATATACTTGATTGAGTAACACATGAAGTGTGATATGTCAAATGATACATTAAGATGTAAAGAGTTTAATGCATTTTGATAAGTGTAGGCCAATGTACCTTGAGGAAAGGGTTGAGCCAACTTAATAAAGTATGATGTAATCAATATCCTCACAAGGATGAGAAAGAGGCTCATTCTTGTGTGATAATCATTTAATGAGCATATATTGATACTCCTAATATATGTGGAGCTATGAATCAGGGTTTTGATTCTTGATAATATGAACTTGAAACTCTAATTGGCTTGAAACCCTAATCGGCTTGAAACCCTAATTAACTTGAAACCCTAATCGACTTGAAAGGGAAACCCTAACCCTAATAATGGGAAGGTTGTATTTCTCTTGTATTGCATGGTGATGTTATGTACTTATTATTGTTTTTATCATGAAATACTAACCATGCATGTATCATGTGATAATGAGCATATCCAGGTATGAGCTATGATGTTTCATATGATATAGATTAAATGGGCCTTGTGAGCCATGTGAAATACTTGTGTAATAAGTATAATGTATACCTGGTCTAAGGACCTAGAGGTAATAGTTACCTGATAAGAGGTGACCATGTTCAGTGATGAACTAAGGGTTTGAATACCCATATCTAGCAACCATGATGATTGTAACGACCCCATCTCCCGGTAACCCCCACTTAAGGGAGACCAGAAGGCCAGAGCCATTATCCCAATAAACCGGATCAAAGGTTCGACAAATAATCAATAACAATTATCAAATTTTACCAACTAAATTGAAAACTGGTATAAAATAAAACCTTGCATACCTTTTTAAAACTCTGGTAAACTACTCTATCTACAGTCTGGATTCATTCTATCTAATTCTCCTTGCACTTTATTTCTTATTTCCACAATGTGTCACTTTACTATTTGTTCTTTCAATTGTTGTACCTAAAACGCCGACAAACAAAATGTCGGTCAACATACAGGAATATGCTGGTATGTGGGGACAACTAAAATTTCACAGATATGACTAACAATTTAATAATCACAATCAAGTTATTTAACAAGCCAATTTACATTTTCAATGTGTCATTCTCCACCGCTTTTGCCCTAACCCTGACATACCCCTCTAGGCTTTCTCTTTTGCCATTGACTTAAGGCCACCTTCTCAATCCCGAGCTTGGTGCCTGGGGGTCACCTCTCATGGTGCCCCATAGTCATGCAACATAGACCACCTTCTCATTCCTGACCTTGGTGTCTGGGGTCACCTCTCATGGTGCCCATTGGTCTACCCTCCTGGGCCTGACCTTTATGGCATCATCCATCAGGGTGGCATGTAGGTGTGAGAATACACATATATCTATAATTGTGATAGCCATAGTGACTTTATAATTGTAGTATGAACATCCAAACTATTTAGTTTCAATCAATGTGATTAACCATCCGGGAAACCATCGGGAAAACTAATGTGATTAATCATAGTTAACCACATACCTGTCAAGTTGTCTTGAATGCATAATTAATCCGAACAATCAAGTAATCTAGAATCAAGCAAGCAAGCACAATTCAGTCTTGAAATATACATCCAATATTTTCTATCATGAATCATGGTATCCAAGTCTAATAAGCCTAATTGTGCCCTAGGGTTACTAGCCCTTTTTAAGGTTTCGACCATAATTAGGGTTTCACTTCCTTCTTACCACTTTTACTTTCTATTTATCAAAATATCCATCAAATACTAATTATCTTATCTTATTTTCCATGAAGATCCTTAAGATCAGGTTTGGACCACAAAACCCTAATTTTCGGATTAACTATATCTTTTCTTCTCCTTTTTCCCTCACTTAGGGTTTTTAAGGGTATTAATTACAACATTAGGTTTAAAACCCTAATTTCTGCAATTTCCTTTTCAAAATAGGTTAATATTCATCTATATCATTAAAAGAGTTAATAATGCTCGATTTTATTCACTTGCAAGATTAAATCTATCCTTGGTTAACAATTAGGGTTTCTATCTACAAATTAACACCCTTTTTTTTATCAAAATAATACACTTTTGTTAAAAGAGGAATATTTAGGCTTTCAAACCATTTTTAGTTTATTCCTCATATTTTTCTGATCACTTTTCATGTATATACTTTTCCCATCCGAGTTTTCTAGAAAGAGTTATGATTTTAACAAGAAAATTCCTTTTTTATCGATTTATTAGCAATTTTCAAAAAAAGAGGATCGTCTGATCCGTGGTCCACTGGTCCACTTAGGATCCAACGACCACGATCACACACGCTTATTTGTGATCAACAAAAAAAACAAAGGACCAAACTAACCTCGACGCGCTAGAAGAAGGCGAGGGGTATTTTGGTAATTCTACGGGATCCC
Organism: Alisma plantago-aquatica; assembly: GCA_963693085.1. Taxonomy (NCBI): domain Eukaryota; kingdom Viridiplantae; phylum Streptophyta; class Magnoliopsida; order Alismatales; family Alismataceae; genus Alisma; species Alisma plantago-aquatica. The sequence goes on along the minus strand of OY856414.1, from coordinate 551,868,233 downwards.
TTCTTCTTCAACCTCCCGCTCTCGCTGCTGTTGCGAGGGTCAACTCCTCAGTTGAGTCCTTGATCTAGTCATCCTTCGAGCGTGCCAAGAAGCCAGGAAGCTTCGTCTTCCTCCGTCAAAGCTGTCCAGGGGTTCAATTGCTCGCCTGGAGCTCGCCAAGATCTCCCCTACTCGTCGGACTCCGGCGGGGTTGGCTGTGGTGATGGGAGCGAAGGTCAGGACAAAGCAAGCAATTGGAGGCACATAATTGTTCCTTGCAAAAATCTGCAATGATTGGGATAGAAAATAGAGGTGTTGATTCCCTCTTCATCCCTCCCTATATATAGGGTCGGGCAAGTCCCTGTCGGATTGGGAACTTTCCCAATCGGCAACCAATCCTCGTCAAACCAGGGATGTTTCCCTTCGATTTCCTTTCCTGAGTCTAAAGGAATCATCAACAAGCTTGCACATTCAGTGGATTGCGAGGAATCCAAGAGGGAAAATCCCTTTGCCAATGGCAAAGTCCCAGTCCTAGTGGGACTTAGACGATAAGCGCCAGACGTTGGATTGAGATCTAACGGTCTTCGTTGCATGCGATCAAACAAAAAGGGAAATACCTTTTTCAATTTCCAAATTAATGCTTTATTTTGGAGATAACTTGAGAAATTGATATCTCCCATACCATAATTCCTTTTTGTCTCAAATTTTAAGGGAACGTTTGTCTTTACAATTTCTAGCTATGTATGAAATTTAGGAAACAAATTACAATGGATGAGAAGGTTTCCTTCCCTCCTAGGTTATCCTTTATTTAATCCAAAATTAATTGGTATTTCATTTCCCTTTGCTATCATCTTGTTATTTTGGGTCCCTTGGACCTCAAGAAATCCTAAAGGCATGAATTCCCATATTGGGGAATATTTATTTGCCTTTATCCCATTTCTCATTTCCCCCTTTTATTTATCAAATCCTTTTCCTTTTTATTTTTCTTTTCTTTTCAATTAGGCTCAATGGCCAACAAAGCCCAAAAACAATCAATCAAGGCCATTCCACACGAAATCCATCACAAATCAAAGAAATAGATTCCATTTATTCTTTAAAAGAGAATTACATTTTTCTTTACATACTTGGGAAATTGAGGTTATAACAATGATGATAATGTTGAGGGATGAGAATCCCCAGTAATGTGATAATGGACTCAGATCCCGAGTGTTATGCATTCAGTGTGTTCCAAAGATTATAAAAGTACTTGATAAATGTATTACACATTTCTTTGTAGCATATGTTATAATTCATGCTTATAACTTGATTGATGCTAAAAGATACTGTAATACACCTAATTAATCAAATGGAACCTTATCATGTAGTTTCCCAGGCCATAGATCCATTCAGTGTTAGGATTTGCTGAATGGTGAAATGAGTTTAACTCATAGTGAATATTTCTGAATATGTTGGGGTGAAGGATGAACATATCCTTACGTCCAAATAGGGATTTCTACTGATCTTCCGAGGAATACCAGGGTTGTTTTGTGATCGCCCTGATGAAAATGTATCGGTGATTGATGTGTGATCTCCTTGAAGAGAGTGCATGTTGCGGCTGTAGCTCTTTAGCAAAGATGCCGCTATACCCCAGTAAGCTAGTTGTAGTTTGACATGATGTCACTGCCAGTGATCTCGTACTAACCGAGACAGGAGAGGTCTTGATAGCTGGCTCTTCCATTGATCTTGTATGGTACCAATTTCGACTAAGTGGTGGTCAACTAGAGAATGAGCAGTATACCTCATCTCCTCTGGGCATAGATGCGATTGTAAATATGTAATCAGCCGTGTAGCGTATCTGCTTAAGGATTGAATACAGAAACAGTGGTTGATGTTACATTACTTTAATACATCTTGAATAGATAAATGTTATATGTGTTCTTCGTATTTCATTATAAAGTGAATATATGATTTATTGCTTTATCTTAGATAGCTGCAATGCTTTAAAAGATGATATTACTCTGTTTTGCTTTTAAACAGTGATTAATCTTGATTATTAATGTAAAAGATCCTCTGCTCAATTTTACACTATTTACCTACGATAATTGTGACACCCTACCACCACTCAGACAATGAGATGACACACAAAAATGTGCAGAACCACACCTTACCAAAAACACAAGTTAATTAAAACCGATTGCGGAAAGCATACATAAGAGAACTTTTGCATCTAGATCCTACAGAGAAACATGTTATAAAGATATTACAAGCTTTGATATATGTCTACAACTTATTGAAACCAGATGTACTGTCAGAACCTGAGTTCATCACCTGTATATACATACATAATGGGCCACGTACAGTCAGCAGCAGGATATACAAAATTATAATAGTTAGACATCGTGAAAAATCGTCAAACACCTCCGAGGACCTGAGAGTACAAAGATGACATCTAGGACTCTACAAAAGACCAAAACAACAACATCCACCTCTTGCCATCTACTGCTCCTCTTGCTGCTCAGCCTCAACACCAGGGTCACCACCACGCCTAGAGCGATCACCTAAAAAGGTTGCAAACCAGCGGGGTGAGACACACAGTCCCAACGAGAAACATAACTCCCTGCCGCAACTATAAAACCTCAAAAGATTAAATCAAATAAAGCAGATAACTAATAAAGCGTATAACAAGAGCAATATACTGAGCAAGACCATTATTCCTATCATTCTTACTAAGATATCCAGGAGGCATATAACCAAGTATTTCTTTATGGAACATGATTGACAAGATAAGCTTTATGAACACTTATCACAAAATATAAGGATCGTACACATAGCTGCAAGGTATAACTAGATCATCTATATAACCAAGGCCTCAATCAATGTTCTATATTTATTTTGTGTAGTATATACTATTCGTCTATATTACATTTTATTATGCCCTGAGGAAGTGAGCCTTCCCTACTCAAATCCAACCACTGGCTGTGAAGCCCAATCCGGTGCCATACAAGGTCTAAGGAGATCCGGACTCCATAACCTCACCTTCTCGTGGTCAGTGCACGAATCATTAAGTAAGACTGCAATCTTATGCTTATAGGCCTCAGCCTCTGGGTCAGCTCCGCAAGCTACCCATATCTCTAGCTCACCTTGACATATGTGCTAGAATATATATCCGAGCCATGAACACATCATGCTTATCATCACATATCTTGAGCCATGGGTCTGTTCACCATGCTCCATATATATATATATATCCTAAGTCTACAACCATAGTTGCACTCAAGTCCTCCTATTTTAGGCTAGGGAAAACCTCGCATATTCAACCATATGCGCTCCAGGTAATCCCGTAGGATAAACCTGTTTCACCATCACCATGATACTGACGATGATGGATCTATGGCCAAGGCAAACTACATGATATGTTCATCTATAATTAATTAGTGTATTTTAAGCCACTTGTTGAGGCAAACAAAGTATAAACATAGCCTTAAAAAATTACATCACTATTGCCATCATCATACTGTCCTGGGACCTCAATCCCTCATTATATCAACCACTGCTTCTCAAGGCATCATAATCATGCATCAACATTCTGGGAACACATCTCTTAACTCATCATTAGAGGATAACACCTCAACTAGGCACTCAGCCTTTATCAGGTCCTCAGACCTATCAGCCTGTTATCTCATTAATAAGGATCATCATCACATTGTGCTAGTCAAAGCACAAACATCTCATAGCTCTTACCAGGCTATGAATCCACATAGTATACCTGCATGGTTAGTATACACATTTAGAGAGATAACTTAAGCCATCATGGATTAGCAGGATTATCATACTATCAAGTATAAAGCAACATCCGTGATTATATCACTCATAAGCTTTATCATTCATAGTATTATTATCAATCATGAGCATACATCATGCTCCATACCTGTGACCATATACACGTGTCACATTAACATATGTAGCAACATCATATCTTTCCAAACATACATGGTTTACAACCTATCATCTTATCTCATCATCATAGTTGCAGGATTCAAGGTGATTACATTATATCACTTGTATTATCATTATTAACAAAGGACTATCAGCTATATACATTCTGAGTTATCAGAACCCTCACCAAAGCTCCTGCAACCCTCACTATAGGTATGGCGAGCATCGCCAACCCTCACCAAAGTGTGTATCGACTAGGGTTCCAAACCCTAAAGCACTTGTACCATCATATCATCCAACTATGCTTCATCCTATCGTGCATTAGAGATCAACCGACACTGAGGGGTGTCGTGCAGCTTGAGCTAGAGGTGTGTCGTGTAAAGGAGGCACCCATATCAACCAAGAATCCTATCGTGCACTAGGGATCCTATCGTGCACTAGGGTTAGGGTTTCTATCGGCCAACCCTCTCAACAAGAAGCATGTCGACCAGGATCATGGCGCCCAAGACGCCCCATCATTCAACCATCAACCCATATCGTCCAAAGGACCCTCATGACGGCCAAGGAATTCTATCGTCCAAGGCATCCTATCATCCAAGAGCATGGGCTTGGGTGTCGCCCACCTATAACAAGCAACACCTTAAGAAGACTTATCGTCCAACTAGGTAAAACACCTCATATCGGCCAAGGACTATCTCAAGGTGTGTCGTGCAGAGCACACATCAAGGTGCATCACCGAAGCTCAAACTCCACAAAGGGTATCGGCCAAGCTCAACTAGACATATCGGCCAAAGGTACAACCCAAGACAAGGCTATCGGGAAGCACTATTCCAAGGTCATATCATGCAAGGCACAACCCAACATGGTCATCTTCAACCTCAAGCACAAGGGCACCAAACCCTAATTGATCAAGAAGATCGGCTCACTTCTCAACAACCAAGAGAGAGGGGTTTTACACAACCTTTATCACAAATCGAGCAACCACAAGGACCAACCTCAACATAGGTCATCATCTATCCAAAAGCTCACCTCTCAAATCCATTGTGACAGGAGGGTGTTGCCCAAGCAACTAGAATGTAGGATCACCTCTCAACTTAAACGAGAGAGGGGTATTGCCTCCATCACTAGAGCTCAAACTCACTTCACTAGACCAAGGAGAGAAAGTGATGTTGCTACCAAAGAAAAACCCCAAACTATGGTTCGGCCAACTAGATCCAAAGGCATATAAACATCAACAACATCATGCTTACTATATCCATAAGATCAACAACACGTACTAGAGCAAGAAACATAACATGTATGACTGATTATCAACATATAAGAATCATGCAACATAAAGAAGGTAGTATAGCTAGGGTTAGAAGTTATGTAACCCGCCTTAAGTAAACTCCTCAAGCTCGAACGCTCCAAGCTCCTAGCTCCAAGCACACCACTTTCGACCACCTCAAGAAAAGGAACAAGAACCATAACCACCATGGCTATAGAGTAGGCAAGATGGAGAAGAAGGTTCTAAGGAGAGAGGGAAGATGCTTACCAAAGAACAAGACCCAGATAGAGTTCGGCCAACAAGCTAAAGGAAGAAGAAGAGATCTCCACCAAGGGGAAAGGATCGGCCACCAAGCTCTCCAAGGAAGGTGCGTCGTGCACCCAAGGAGAGAAGAGCAATAAAAGAGCGAAAGGGTTCCCAAGGAAGAGAAAGGCAAGGCATATATAGATGAGGATCAAGGTTAAACCAAGGCAAGGTGTCACCTTACTAAGGGACATTTGTCCACATGTTTTACCACCTTGCAAACCTCATGCACATGCCATGCCACCACTCAACCAAGGTACGACCACATGTCCAAGCTAGGGTGATACAACCAAGGCAAGGAGGTCAAATAAGGTCAAAGGCCGACACACTCCATCCATGGCCGACACACTACTCCTCTAGGTCGATACAAGGCATGGCCGACACAAGATACCTTGCCCGATACAGGGCTCAACCAAGCAAGGCAAAGCCCAAACAAGGGAAAACAAGGCCCAAAAAGAGCTCAACCAAGCACAAGGCAACTCATGGCACGAACTCAAACCTTCCTCTCAACCCTAGAGGAAGCAAAGAGAGAGAAAGACATCTCTCAAAGTGACAAACTTTCTCTTCAACCCTATCTTAGGTTATTTTGCAAGTAGCACCTCCAACACAAGCAAACCCTAATCACCACTAAAGGTGATTAGCAAGCAACCAAGCACAAGGTTTAGGAAAAGCAAACAGGATAAGCCCAAAATGGAGGTCAGGGTCCTTACAAGCCATAAACCTCTACAAAGGGATTTTGTCCCCGAAATCCGAAGAGAAAAGTGAGGGATACTTCCTCCTCATCTCTTCCTCCAGCTCCCACGTGGTTTCCTCAATGCTATAATGATGCCAAAGAACTTTCACAAGAACCATGTCTTTTCTCTTCAACCTCTTTACTCTCCTGTCGAGGATCATCACTGGACCTTCCTCATAGGTCACATCTTCATCAAGATCAACCTCAACTGGCTGTATCATTATTCTTGTGTTTGGATGACTTTTCTTCAACATGCTAACATGGAATACCGGATGTAACATGTGCAACTCGGGCGGCAGCTCTAACTTGTAAGCTACCTTGCCAACACGTGATATCACTGGGTATGTCCCCATATACCTGGGTGCCAGTTTGCCTTTCCGGCCAAACCTCAGCATGCCTTTCCAAGGTGAGACCTTGAGATACACTTTGTCTCCCACCTAGAACTCTAAAGGTCATCGGCGATTGTCTGCGTAAGACTTTTGTCTATCCTGTGCCGCTTTCAACTGTTGCTGTATCTCCTTGATCTTTTCTGTTGTCTGCTGTACTAACTCAGGACCCAAAAGTTGATACTCACCAGACTCATACCGGTATAAAGGGGATCTGCACTTCCTTCCATATAGAGCCTCATAAGGAGCCATGTCAATGCTCCGCTGGTAACTATTATTGTAAGCGAACTCTATCATACTGAGATGCACGTCCCAACTGCCTAGGAACTGCAAAACACAAGCTCGGAGAAGATCCTCCAAAGTCTGAATAGTCCTTTCAGATTGTCCATCTATCTACGGGTGGAAGGCAGTGCTGAATCTCAACTACGTTCCCAATGCTTTGTGCAACTGTTCCCAGAAGCGACTCATGAACTGAGGACCTCTGTCGGAGATTATTGTTGCTGGTACACCGTGCAAAAACACAATCTCGTCTACATACACCTGAGCAAGCTTTTCTGTTGTATATGTTGTCTTTACCGGTATGAAATGAGAAGATTTTGTCAGCCTGTCCACTACTACCCAAATGGAATCATGATTCTTAACTGTCTTAGGTAGACCAACTATGAAATCCATAGTTATATGATCCCATTTCCATTGCGGTATCGACATGGGTTGCAATGTACCTACCGACTTCTGATGCTCAGATTTAACTTGCTGACATACTGCGTACTTAGCCACAAACTCGGCTACATCCTTCTTCAATCCAGACCACCAATACAGGTCCCTCAAATTATGATACATCTTGGTGACTCCTGGATGTATAGCATACATCGACGTGTGTACTTCCTTGAGCACTAGATTCCTTAGATCATCAACATCGGAGACCACCATCCTACCATGATAGCAAACTAGTCCATCCTTGAACTCATGGAACCCATGACACTTTTTTCTACTTAGCTCTAACCTGATCAACTGTACTGTATCATTCGCCTGCTGTGCATCTTTGATCTACTGTCTCAGCGTAGGCTTGACTTGCATCTGTGCCATCAGTCCTGCCAACAATGAGACTTCCAATTGCACATTCATCTGCCGCAAGGAGACAAACATATATCTCCTATGGCATACCAAAGAACTCAACCGTGCCTTCTTTGTGGAGAGAGAAGAAGACTTTCTACTAAGCACATCAGCTACTACATTTGCCTTACCAGGATGATACTCAATGGTGCAATCATAATCATTGATTAGCTCCATCCAATGACGCCGTCACATGTTCAGCTCATTCTACAAAAATATGTACTTCAAGTTCTTATGATATGTACAGATCTGACACACTTCCCCATAAAGATAGTGCCTCCAAATCTTTAACGCATGGACCACCGTTTCCAACTCCAAATCATGTATTGGATAATTCTCCTCATGCCTCTTAAGATGTCGCGAAGCAAAAGAAACCACATGATCTTCCTGCATCAGCACACATCCTAGGCCCTTCTTAGAAGCATCACAGAAAACAACATAGCCTTTCCCAGGCTCTGGCAGCACTAGCACTGGATCACTAGTCAGCTTCTCCTTCAAGCTTTGGAAAGCTCACCGACAATGATCATCCCAAACAAATGGTACATTCTTCCTGGTCAGCTTTGTCATTGGCAACGTGAACACACTGAAATCCTTTATAAACCTTCAGTAGTATCCTGCCAAACCCAGAAAACTACAAACTTCTGTTGGCGTCTTTGGTTGCTCCCAATCTGCCACTGACTCCACCTTCTTAGGGTCCATTCTGACTCCTTCTACAGATATCACGTGACCCAAGTATGTCACTTCCTTCAACCAGACTTCACATTTGCTGAACTTGGCATACAACTGATGTTGGCGAAGAAGAGTTAACACTTTTTGAAGATGTTGTTCATGCTCTTGCCTATCTTGACTATAGATCAAAATGTCATCTATGAAGACTACAACAAACTGATCTAGAAACGGACAAAACACCCTATTCATCAGATCCATGAAAGCAGCAGGCGCGTTGGTTAGCCCGAACGGCATAACCACAAACTCAAAGTGACCATACCTCATCCTAAAAGCTGACTTTGGTATGTCATTCGCCTTAATCCTCAACTGATGATATCTAGACTGTAGATCGATCTTTGAGAATACCACAGCGCCACACAACTGATCAAACAGATCGTCTATCCTCAACAATGGGTACTTGTTCTTGATCGTGACTTTGTTCAACTACCGATAATCTATACACAATCGCATTGACCCATCCTTCTTATTAACGAACAAGACTAGAGCACCCCAAGGTGACGTGCTCGGTCAGATGAAACCTTTGTCCAACAACTCCTGTAACTGCTTCTTGAGTTTTGCCATCTCGGCTGGAGCCATCCGGTTCGGTGTTTGAGCAACTAGCTGTGTTCCTGGTACCAGATTGATCTCAAAATCAATCTCTCAAGGTGGGGGAACACTGGGAAACTCATCAGGAAACAAATCTACAAACTCTCGAACAACCGTCACCTCCTCAAGGCTAAGACCTTTTGCCTTGGTATCCACCACGTGAGCTAAGAATGCCTTACAACCTTTCCACAACAACTTCTCTGCCATCATCACTGACACTAAACACATCGAGAGAATCTTCCTATCTCCTTGGAAGATCCACTTTTCTCCACCGTTATCAAACACTGCCTGCTTGGAACCATAGTCCAACACAACCTTATACTTCTCTAAGGTATCCATCCCAAGGATCACATCGAATCCATGCATATCAAGTGGTATAAGATCCACTTGTATACTGTGTCCCGAAAAAGATAGAATACAAGATGAACACTCCTCTTGAAGCATCAAGGAACTATCGAGAGGGGTTTCTAACATCAGGCTATATTTCTTACAACTAACAGGTAAATGACAAATATCAAGTAGACTATGTGCGATAAAAGAGTGTGTAGCACCTGGGTCATCCAGAACAGATATAAAGCAAGAAGAAGACAAATCAAAATCAAATAACTCGATCTGACCTGTCACCACTCGCGGGTTGACTATCGCCTCCGGTTGACTCATAGCATAGAATCAAGCCGTTGCTTGTTGTCCACGTCCTTTGCTTCCATGAGCAGATGATCCCGATTGCGATGCTTGACTGCGCCCTTGCCCTATGCTACTACTAGGCTGCTGTCTATCAGACCTTTGTTGATTCTGCCCCAGCTGTTGTGTTACTTCGACATCTTTCCTTGGGCAATTTGACCTCAAGTGTCCAGTCTGTCCACAGTGATAACATGACCTGCCTTCTAACTGTGGCCTAGACGGCCCTGTCACTGTCACTGAAGTGGTACTGTATGCTTTGGATGGTGAAAATCCACACCCTCTTCCCTTACTTGGAGACCACTGGGATGGTGTATGAGAACTCTGCATCGTGGAAGGTGCCTAAAACCTTGGCTTCTTGAAGTCTCAAAAACTGAGTAGGCCTTTTCCTGGTCATGGACTCCCTTTTCTCCATGACAGACTGTTCAATCCTGCATACAGATTCCACGAACGTGGCAAACCACTCCCGATTTTCCAAAGCAACAACAGGTGTTGACAGCTCAGCACTCAAACCTTTCTCAAACTGCCTGATCCACTCTTCATCTGTCGCCGCCATGTGAGGACAAAACCTTAAAAAGTCCATGAACTTGGCTTCATGCTCAGTGATGCTCATCGATCCTTGGCGGAGACACTCAAACTGGTTGATCTTCTCATCCAGATACGTCTTCAGAAAGTATCTGCTGACAAACTCTCGCTGGAAAACCTCCCAACCGATCTCCTCACTGGGTCACTTCTCCTCCTCGATGGCCCACCAGTGGTCGACACTACCCTTCAGAAGGTAGACAGCATGCTTGACTTTGTCTGCTTCAGGGATGTCGACAATCCAGAAGGTCTTCTCGAGACCTGTCAGCCACAGATCTACATCCTTTGGGTCAGCCATTCCAACGTAATCCAAAGCTCCGACTCGGTGAAGCTGCTCAAAGGTCTTTCCAATGCCTGATGATTCACCATGCGGAGCCTGTGCTCTTGGCTGAGGCACTTGTTGGGTTTTAGGGGAGGCAGAGAAGGCAGCGGAAACAAAAATTTTCTCCTCCCAAACTCAAAACAAGGAAACACGTCAACGTCTATACAATAGGAAAGGATGTTTGTAGAATCATACCTTGTACCGAGGCTTGCTCGGCGACAATACCTCGTGGCTTGCGCGGTCTTCACCTCCGGTCTTGGACGGTGTTTGTGCAGCTCCTGGTCGCACAGGGACTGACGACTCCTGGTCTCACTGGGACTATCGGGATTGACAGCTGTCCTGTGAGTGACAGAAATCTCCTGCCTCTGAAGTAGTCCACACGGACCACCTGGAACTCCAATCTCCTTGTCCCACAAGGAATTGTAAGGAGTCACACCCTCCTATCAGCGTACTAGTCACTGACACACTCTCCTGCCACCAGTCACTTACTACAGTTGTCTTTCCCTTGTTGTGCCTCCCTTATCGGGTAGCACTTGCTCGGGCTCTCTCGGTTACCAAAACTAGAGAGAACGACAACTTTACAGAGCAACTAGTTGCACTGTGTTGTACTTTGAGAAGCCCCCAATACCCCTATATATAGGAGGGTCATGGGATAGGGTTCTCCATCTCGAGCAATATGGGACTAAAGCAAGAGTAGAAGGGTTCGAGATTTTCCACAAAACAACCAACTGCGCAACCTAAACCGATCGTTTCATTTCTGAAACAGTGGGTTGGGGACCTGAGCCGGTCGGTTGACACCTCAACCGATCAGTTGGGACCCATGAAACGATCGATTTACTTTTGAGCCGGTCAGTTCGTGGTCCTGGTCAGTTCCTGATTGACTTTTCTTCTTTTTTTTCTAATTGGTATCAAATACCAATCCTTTTTCCAATCAAATTGGGCAAGTGAAACGAAAGGAAATTTCTAACCAATCCTACTTTCCCAACTTGCTCGGTTGCATCAATTGAATCGATCATTTTAACACTTGAAGCAATCATTTCACCCTGTCCATGAATCGATCGACTCACCACCTGAGCCGATCGGTTAAGCAAGCTGAGCCGATCGGTTCATCGCATGAGCCGATCGGTTGGGAGTGCAGATTGTGTTGAAATAGTCAATGCAGTTTCAATCAATCCGATACTCCAATCAATGTGTCCAACACCTTGAACATTATGACATTGAGCTATCAATTAATTGAGTGTTTAATTGAACTACTGAACTCCTTTAGTAATCAATCTAAACATTGTTTGTGGACAAAACTCCTCTTCTAGGTTAAATCCTATGTGTGTGACCCTGCAGGTCCATTTCATGTTGGCAGTGAAAGTCCATAACACTTATGACTTCACAAGCAAAGAGTGGTGCCTAGTCACACATCAGTGCTACCCAAGGGAAATAGAAAGTTGGAGAACAACTTTCAATCCTACAATCCGTGAATGGTGTTACAGTGAATGTATAATTCCTTTGTCACTGATATCCCGAATGAACTCGAGGCATGGAACAATCATCCTGTCAACGTTCATTCACTTTCTTGATCTCAGAGTAGATTGGAAGAGATATGTATGGCATCAATATCACATACTGATTCACACATGCGTGCACGCCTTTCTCAATCCTACTCATCAAGTAGCCATGGATATCAAACTCCCTCAGGAGGGAAAAATCCCATATCTATCACTCACCCCTCAAAAGCCCCATGTGTCAAAGCCACCCAATCATCACCTTTATAACAACCCATGTTTCAGGACTGCGTTTGATGATGTCAAAGTGTACCCAACGACATGTGTTGAGTGTAGTGATTTCAAGTCAAAGAATCACACTCACCACCATCACTGTGAGTACTGACTGTGACTACCATGTCATGGTTCCATGTGTCAAAATCACGGTGGGTCTATCCGGTACACTTGTTCTCTAACAAGTACCTATGTGTTTGGTTTGATATCTCTATATCATGACTAATGAGATTCTGTCATCAACCAACACCACAATCTAGTCTTGTGTGTCATTGCTGTCTATCTACCTTCCACAATGACATCCGACTAGGGACATAACAAGAATGTACAAACTCTTAGCATCCGTATGATCTCATTGTTCAGGTCCTTAACCTAAAAGCATATGTCATTGAGTACTGTCATTCTCTAGACATTCAATATGTTCTATCACTATCTCATATGAATGAACCAGAAAGAATTAGAAGCTTGCTTTTGATGTTTATCAAATCAATCTTAATGTATCCCACCAATCATCCTATGATTGGCTCTCAGGGCATACATACCAACAGACTCCTACTTGCACTGCGAGCCAATCACCCTTGAATCATATTCATAGTGATCTTCAAACATGTCCAACATGTTACTGTGCTCTAGTGCCAACCTAGTGAGTTATGGCAACACCTTGCCAAAGTCAGTATAAATTGCATGTCTCACATCTCTTCACTGTACGTCACACGTATGAGATGGAGTTGCCGTAATATGTGATCTAGTATTCCTTTGCTAACCTTTAGCCACATTGCATGATCAAGGATTCCATACTTGTCATCAATGAGCGGAATATCTATAAGTTCATCTCATGAACTTCCAGATCCATATAGTATCCACTGTTGTTCTCCAACACATAGATACTCGACATTTTCTTTTAAATGGTTTTATTGGAACACTTCCCATTATCAACAAACTTTCACTTTTATATATCCTATATATATTTTGCGATTAATTTTCAGTCCTTTCGGAAGTTCGCATCAATGTAACTCTTTACATTGAACTCTTCCTTATCTCCATAGAACTAGTACTTCCCAAGTACTTATCAAGTTCTCATGGTATTCCAATAACCCTTACTGGAAGTAGACAGACATCCACTCATCATGTCCCACATACGAGTTATCAGGATGAGCACATCATATTGCTATGTCCTACATACAATATGATGAATGCATTTTGTTCTTGCCATGTTGATACATGCAAGATAATGGGATGATTACATACATGATAGATCCATATCTATTCTTAGTGCTCCCATTCTTCATAAGAATTGGACACTTGGCCTTGGGATACTAACTCCATGTAACATGGACAAGTTTTGTCCCACTGAATCTGTGCATACTGAACCCTTCAGTACATATTTCCAATGTATGTTTTTCTCCTTTCATGTCAAGAGGTTTTCGAGAACTATCTCTATAGATCTCTATTCCTATCACATAGGAAACATCTCTATCTTCCTTTAAGATAATTTCCACTTTTGGATTTCGATTCTAGAACATTTCCATTTCACATCAACATGTGGAATGTGAACATGCTCCCACTAAATCACAGATCCCTTCTTTATCTTTGACATATCAGTCAAACCCTTTGACTATATCATCAAAGTAAAGATCCAATTCTGAGTTGCTCGTACTCAATCAATCACATTGATTAGTCAATTGTAACTTATAGACTTCATTCACATTAGTGGATTCATAAACCTTATAGGTTGTGTCACGTACACATCCTTGTTTTATTCCTCATCGGAATGCGGTTTTAGTATCCATATGCCAAATGTCTTAGTCATTAATTTGCAATCAACAAGCATCATCCTTCTCAAAATGTTATCCATGTGTCTTAACACTTAAGATTCATTTGCACTTATGGATATCATCCAATGGGTGCTACCATCAAGGTCATACCTTATGGTTCACATGGATGTCATTTAGGATGTAATGGTCATAAACCATAACTCAAAATTCGGTTCCTCATATTCATCTAGATAGTTGACTCATCACATGAACAACTCATCACATGATAAACGAGGTGTATCTGTCAAGGATATAAGAACTTACAACTCCTTGTGATTCTTAATGTCCTTTATTAGTGTGGGGTATTCTTTTATTAAGAAAAATTCAGTTATTTGATAATCATTGTCTAACTCCTTAGAGTATGATTCCTTCTTGATTTAGACATCACCATGCCTTAATCATGAGTTCACTATGATACACTATCATAATCACTCATAAGGATCTCAAACATTTGGTCCAAGTATTTCATTTATTGATCTCATTAAGAATTAACACTTTACCAAATTTGCACTTCATCTATGATAATCTGAAACACTTCAAGATATTCATTTTGGTATTTCTCTAAACACCATTTGAAGTATTAGCATTTGTTCCAATAGGTATGTAAATACATCACATGTATCATACCTAATAGGATAATCATTCTCCCACTACCTTTAGTGAAGATTGATTAATCCTGTCCAAGATATTCATGTCTCTTACTGGTTCTCTAACCAAAAGAGTCTAGATTTATCCATCACATGGAAACTAGAAATGAATTTCTTATGATTGATGCTAATTTGATTGTTTGAGTTATCTATAACTTTTAGGTATCATTTTATCTTATGCATATCAAATACCACAAGATAAACAAGTCATTTCCACAAAGATCATATCTTTAGAAATTGAAACATCTCTTTATTGATTGCCATCATTGTCATACAATATGCAAAAAAAAATGTTCCTATCTATTGGAAAATATGAAATAACAGTTCTCAACTCTATTTCGTTCCCTTTAGGCTGAAATAAATTGAAAGGTACTCCTATCTATGGCAGCAACACTTGCTCCAATGATGGGTACTCCTTTCTTGGTCCTTTCACAAAGGCCATCACTTATTTGTGGATATTGCATATCATATATGACATATCCATATCTTGGTATCATATACCTTAGATAAAGAAGCGGTTCATTTCATGATACCTTAGGTGGAGATCTCCATCCCCTCCTTCATCTTCTTTTGTTCTTCCAGATATAGAGGGCAATTCCCTCATACACCCTTTCCCCATGTGCCTTGAGGTTGAAGACGGCTTGGGCTGCTGGCTATCATCAGAACACTTCTTTGCTTTGCCCTTGCCCTTGCCCTTAAGACTTACCTTTCATTGATATGATCAAAGATTAGGGTTAGTCTTTCTTCATATTTGCCTCTACTATCCTCAACATGTCCAACAACTTTGTCAATGCTTGTCAAAGTTGTTCATGTTGTAGTTTATCATGAACTGTATGATTCTCATGACATTTGTAGTATCATACCAATAGCCAACTCTTGGCTCAGAGGGAATCCTTCTTAGTCAGGTCTTTCCACATACCCAATCATATTGAGTGTGTGAATACCTTATTGGATCTCCTTCTGTCATGACATACTAGGACAATGTCTTGGAGACATCATATGTCTCATGTTGTCCCTGCAACCCATAGTTCAGGGAACACAACATCAAGCACTCCACATCAATGTCATCCTCGGTATGCTTCCATAAGCATACTTTCAGCCATTGGTGTGGTGGGATCGAGTTCATATGAAATTGGAGTATCCTAGACATAGAGCTTTCGCTCTTGAGTGAGAACAATTCTCAATGTCCTATACCAGTCGTGGAAAAATTCCCATTTAATATGTTGGTCTCAAAGACTAATCGCATAGAAAAGTGATTGTTGTTTGTTGCCATTTGTACTACAAAAGGAAAATATGCAATTTTAGTCCAAAACTCATTTTTGACTTATTTGATTGATTGGAAAAGTTGACGATATAATTAGGCCTTTAATTAATTATCACTCCCACTATTTTACTTCAAATTGATAGCCCTCACCATCAATTTGGAAGATTGCAGCGTACAACCTTCTAGTGGGCAAGATCCTAAAATCCTCTAAGTCATGGACCAGCTTGGGCTGTCACCCACAACTTAGATCTCTCAGGCAGGCAACTCTTGCCAATTGCATCATATGCAACTCTTGATAAGATGTCATATGCAACTCCTTGCCATGATCATGTTCATGCCTCAAGGTGCTAGATCCTATCTAGGTCACCTTGTTAAGTCCGATCCAAAGCCAACACGATGAATATGCACCCTACTTGGGCAGACCCACATATCCATCCTTCACGCTTCCATGAGATAGACGGTGTACCACGCTTTAGCGTGCCCACACTTGGTCAATCAAGCTTTTCACGTGTGTCGCATTTGGAAGACATCTAAAACTTAATATTTAATGAGGGATTTGGTTTTTATATACATATACATATCCAATCACCACAATATATAGTACGTATCATATACATGCTATATCCCGCAGAAAACATGCAAAATGATAAAAGTGATGATTATGGCCATCCTAATATGATTCCTCGAGCCAAGAGGAATCACGATCATCTAGGTCTACATCACATGCAACCTGTACAAGATGAACTTTGTGCTTTGCCTTTCTGGGTTTGATCAACTCATCACATGACTGATCGGCTCACCATCAGGCCGGTTGGCTGGGTGCCACTGGCCGATCGGTTGGCTCCTCCAACCGATCGGTTCGCCTGGTCATCATGCATCTCATCATGGCCGCCACCTACTCATCTCTCTCCTCGAACCGGTCATCAACCTATTGACTCACTCCTTGAACCGATCGTCTGGAACGTCAACCGATCGGTTCACACCTTGTAACGATCGTCTCAGCTGTCGTCAGGATGTCCTCCGTTCTTTGACATAATAGGAAATAAAATTCTATCCTATTTTAAATTTTAAAAGGAGAAACCTCAAGTTACATTCGAGGGGAGCAAAGGTAGAAAAGAAATCTCGAATTATTTTGAGTTACATTAGTAATAGGAGAAGGAAGATCGGTGCGCAGACCGAGATGCAAGCAACCACATACAACCATACACAGATAGGGTTTATTGGCCATAACCACGCTATACATCCACCACAAAACTCATTTTAGGGCGACGTGTATCGAGTGCATTCATAATACATATCATATATGTAAATTGGGATTTATGGATTTAGGATTGGACATGCATAAAGCCAATTTTATTCGCATCGTATGCAATAAATAAAGATGACAAACTAAAATCGATCATATCGATAATCCTAAAGTATAGAGCAGTTAATGTGGCTCTGATACCACTGTTGGGTTTTAGGGGAGGCAGAGAAGGCAGCGGAAACAAAAATTTTCTCCTCCCAAACCCAGAACAAAGAAACGTGTCAACGTCTATACAATAGGAAATAATGGTTTGTGGAATCATACCTTGTCCTGAGGCTTGCTCGGCGACAATACCTCGCGGATTGCGGGGTCTTCACCTTCGGTCTTAGATGGTGTCTGTGAAGCTCTTGGTCGCACCGGGACTGACGACTCCTGGTCTCACCGGGACTTTCAGGATTGACAGCTGTCCTCCGAGCGGCAGAAATCTCCCGCCTCTGAAGTAGTCCACACGGACCACCTGGAACTCCAATCTCCTTGTCCTACAAGGAATTGGAAGGAGTCACACCCTCCTGTCAGTGTACTAGTCATTGACACACTCTCCTGCCACCAATCGCTTACTGCAGTTGTCTTTCCCTTGTTGTGCCTCCCTTATTGGGTAGCACTTGCTCAGGCTCTCTCGGTTACCAAAACCAGAGAGAACGACAACTTTACAGAGCAACCGGTTGCACTGTGTTGTACTTTGAGAAGCCCCCAATACCCCTATATATAGGAGGGTCATGGGACAGGGTTCTCCATCCCGGACAATATGGGACTAAAGCAGGAGTAGAAGGGTTCGAGATTTTCCACAAAAACACCCAACTGCGCAACCTGAACCGATCGTTTCATTTCTGAAATGGTCGGTTGGGGACCTGAGCCGGTCGGTTGACACCTCAACTGATCAGTTGGGACCCATGAAATGGTCGGTTCACTTCTGAACCGGTCGGTTCGTGGTCCTGGTCAGTTCCCGATTGACTTTTCTTCTTTTATTTCTAATTGGTATCAAATACCAATCCTTGTTCCAATCAAATTGGGCAAGTGAAACGAAAGGAAATTTGTCACCAATCATACTTTCCCAACTTGCTCGGTTGCATCAGTTGAACCGATCGTTTCAACACTTGAAGCAATCGTTTCACCCTGTCCATGAGCCGATCGACTCACCACCTGAGCCAATCGGTTCAACAAGCTGAGCCGATTAGTTCATCACATGAGCCAATCGGTTGGGAGTGCAGATTGTGCAGAAATAGTCAATGTAGTTTCAATCAATCTGATACTCCAATCAATGTGTCCAACACCTTGAACATTATGACATTGAGCTATCAATTAATTGAGTGTTTTATTGAACTACTAAACTCTTTTAGTAATCAATCTAAACATTGTTTGTGGACAAAACACCTCTTCCAGGTTAAATCCTATGTGTGTGATCCTACAGGTCCATTTCACATTGGCAGTGAAAGTCCATAACACTTATGACTTCACAAGCAAAGAGCGGTGCCTAGTCACACATCAGTGCTACCCAAGTGAAATAGAAAGTTGGAGAACAACTTTCAATCCTACAATCCGTGAATGGTTTTATAGTGAATGTATAATTCCTTTGTCACTGATATCCTGAATGAACTCGAGGCATGGAACAGTCATCCTATCAACGTTCATTCACTTTCTTGATCTCAGAGTAGATTGGAAGAGATATGTATGACATCAATATCACATACTGATTCACACATGCATGCACACCTTTCTCAATCCTACTCATCAAGTGGCCATGGATATCAAACTCCCTCAGAAGGACAAATCCCATATCTATCACTCACCCCTCAAAAGCCCCATGTGTCAAAGCCACCCAATCATCACCTTTATAACAACCCATGTTTCAGGACTGTGTTTGATGATGTCAAAGTGTGCCCAACGACATGTGTTGAGTGTAGTGATTTTAGGTCAAAGAATCACACTCACCACCATCACTGTGAGTACTGACTGTGACTACCATGTCATGGTTCCATGTGTCAAACTCACTGTGGGTCTATCCGGTACACTTGTTCTCTAACAAGTACCTATGTGTTTGGTTTGATATCTCTATATCATGACTAATGAGATTCTGTCATCAACTAACACCACAATCTAGTCTTATGTGTCATTGCTGTCTATCTACCTTCCATAATGACATCCAACTAGGGACATAACAAGAATTTACAAACTCTTAGCATCCGTATGATCTCATCATTCAGGTCCTTAACCTAAAAACATACGTCATTGAGTACTGTCATTCTCTATACATTCAATCTGTTCTATCACTATCTCATATGAATGAACCAGAAAGAATTGGAAGCTTGCCTTTGATGTTTATCAAATCAATCTTAATATATCCTACCAATCATCCTATGATTGGCTCTCAGGTCATACATACCAACAGCACTGGCACTCTTTCCACCGTGTGATTCATTGTAGCCATCAACTGCCCCATAAGTTGCTGGTAGGTAGGGTTTTCGAGAATGACTGGGTCAAGTTGGGGGACCTCAGGAACCCGATCTCCATGTGCCTGCACTCTTGCTCCATCAACTGATGCAACCTTGCTTCTCTCGGCAGCATGTTCTTCATGGTTTCTAGACATCTTTAAGCTTTTTCTTCTGCTGAGGGCAGAAGATCATTGTAACAAAATCTGGGAAACTCACAAGAACAGACGCAAACCTAGTCCTAGATCCCTGTAGACTCCGCGAACCTAGAGCTCTGATACCAAACCAACTGTGACACCCCACCATCACTCAGACAGTGAGATGACACGTGAAAATGTGCAGAACCACACCTTACCAAAAACACAAGTTAATTAAAACCGATTGCAGAAAGCATACATAAGAGAACTTTTGCATCCAGATCCTATAGATAAACATGTTATAAAGATATTACAAGCTTTAATATATGTCCACATCTTATTGAAACTAGCTGTACTGTCAGCACCTGAGTTCATCACATGTATATACATACATAACGGGCCACGTCCAGTCAGCAGCAAGATATGCAAAATTAAAATAGCTAGACATCGTGAAACGTCGTCAAATACCTCCGAGGACCTGAGAGTACAGGGATGACATCTAGGACTCTACAAAAGACCAAAACAACAACATCCACCTCTTGCCGTCTACTGCTCCTCTTGGTGCTCAACCTCAACACCAGGGTCACCACCACGCCTAGAGCGATCACCTAAAAAGGTTACAAACCAGTGGGGTGAGACACACAGCCCCAGCGAGAAACATACTCCCCGCCGCAACTATAAAACCTCAGAAGATTAAAGAAAATAAAGCAGATAACTGATAAAGTGTATAACAAGAGCAGTATACTGAGCAAGACCATTATTCCTATCATTCTTACCAAGATATCCAGGAGGCATATAACCAAGTATTTCTTTATGGAACATGATTGACAAGATAAGATTTATGAACACTTATCACAAAATATAAGGATCATACACATAGTTGCAAGGTATAACTAGATCATCTATATAAGCAAGGCCTCAATCAATGTTTTGTATTTATTTTGTGTAGTATATACTATCTGACTATATTACATTTTATTATACCTTGAGGAAGTGAGCCTTCCTTGCTCAAATCCAACCACAGGCTGCGAAGCCCAATCCGGTACCATACAAGGTCTAAGGAGATCCGGACTCCATGACCTCACCTTCTCGTGGTCAGTGTACGGATCATCAAGCAAGACCGCAGTCTTATTCTTATAGGCCCCAGCCTCTCGGTCAGCTCCACAAACTACCCATATCTCTAGCTCACCTTGACACAGGTGCTAGAATATATATCCGAGCAATGAACGCATCATGCTTATCATCACATATCTTGAGCCATGGGTCTATTCACCATGCTCCATATATATATATATATATATATATATATATATATATATATATCCTGAGTCTACAACCATAGTTGCACTCAACTCCTCCTATTTTAGGCTAGGGGAAACCTCGCATATTCAACAATATGCGTTCCAGGTAATCCTGTAGGATAAACCTATTTCACCATCACCGTGATACTGATGATGATGGATCTATGTCCAAGGCAAACTACATGATATGTTCATCTATAATTATTTAGTGTATTTTAAGCCACTTGTTGAGGCAACCAAAGTATAAACATAGCATTATAAAATTACATCACTATTGCCATCATCATACTGTCCTAGGACCTCAATCCCTCATTATATCAACCACTGCTTCTCAAGGCATCATATTCATGCATCAACATTTTGGGAACACATCCCTTAACTCATCATCAGAGGTAACACCTCAACTAGGCACTCAGCCTTTATCAGGTCCTCAGACCTATCAGCCTGTTATCTCATTAATAAGGATCATCATCACATTGTGCTAGTCAAAGCACAAACATCTCATAGCTCTTACCGGGCTATGAATCCACATAGTATACCTGCATGGTTAGTATACACATTCAGAGAGATAACTTAAGCCATCATGGATTAGTAGGATTATCATACTATCAAGTATAAATCAACATCCATGATTATATCACTCATAAGCTTTATCATTCATAGTATTATTATCAATCATGAGCATACATCATTCTCCATACATGTGACCGTATACATGTGTCACATTAACATATGTAGCAACATCATATCTTTCCAAACATACCTGGTTCACAACCTATCATCTTATCTCATCATCATAGTTGCAGGATTTAAGGTGATTACATCATATCACTTGTATTCTCATTATTAACAGAGGACTATCAACTATATACATTTCGAGTTATCAGAACCCTCACCAAAGCTCCTACAACCCTTACTATAGGTATGGCGAGCAGCGCCAACCCTCACCAAAGGGTGTATCGGCTAGGGTTCCAAACCCTAAATCACTTGTACCATCATATCGACCAACTATGCGTCATCCTATCATGCATCATAGATCAATTGACACTGAGGGGTGTCGTGCAGCTTGAGCTAGAGGTGTGTCGTGCACAGGAGGCACCCATATCAGCCAAGAATCCTATCGTGCACTAGGGATCCTATCGTGCATTAGGGTTAGGGTTTCTATCGGCCAACCCTCTCAACAAGAAGCATGTCGACCAGGATCATGACGCCCAAGACGCCCCATCATTCAACCATCAACCCATATCATCCAAAGGACCCTCATGACGGCCAAGGCATTCTATCGTCCAAGGCATCCTATCATCCAAGAGCATGGGTTAGGGTGTCACCCATCTATAACAAGCAACACCTTAAGAAGACTTATCGTCCAACTACGTAAAAAACCTCATATCGGCTAAGGACTATCTCAAGGTGTGTCGTGCAGAGCACACATCAAGGTGCATCACCCAAGCTCCAACTCCATAAAGGGTATCAACCAAGCTCAACTAGACATATCAGCCAAAGGTACAACCCAAGACAAGGCTATCAGGCAACACTATTCCAAGGTCGTATCGTGCAAGGCACAACCCAACATGGTCATCTTCAACCTCAAGCACAAGGGCACCAAACGCTAATTGATCAAGAAGACCGACTCACCTCTCAACAACTAAGAGAGAGGGGTTTTACACAACCTCTATCACAAATCGAGCAACCACAAGGACCAACCTCAACATAGGTCATCATCTATCCAAAAGCTCACCTCTCAAATCCATTATGAGAGGAGGGTGTTGCACAAGCAACTAGAATGTAGGATCACCTCTCAACTTAAATGAGAGAGGGGGTATTGCCTCCATCACTAGAGCTCAAACTCACTTCACTAGACTAAGGAGAGAAAGGGATGTTGCTACTAAAGAAAAACCCCAAACTATGGTTTGACCAACTAGATCCAAAGGCATATAAATATCAAAAACATCATGCTCACTATATCCATAAGATCAATAACATGTACTAGAGCAAGAAACATAACATGCATGACCGATTATTAACATATAAGAATCATGCAACATAAAGAAGGTAGTATAACTAGGGTTAGAAGTTATGTAACCAGCCTTAAGAAAACTCCTCAAGCTCCAACGCTCCAAGCACACCACTTTCATCCACCTCAAGAAAAGGAACAAGAACCATAACCACCATGGCCAAAGAGTAGGCAAGATGGAGAAGAAGATGCTAAGGAGAAAGGGAAGATGCTTACCAAAGAACAAGACCCACCTAGGGTTCAACCAACAAGCTAAAGAAAGAAGAAGAGATCTCCACCAAGGGGAAAGGATCGGCCACCAAGCTCTCCAAGGAAGGTGTGTCGTGCACCCAAGGAGAGAAGAGAAACAAAAGAGCTAAAGGGTTCCCAAGGAAGAGAAAGGCAAGGCATATATAGATGAGGATCAAGGTTAAACCAAGGAAAGATGTCACCTTACTAAGGGACAATTTCCACATGTTTTGCCACCTTGCAAACCTCATGCACATGCCATGCCACCACTCAACCAAGGTACGGCCACATGTCCAAGCTAGGGTGACACCACCAAGGCAAGGAGGTAAAACAAGGTCAAAGGCCGACACACTCCATCCATGGCTGACACACTACTCCTCTAGGCTGATACAAGGCATGGACGACACTCACCAAGGCCGACACAAGCTACCTTGCCCGATACAGGGCTCAACCAAGCAAGGCAGGGCCCAAATAAGGGAAAACAAGGCCCAAAAAGAGCTCAACCAAGCCCAAGGAAACTCAAGGCACGGACCCAAACCTTCCTCTCAACCCTAGAGGAAGCAAAGAGAGAGAAAGACATCTCTCAAGGTGACAAACTTGCTCTTCAACCCTATCTTAGGTTATTTTGCAAGTAGCACCTCCAACACAAGCAAACCCTAATCACCACTAAAGGTAATTAGCAAGCAACCAAGCACAAGGTTTAGGCAAAGCAAACAGGATAACCCCAAAATGGAGGTCAGGGTCCTTACGATAATAATATTGTTGGCGGAGTGTTATATCTCTTGCTGAGACATTTGTCTCACCCCCTGGGTTCTACAATTTTTAGGTGGACGTGCATGAGGAGGTAGATGCCATACACAGAGGAAGGACAATAGCAGCTGGGACAATAGTAACATCTCAGGTTGAGTATGTTGTCTGTCGTGTCTTGTAGATAGAAGTCCCATGTGTCGTCTATGTACTCCTAGGTCCTTGGGAGTTAGTACGTAATGATTTTATAAACGATCTGAGATTTTGGTTTGTATGCCTCGAGGTTTTATGTTGTTTATGTATATGTTTGGGCAAAGCAACTGGTATATGATATCCTCAAGATGAGATGGTACAATGTATGTACAATATGAATCATGATGTATATATTGCTTTGGTTCTTCCCTCAAGAGTTTCCTGGCAATGTATCTCTTTGCAAAATGGTTTTAATTTTTAGTAATTTTCATTAATCCATTACTAATGGTTATTCCGCATAATTACCCATGGCGACTCAGCTGTTGGGTCATCACAGTCAACATTTTAGGTAAATGTCATATATGAAGATATAATGACATGGTGAACCAAATGAAATCATATGAATACATTAAAGTTAAGTCAAGGAGGATTAGTTAGATGATTTTTTTCTTTGCTATTAGTTACTTATGTATACATTAGTTTTCCTTTTAGAAATTCACGTAACTCCTTAGAGGAGTCTCATTATACATATTGTAAACAATATTTATGAAATACATTAAAAATTATTTGCTACTACTAATTATTTATTAAATCTAGATCCTGGAATTTTTTCATTCTCTCTCTCGAATTCAAGGTCTCTCTTAACAAGGAGACACTCAACAGTGGGGGTCATTACATTGTCCATGGTTAAGTTCTTGGCCTAGTAATTAGGAAAGAAAATACAAAAATGAACCAATATCATGTTAATTGCTTGATGTAGTATTATTGATGGTATCGTGCTAGTACTAGGGAGAATTTTAGCCTACATTTATTCTATAAAGGCTTCATATCTATATTTTAGAAATTGAACCAACCTAACTCATAACAAAAGAGTGTGGCAAACCCATTTTTCTTAGACTACAATATAAAAAAGTAATCAATTATGTGGACCAAATAAGCTTAGGATGTGGAAATTCTCAGATACGTTTGATACACACTCATTAACAACCAAATAAACTTTTCCACAATATGACGTGGATAAAAAATAGTTAACTGGGTAAATGTTGTTCATGGATCACAATATGGCGAACATTAATGAAATGATAGGATAGTCATTGACCAATCATGCATGTCACAAGCTTGTGGAGTGAAGGCATGCCATTTATGTATCTTAATTTAATTTAGACCTACACAATCAATGCCATAAATTATTCCATAGGTTTATGGTTGCTTATCACAACCATTTATCTGATATGACTGTACATGAATGACAATGCCAAATGCATCACTAACAGAGATCAAAAACCAAAAAATGGCAACAAGTAACTTTTTAATCCAAATTATAAATGATTATGCTCATCCAATGTTGACATCAACTACTCAACACAAGTTTTCCCTCGACTACAAGAATACATCAAGAATCAAGATGCATCTGGGGGTATCCATGGGTAAACTATAATGGAATCAATATGCCATTCAAAATTATTGGCCACAGACAAACATAACTCAAATTGAATGTTTATTTTGAAAGAAAAAAAACATGAGGTCTAAGTGCTATTCACGATAGAGCACAATCATTACACAATATTTGCACAAAGAGTGTGAATCAGTGCTCAGACATCTCAAATATTCCTTTATATAGTGGAGGAACCTTGATAGTGCAAAGACTTCTACATTTGCAGCCACATGCATTACAATTTGATGCAAAACAAGCAAAATCAGAAATGGGGGTATGGATTATGAGTGGAATTGTAACTCAAGAATCAGCCGTAGAGATCCAAACAACCACCATCTGGATCAAATCAATTGACTGAGTTAGGATATAGAGTATGACGGGTAACTGAATCACAATCAACTCGACCAACATGTCCATCATTTTATGGGCATTCTCCAATGCCACATGTGAGCTAGGGTTTTGACATTGTGGTTTCCTTCTCAAGTTAGAAACAATAGTAAAAAAAGAGGACAACTACCAAGATGATAAGGTGAATAGGTCCAACATAGTTTGATGACGTCTTGAAATGGCTTTTCCACATGTGATGCTGTGGGCTCTGATCTCCAAAACACAAGATAAACATAGCGGAAGTGATTCGTTTAACAGCGGAATACGAAAATCACGAGAAATTAAAACTTTTTGAAAATGAGATCTTAAAAACCTAAAACTCCTTTTATAAAAGTAAGATGAACTGTTTACATCTTTGATAAATCACTTCTTGAATGATTATATACATCATGATACAAAATCTCAAGATTCCAAAATTCTCAGATCAACAAACTCCTAGGACCTGAGTGTACAGAGAAGACATAAGACTATTCTAACTACAAGACTAGACAGCACAGTGTTTCCACCTGAAGTCATTGCTGCTCCTGAACTTGCTGCTGTTGCTGCTGTCCACCTACAGATCGGTTCCTTCGACCTCGACATCCACCTAAAGGTAGAAATCTACGGAGTGAGACAATTTTAATTAATTGTCCCAGCGAGAGTTATAACTCTCCGCCAGAAGCTTTATTATAGCAACCAAGAATAACATAGGCAATAAAAGCTCTAAGGTAATCAGCAGTAGATTGTTATCAATTAGAACAACAACATTTAAGGAATATGAAAAACATGTATACTAAGTACTGTATCATCAACCAATGTATTTCGTGGTTCAACCTAAGAAGATATGCTACGCGATTGATTATGTTTTACAAACATCATTATGCCCTGCGGAGATGAGGTATACCGCTCATGCTCCAACCGATCACTAGTAAGTCGCATCGGTATCATACTAGGTCATTGAAAGAGCCAGATTCTCATGACCCTCAACTACCTCAGTCAGAATGAGGATAAACATGCAGGACATCTAGTGTCCCTACTAATATAGCTTACCAGGGTATTCTGGTACTTCTCTATTAGAGTCACAGTGGCATTCTGCACTCTCTTCGCCATCGAAAGATTTCATGTTTATCTCTCATCGATGCGGTATAAAAGATTCCCTTGGAAGAATAGTGTTACATCATCCCGGTATAAACATATAGTGAAGGGTTGATGGATTAAGATACATCAACATCAACTCCTACACTAGGATGTAAGGATATACACATCCATATTCCCCCACATACTCTAAAGTATGTGATCCAGGAGTTCCCTTAGGAAAACATGTTTCACCATCATTTAAACTCTGACAATGATGGATCTATGATCAGGGCTCTACATGGTATGATTATACTTGATTAGTTAGGTACATTTCAGTATTCTTTTATCATCATACATGTTTTCAAACATTAATCATTAGCATAGCAGCTATGAAGGAAGAATACTAAATGTAACAAGCCTAACTCTCATCAATTATCATTTCTCAATATTCTCATCACAAGTCATCTCTTAAAGCATGACCTTGATGGTATTCATGGCTCTCACACCCTATCAATCTCATAAGATGCTATTAACAAGGCATCAAGATATATCACTATTCATAAAGCTAACAACATGCTTTCAATGAATATAGTATCATCATCCATACCTGGATATGATCATCCTCATCAAGGAACTTGCACGGTTAAATCAACTGATAACAGTAAATAACTCATTTAAAGAAGTTGTATCTCCCTACTCATACAAGAGCTAGGTTTCCCTGGTTTTCATCAATTAGGGTCTACTATCCACATTACATGTCATCACCCTAGAATTAGGGTTTACTATTCACCTCATGGTGAAATGATCTCATAACATCCTCATGTATGAGAAACATCATCATTAAAGACCTCAGATAAGATTAAGATTCATCAATTATCATAATTAGGGTTTCCATGATCTCACATAAGTGGATCATACCTAAACTTGCACATTCATGTATATGAAGGTATTTAACTTGAGTTTTCATTATAATTGGTACTTCCTCTCTCCTCTAACTAGTAGATAGTGATTACACCACTCTAGATTAGGTTGGGTTAAATCCTCATTGATTAACACCAGTCAACTCATCACTTTTATGTGATTAGGGTTTGATTAAAACAAGGTATCACTCAATTGAACCTTTCAGGGGCATTTTGGTAATTTACCCATTGACCATCATCATGGGTCAATTCATTAGCCACTTAGTCTCTTAACATCTTAGGTTACCATTAGGGTTTAGATTAGATCATTATTGAACCATTTACACCTTCAAGTGATTAAGTATAATCAACCTTGAAGGTCTCCAATTGGTTTAGGGTTTAACCTTCAACCTTCAACCCATTTGATTCTTAAACGACCTTGAACTTGTTTAATCTAAAATGACCTTGAATCCATTTGAACCTTAAATGAGTGTGGACCCACTTAATCTTAAACGGGTGTGGACCCATTTAAGTCTAAACGGGTGTGAACCCATTTGAGTTCAAACGAGTGTGAACCCGTTTGAGATCAAACGAGTGTGAACCCGTTTGAGATCAAACGAGTGTGAACTCATTTGGGCTTAAACGAGTGTGGACTCGTTTGGACTCAAACGAGTGTGGACTCATTTGGACTCAAACGAGTGTGGGTCTACTTGGGTTCAAACCGCATGAACATAAAAGGTGACACAAAGATTATACTTGAAAAGAATTTCTTATGTTGAAGCTTTCAATTGGCCCAAGCCATGTTAACCATATACAAATTGAGTCAAATAGGATGAGCCTCAATCAACTGTACACCAAATTGACCCTCAATTAAAATCCAATTAGGGTTAAGTCTAACTCAATTAGGGTTTCTAATCAGCTAATCATCAATTTTCAACAATATGATTCAAATCAGAGTTGAACCTATCAATTGACCTCCAATTGGGCCCAAACTTGGCTCAAACGGTCTTGAGGTCGTTTGGATGACCTCCAAACGATCTTGAGACCGTTTGCCCAAAGTTTGACCAAAAACCAAAATGATTTGATAAGGGTTGAGCCCTAACTAAATTAAAAATCAGCACTTTTCATCAATTTAT
This sequence comes from Alisma plantago-aquatica, assembly GCA_963693085.1. Taxonomy (NCBI): domain Eukaryota; kingdom Viridiplantae; phylum Streptophyta; class Magnoliopsida; order Alismatales; family Alismataceae; genus Alisma; species Alisma plantago-aquatica. The sequence goes on along the minus strand of OY856414.1, from coordinate 551,838,883 downwards.
CAACATCTTATAATTGGACCCTCAAACCATCAAATTTCTTTAACCCTAGACCTCCAAACGATCTTGGGGTGTCACTAAACGAGTGTGAGGTCGTTTGGATGAACCCCCAAATGGGTTGGAACCCGTTTGGGTCCTTCAACCCAAAACTCAACAAGATCTATATTGAAATCAACAACTTTCACCCGATTAGGGTTAGGTTATTGAAGTGTCTTCAACTCTTAATTGGTTAGGAATTAGATTACAATTCTTTGTAGGAATGAAACTCAATACATTATGAACAGGTATCCCAAACGGTCAACTCCTGGTCAACTCACTCAAATGGGTTGGAACCCGTTTGCCCAAAAGTTCAAGTTAATTAGTTTGGAAAATCAGTACTTAATTCAATTCTATTGCCTAATTGATTGGCCTTCAACCTACGATTCCTTTGGAGTTAACCCCTCAAATTTGGTGGGTCATTAGCCTACATAATTGTGAACAGAAAACCCAAACGGTCCACGCTTGGTCAACCCTATGAAATGGTCTTGGGGTCGTTTTGATCCAAATGATCTTGCATGATCGTTTGAGATCAAAACGGGTTGAACCTGTTTGACCTTAAACGAGTTGCACCCATTTGGACCAAAAGGGTTCAAGGTCATTTCATAAAGTGACATAGTAATCCACGCCCATCATCCTCAACCTCTGTTCAGGTCGGTTCCTCCACCATTTTGCTTGCAAAAGAGCAAAGAAGAAGGGAGGTAGAAGAAGAACTAATCATAGAAAACAAGAACAAAGATATGCATAACAAAGCTAAGGGTTAGAGTTATAAAACCCGCCTTAAGGTCGTTCCTTGAGCTCCAAGCTTCCAAGATTCAAGTCTTTAATGGCGTCTTGAGCTCCACAGGTTGGCCAAGGTCAATTCTTCAAGAAAAAGATGGGGATGGTCGACTAGAACAAGGAACCTAAGTAAGAAAACTAACAATTCAACCTTGTAATACGATTTCCTCCATGAATCCAAGCTAGAAGGTGGTGTTCTCTTACCTAGAATAGGTTGGTCGTCCCCTTGAGCTCCATAGCTTTGCCTTGGTCGGTTGAGAAAGATGAGAAGTGAGGAAGTGAAGGGAATACGTTTGCTTGGTTTGGAAAGAAAGGTGCTTATATAGATTAGGCTGATTTTCACCATAAGGACCTCTAAAACTTTGAAATTCTCATCCAAGTCCTTTCTTATTTAAGGGATCATCCAGTCTCATCTAAACTTATGCAAAGCTCATGAAATCTCAAGATCTAGGGGTAAATAAAGCCAACTTTCAACTAGGGTACATACATGAAAGGTTTCCTTACTCAAACTTAGTGAATTTTATGTACAAAGGTCATTTTTCTTATCTGATTATTCATTGATGTGTCCCTTTCACCATTTCTACTCTAAATGATGAAAATAGTCATAAAAGATGTTCTAGATGGTGTATTTTACAAGTTGCACCCCTCAAATTGGGTAAACTGCATTTTACTCCAATTTAGGGTTTTTAAGCATAAGGATTATTCCACAAGCTGCATCTAGATGCCCAAGCTTGGGAAATCCATCATACCTCATCATATTCCTTCATATGATGTCTCTTTATTAGAGGAACATCTTAACCTGTTTTATTTGCAAGTTAACCCCTCTAATTGGGTAATTTGCACATAGGTCCATGTATTATCAAACAATACTACAATCATTGTTTAAAAAGGACAAAAATGAAAATGTATGTTCCTTAGGAACTTAATTACATGCCAAAAGATAATCACAAGGATTTAATTACATATCTTAGGCAAAACACCTAGGGTTAATTCATAACCCAGGTCAGGGATGTTACAGATGCCAAGCCGGATATATTCCATAGTGCAAGGACCCATGTTTGTGAGAGAGTATGAAACCCTAGTCGGGGAAGGTTCCTTGCCATCTATGCCACTTTGAGTAAGGACCCTACTACAACTTGTTGGGGGAAGACACCATCTCAGAATATCTTGCCGAGGAAGTTTGGAGATTCATGAAAACCACTCCTTCGCACTGCCGATTGACGAAAAGGTCGTGGAAGAGATGAATCTTAGGGAAGACAACCTCACACATCCAACACTCAACTCGAGGGGTGAAAAGAGAATGAGGACATGACAGATTGCTTAGACACATCACCAAAAACCAAAATTCATTCAGATACAAAAAAGTCTACACCAGACTGACTTGGTTGAGATTATGATATTACAGAACTTCAAATAGGAACCATTAGTCTGATTTTTATTAAACAACAATAGACTGAAACACATACCCGATTGAGAAGAAATGCCACTAAAAGACATCTGCTAATCCGGATCCAGTCGTGATCAGGAAGGAAGCATCATTCTCTTGGACATGTAGGAGTCAAGGTTGGTTTCTACTAGTCTCTTGATATTCATTGTATTTAATACAATATCTTTATCACCCTCGAGAGAGACAGAGTCTTTGTAAACAAGAAAGGGTCACAGTGGTGATCTAAGAAAGTAACTTAAAAAATCAACAAAGTAAAGCATCGCCATGTTTATCCAATGTCAGCAAACCCATACAATATCTAATATTATCACGTCCATCATGGCACAAGTTTATTCCTTGTAGAGCGATACAAGCTGTAAGATGTAATATGCATTGTGATTATTTAGTTGAATTAGATCGTTTCTTGTTGTTAGAATAGTCTCGCACGCTTGAGTTTTGGGTTGGTTCTTGACTTATAAGGTGTGTGTTTTCTTTACTCATTGTCAATTGATTTTAAGTTGAATACCTCACTATTTAATATAGTATCAAAGCGGGCCCCATGACACTGCATGTTCGGGACTGCAGATTTGGAGGTGCCTTTGACCCCCAAGAACAACCGATCGTGGTAACTGATGGCGGCGATCGATATTTAATGTTTTCTTAATTAAATGTTTTTTCTTCTTCTGAAATTCTCAACTTAAAGATAGTGCACAATGCCTGTTGTCTTCGGCTGAAGTGTCACTGTAATGTAAGTCCACACAAGGAGAGGATTCAAGAAAGCCGGAAAGAAAGCATTTGGTTGGTGGCCGCAAGGCACTTATTCGTGGGAGAGCTCAATACA